>OX411250.1:3027332-3627332 GCA_948150575.1 Tinea pellionella
TAACAAGTGATAATTAACCTATTTAAATAATTTTTTTTATATGCATATCTAAGCATTTTTAATATTTTATTCTGACTCTAATTTACAATGACGTGACATCTATAATTCTATGAAAATATTATATGTCTCGATTTGTTAATTTAAATGTAAAAAATAGTAATATATCGTGGCTACAGTAAATTAATAAATGTACCAAGTTGTGCGATGTTTCTTTCTCATCTCATCGCACTCAGAGAAGCATTGTAAAGCATAGTACTAATATAAGAAACACAATAGTTTCGAGTAGGTATATAGAATAGAGTTTAGACTAGATACAGTATGTAGATATAACTACAAGAGTACCAATTGTGTACAAACGTACAATCATCTCATTATATTGATCCCACTTTCATTTTTTTTATAATAAATTTTATTTACATATATAGATATATAATCTTCAATGAGCTTATATTTATGTCTATTTTGGCGGATTAATATTACATAGGTAGTTTTGTCTGGAAATATTCTCTTCATAAATACGATACTTATTGAAAATATATTATATTATTATTATTTTTTTACATTAGAAGGCCATTTTATTTTAAGTAAGTATCATTAAATTGATTAAATTCATACATTTTGACAATTGGTATTGGAAAATATTAGATAAAATAAAAGTCGAGGAAAGGGTAAGCCTATAGGTTGCAAAATAAATAAACAAAAAAATAATAATTTATATAGTTATTTAATTACCAAATTAAAAGTAAAATAAAATTAACCACACACAGAACTTAAGATAATAATAAGAAATTTAAGGAAAGGCTCTTTTATGAAAATAAAAAAACATAAATCTAAATAATAAAAAAACAAACTAAAATTAGGTTTAATTAGAAAGAAATCAACTTATAATGCGGTAATGCAATGAGGGTAGAAGTATAAAACGTAGCAAGTCGTGTTCCAATCAGTTCTTACAAATTGGTATCAAGTAATTAATATCAGTCACTTTTGTATATAATATGTCTAATTGGAACAAGGCTAGTGTATATCGATATGTTGTTCTTTAACCTAATATTATATATCGTAATACATTTTAGTTACGTTTAGCGCAAATAGCCATTGATATGAGAGAGATATGTAAGAATGGAAATAACACATTTGGGAAATGGAAACGGAAGAATTACTATAGAAGTCATTATTCACGGACATAAGAGAATAAAAAATCTCATCAAATTCAAAAATCAACGTTTACAATTAAACGCATAACTTTAAATAACAAATTGAAACAATTTTCACTCACAATGAATCAATTGCGCTAATAAAACTCTCAAATATAATTCAACTGGTTACAACAGTGTTAACTTTTAATAAATTTTCAATAAATTGTTAGAAACATCAATTACCATTTACCTAAAATAACTAGTATTGACTTTAAATTTGGCATCTCGATCTAAAACACTGATCTATTTCTTAAAATTTAACATTATCTAAATATTTAAAATACTTTTCTAAACACAAAAATACTTATAATTATCTAGTCAATACCAATGTTACACAGAAAACATTAGGCCAGTGTACTGAACGCCGCGCGGTCAGACGAGACGCGCGTGCCGGCTCCTATACCAGTGGATATGTAATTTTCCTTCTGTATTATTTATTAAATACCCTTATCAATTATTTTGCAATCGCACGAGCGACGGGCGATCCAACTCTCTCACTCGCGTTAACCAACTTTTTCTCATCGCTTCCCAACATTTTAATCTCGTTTGAATACATGGGCACAGACCATCGCATGCGACCCTTACAAGAAAAACATTTTCAAAAACGTGCAAAATATCACCACACCCTGGTCACCTATCATTATCTAAACCAAGTAACTACGTCGCTTATACAATTAATACATTCTGTACGTTAACATTTTTTTAATAACTTACATCATAAAATGTTCATCAAACTATTTTCTTTCTGTTTAGGTTTTCTTACTAAGCTCTATTATTCTTATTTAAGATGTGTTATATGATTTTATTTATTAATTAATGTAGTTTTTTCTTTATGTTGTTTTAAGTCACTTTAAATTACGAATTTCATAATATGGTTTGTAATTGTCTTTACCACTTTTTTTACGATACTTTGTAATATGAAATTGGCCAATGCCACTATTGTGAGCGTGTGGGGTAACCTGAAGCGGCCTTACCATACCATCCTTTCCATTCCGTCATAAAGAGAGCATCTTTCACTTAATATTTGTGACATCATATTTTATATCATTGAAAGTCTTTTGGGACGATGTGGGTAGTTTGACTTTTGCCTAATTAGTGGACGTGAATCTGAACACTTATAATGGTCCATAATAGAATATCTTAAGTTTTCTATTTGCACAATTAAATGACCGAATAGCGTATTAATTAATATGTCACATTAAATATTATAAATTAATTTTAATTACAATTTTGTGACCAACTAACTAAGCGTCAATTTCACTCGGATCGATCGTAATAGTTCCCTTACGAACATCACTTATCCATCAAAGTTAATCTCTTTTGCATTGGACTAGATGAATTTAACATTAATTTTAAGAAGGCAAAGATTAGTGAAATCCGTTTGAGCGTCAACAGTTCGAGAGACGGAAGGAAGTATATGCCTACCTAGGTTATATACAAAGTTCCAATAACTGGGAAGGCGATTAACTAAAATACTGATATACCAAGTTATTGTGACCTAATGTAAAATACTGTTTTAATCAGATCTCGAGATATTTTAGACTGATTGACGATACGAAGCAGTGTGACGATATCTTAAACATTGAAAATTACTCTAAAAAATACGTTCTCGGGATATACAGCACACTGCTCGGTCACAAATATAATTAACATTAAGTCTGAATAATAACGAATAAATTATCAGTATGCTTAATAATATAGCAACGAATGCACGAGTGTTTATAATAAAAACACATCGTACAATAGTGTCAATCACTCGCCTGTATACACACACACATAATGTAGCTATAAATATAAATAACCTCAAAATAAATGCACCATGTCACTATTGTGAAAGTAACCATATTATAACTAAATTGATGCTTAGCATTAACTAATATACTTTTTAACTAATAATTCAAAAGACAAGACATGTAATGTCGATAATAATTATAATAATAATGTTCTCTTATAATAAACGATAAAATATAACAAATAATGGAAGCATTTTATAATAATGTAAAGCAGACGTCGCTTGAAACTTCAGTATTATAAACTAATATTGCACACACATACACATCATTGATACACGTAAATAATAATAGTGTATGCGTACAAAAGAAACATTATAATAAATCGTATTACCTATTAAAATTGTGCTAGATAAAATATATTTTATAGAATATAAACGTAGACTTGTAACTGCAAAATTATATTTATTCATAATTAATAATTATTTTATTTTAAAAAGTCAATAAAAATCATTTCAACAATGTTTGACATTGAAACGAAAACAACATGCCGAATTGAAAACAAATCTAGCGCAATCTAATTGCATCCCAATAATAATAAAGTAAATAAAATAAATGGGAATTTAAACGACCAAAGTAATAATAATAAATACGATGTTTGTGTAAGGAATGAATATCACACATTATTACCTCTCAGATCTGCAAACAGACGAACGTATTTAGCTGCATGCCGATCGAAAACAATCAACAATCAATTAATAACAGTATTAAGATATTAGAAATAGCACTTACATACTATATACTGTTTCGAGTAAGCGTAATTATAATATTCAGTCGAGATATAACTCGAATATTAAGAGGTATAGTGTAGACAGTCTCCGCACACTTTGGCAACAATGCATTATATTGCTCAGACAAAAACAGAACTGACAGTTCATCACAACCAATTTCGCTATGAGATGTGAAGAAGGTGCAGATTCTGAATTTATTATAAATAAAGATTTAATATTAGGCTAAAAGGCGGGACCGTCGATAGTGTGATATTCAATTATAAAGTCAGCTTAGATGCTGGACTTCGAGAACGACACTCTGAGATGGTTGGACTCCGACAGCTGGTAGTTGTGCATTTTGATGAGCGCTGCCACAGCATCGTCCATGCTAGTTAGTTGCACTAGGGCCATCTTACGATCTTTACTGTAAAAAAATAAAACAATACGTAAACAATTTGGTTTAAAAAAAAATTAATAACATAATATTAAAATTTTAAATACTTACGGGAAGAACTTGAACGCTTTAATGGTAAATCCACGATTAGCGAATGCATCCTTAATGTCATCTTCCGTCACGGTAGCTCTGAAATATTTATATAACAGACGATTAATAAAAAAATATTAATTACTAATTAGTTTTAGTATTAATAAAAATTTACTTACGGAATGTTAGAGAGATGTAAAGTGGCGCTCGGCGGGTATATGTTCTGATAGTTTTTGCTACCAGGCTTCTTGAATCGGTGCAGAGGACTCTGCGAATAGTCCCTATAAGTAGAAAAGTGAAAATAAATACAGTATTACGTCAAACATTTTGCGTTTCATATAGGCTACCAAAAACATGTAAAAAAATGGAGGGTGTTTTGGAATATTGATAGGTAAATCAAACCTAGTAAGTCCTGCGTCAGGTTGTCCTTCCTTCGGCAGCTGCACTGTCTGGTGTTTGCTCAACATAACTCGCATCGCCTTACCGAACACGCGCAACTTATCCATATGAGTCATAGCTGTAAATAAAATAAAAATAATCTATAAAAACTAACACCAAAATTCTCGCCTCACAAACTTATAGGTAACTTTGAAAAGGTGAAGTCAGAAGTCATCCAAGAAAACAGAGAAGTTATAAGTGCTTTTTTTGTTCTCCGTAAATAATATAACAAAACAAGTGAAATAGTTTCTTTGTATACTAAAAATATAGATATAGTTGATGCGAATGTAGATAAATAAAATTTGTGAAAAAGTATTTTAATTTACCCAAGTGCGCCTGGTGCGGTTCCGCCATTTGAATAAGAGCGGAATCTTTCTTGTTATACAAGATCTTCACGCGTTGCACGTCACCGTACACACCTAAATAATACAAAACTTATCATGAAATGTAATTATATCGAGATCTAAATACTAACTTATAATATATAAATAATAAATAGGTAAATGTAATAATAAATGGGATTGACAAAATAATAATAGAAAGAGACGATATACACATAAATAAAGGTCGTATCTAGCTTATATATAATACACAATGACAATGAAATGAAAAACAGAAATAATGTAGGGA
The DNA here is from genome assembly GCA_948150575.1 of Tinea pellionella. NCBI lineage: Eukaryota > Metazoa > Arthropoda > Insecta > Lepidoptera > Tineidae > Tinea > Tinea pellionella. The sequence continues at coordinate 3,032,581 of OX411250.1, forward strand.
TGGTCCTGAAATCTAATTTGGCCAATAAAATAATAGTTTTTTTTTTTAATACTTCTATTAACATCCCCGGTAATATTAAAGTGCTACTGAAGTCACATACCTGAGGGGTCAGTGTCGATATTCCAGCACTACTTGCATTGATAACTAACGCTAAGTAACAACTATTTGTCGAAAGCTTTAACAGTGACACTAAAATTCCATTATGGCATTATACTACGGGAATAACTAAAATCAAGACCGTGTAATCGTATTTACTTAGTAAATAATAATAGTATGAAATACAAATTGTCGCGTTAATAAAGCGTAGTAGTTTCGAAAGGGTTACGAAAGCGGAAAGTTCACGTCACAGTATCGGATGCAGTTATTGAGAACAGAAATCTAGGTTGTTAGCGGACTGACAATTTGTCTTCCAAACTATAGGTCTAAAGGATTATTATTATTGTTTTAATATAAAATATGGAATGTATGTGCACACGTACCGAAAAGGGTAAAGAGAGCGTCAGGCGTGACCATCTAAAACAATAGGAAAGAGAAAGAGACAGTATTATATAGTCATAAAAGATATTTCACGTCATATCTATAATTTTGCAACTTATTTGTAAAAACAAAAGAACACAAATACAACATGTGTAATAAAGTACAATAGCCAGTAACTATATCCGGATTAGTGCTGGATGCATTAGTTGGTATGCCGTAGTGCTCGACATTGTAACAAGGTAAAATAGGTAGGTCAATTATAGATATAGTTACCAGATATTGGACTCTCAAATACATAAAACAAAAACCTTAATAAAATTAGGTAGGTACTGCGGATTTTTGCATCAAGTCTCGTCAAAACATATTTTTAATAACAAAAATAATTGTATTATATTCGAACCCAATATAAAAGGAATTAAAAAAAAAAACAAGAGTTAAATCGAAACCCAATAAAGCATCGTAAAGCGCAGGTATTTTTGTTACAGAAATGGTTTTAAAAGCAATGTAAATAAAAAAGTAACTGTTTTATTCTTGTAAAACAAATATGACAGAATTTATTAATTTTAAAAATAATATACACATTAATAGATTTTGGGTGACAAATTGGCATTTTTGTGATGTGACTAGTTTGTGTTCCCGAACGATTTACGAATGTAGTAAAAATAATATAATATGATCAGTCGAAAATTTACCTCTTCATTAAGATTGGACACAAGAAGCACTGTCGCCAAAGGTATTGGTGGCGCAGTGAGAGCGCGCAGAGCTGGTGATGCGGGCGTCAGTGTTAGAGCTCCGAAGGCAGGCAATCCTACGCCACCTACACCGACTCCGTACGGTGATGCCAATCCTGATCCTAGCCCCAAGAATGGTGGAGCTAGTACACCTCCACCTAAAATATGTCAATCAGATTATAGTCGTCACATAAAGGTCTTAATTCCATTTACATGCAGTATACCTATAACATGAAACCTGATACATGAAGTTAAATGATGTTTACAATCCCCCCTTTGTGCAATGTGAAATTAACAGTCGCTAAGGGGATATTTAACACCGAAATAGACAGAAATGAATAAGAAAACATCGTGCGTCAGTAAAGGTATTGTTGCCATACGAAATTAACAAATAATAATGCATACGAATATTAAAAAGTCCCAATTAAGTAAACTAATAACTACTTGAACGATACCAAATTAGCATTCAATAAATATAAGATATTGCTAAAGCCTCTTAAAACCAAAGATAATAACAGAGAAAAAACACTAAAGAACCACCAGGACGGTTCACTACTAAGGGTAGACTGACCATATTTTTAAAATAAAATAATAATAATAAAGATATAGATAACAACATGGCCAGTCTAACATAAGGCCATTGGAATAAACAATAAAAATGATTATATTGAAATAAAAATAGTACTTATACATTTCAGGATTAAATCATGAGATTTAGAAAAGAAGAATTAACCATTTGAAATGTATTAGCACTGGAAACGAGAATGAATTCTCGACAAATGGGGAATACAAGTGGGCGAAGCGGAGTCGATGGTGCTCGAGGTCTGTTGGGGTAGAAGGGGACTAACTCATCCTGGAGGCGAGGGCCAGGGCGAGGCGAGCCCGGTGGTGTTGCGGCATCAACTCACTGGTCAACAGCTGGTGCGGGTCGCCGTCTCCAGAGGGAAGCGTGGGATTGGTGTAGTCACGAGATTTGTCGTTATTGTACTTCACGTTCAGGCATGTCATTTTGGAGTAGTCAATGCGGAGTGTGCAGCAACCATTGTAGATGTTTTGTCCGTCTAGAGCCTAAAACAAAAAGACAATGATTTATGTTAAAAAATATAAACACATAAACGTAAAAATATTTCTAGCAAATATTTATGAATATAGAGTGGAATTATATGACGAAACAACCCCATTAACCCAACGATCGATACTCTCTGTTTGAGGATGGAAAAAGTGGAAAATCTAATATGGTCGTGTCAAAATGCTTTCGTCCGGAGCGAACAGTTATTTGTTTGCTTGCGAGCTCTGGGGAGCGCTGATAACGCCACATCTCGATAGAAAATAGAATTAATTAAAATGCAACAGCAGAACCCATTCTCCCCGGGTTTTATGTCCATGCTTGCGGTCATTGCACACGCTTGGGAAACATTAGTTTTCTTAACCTAAGTAAAAGTACACAACTTAGTCAATGAATATTTATACAAAAGTCTATTTCTTACGAGTGCATATTTGACAAATGACTTTTAATTATTTGTATTATATAAAAAAAGAATAGTTATATTTATTGTCATGAGGGTTGTTCCTAAATGTTTGTCCTGCATACAATACGAATATATATTACGTGGAATTCCCTGGATTCATTGGTAACGTGGCAGTAAGCCTCAATGAAAAATAAATCCTTGGACGATTTCCCTCGGCTATATTTCAAATCCGTCGTTTTGTGAGGCTTTCTAAGGACCCTTTCATTAAACAGCCACGAACTTCCGCCCGCCCGCAGCTAACTCCGCTGTAGTTCCGAATTATTAATTCCACCAATTAAGACAGTGTTTTTCGGACGAAAGAAAGCGGTTTTAAACTTTAAGGTACGCAGTACTTCGTCTTATAAAACTTGAATATCTTGGGGTTTCATTGGGGGTAAAGTTAAAATTAATTGGCATTAAAGTGATATACATTACAAAAGCCTAAATAAAAACTGTTTCGAAAATATTAATTGTTAAAATTACAATAATAAATTTATAATTTAATATACGAAAATTGTATTATATTGTTATAACGTAACATTAAAAGTAACGGCATGTTTGTGAATATTTAATATTTCCCCAAGGTATATAATTGTTAATTTATAATAAAAATGAAATAGACTCGAACTGTCAATTACATTATAACAATTTCAGTGCTTTGTATCCATTAGAGAGAGACAAAGATATTGCGAAAGTAAATGAAGAAAATAAAAGAAAACCACAATGGTTTAAAGAATAGGGAAATAGGGAAACTTGTCAAAAGGGAAGCTTAAACCCAGGTTCGATATTGGTACGTTGAATATTGGCTGTAGATTTAATAAATTTCTGTTCTATATGCAAATGCGCCCCCTGATGTGTAGACGTGAATAGATTGGCTCGTTTAAAGCTCAACTTATATGGTAATACAAAAGGCACGTAAGAAAGCGCGAAAGACGATCAGTTCGATGCGTAATTAGTTTTGTGGGCCTTCGCAAGCCCGGCTCCACGAAACACCGAACGCAAAATACGAATGAGACTTCGTTTTCTGCTAAGATGTAATACATTAGTTGTAAACTGATTTACAATAGTAAATGGGAGTAATAAAACATTTTATTAATTATAGCTCGCAATATGACAATCCACTGCGTGATGTTAAGCTAGAGTGTGGTTTACGATTGAAAACAACCGCTACAACAGAGAATTTTCTGCAGACAACTGTTGCCTCCGCTAAGCCGGCTTGGGGTGACACAGGTGCACCATCCAGGTTGACAGCACACACTCCTTTCGTTGTATCTGTCCACTTCCAAACTAATACCGAAACGCGACAAGACACTTCACGGTTACATTAAAAAGTGCTGGTACTATCCCAGGAAGGCATAGTTCGCATACTACCCATAGAAGCTTACTACTTTTTTAGAAAATATATAAAAGATTGTATTAAGAAGGCCAATCAGACAACTGTTTTGTGGAGATGGGGATCCGAAAAAAAGACGAGATTAAAAAAATATATAAAAAAATAAAATAACAGCGTCGTTTTGAATTGTAGATTAATTTTCGTACTTTCATAAAATTTTCTTGATGCTTTTGAATATAACAATGAGTTTTGAAATAAATTCCTTCTTTAAAATACTTTTTACACTAATCCGAAAAAATATATTATTTAAGTTAAAGTCTAATCTAACGTTTTAAATAAAAGTCGATCTTAAATACTCTACGAGTTCGAGTACGATTGAATAGTTTTCATATTAAAACGATGTAATTTTAACTCTATATTACCTACATCTAAAATATTAACTTTGAGAGTTTATTCTACGTAAATCTTAATATATTTAGAAACAATGATTCCCCCTATATTTCGTTCATAGCTTTATTCCCAGTATCAATATTCGAAAGAATTTCATTTAATCTTCTGAAACGATTATTTGCGCACGCGGAGGGAGTCGTAATTGAGGTAAAAAAAATATTAGGAGGAGTGACAAGGTGATAAAACGAGAAACGCCACGCCCGATTTGATATTAGGTGCTTTTACTTGCGTAATAAGGAAACGTTATGATTCTATGTTGCCTCTGTAAACTGGCTACCTAATAGACTTATTAAATTAAATATTTATTGAAATATATTGAATTCGCGTTTCGGGATCAGCTTGCCGGGGAGTGAGAGGTCCCGGGCATAACGAGAGGAGTTGGCGCTGTCAACCTGTCTGTATAACAATAATAATTTATTTTAAAAAATAACTTAGCCTAATTATAGATATTAGGAGAAGAAACTAAATAAAAACAATCAATAACTTTAAAATAATAACTAGTTTTTTGGGCGCGCTTCGCGGCGCTGAAAAAGTTTTTTTTCGGGTAGTTTTGAAAAAAAAAATTTTTTTGCAAAAACAAATTATGGATATCGAAATTAGGGGGCATTCCCTATGACCTTTGTTCCGGCACTTGTATCCTATCTCGTTCCGTTTCCGAGATATCGGCATCACTTCCGGTCCAGAGTCCACTTCCGGTCAAAGTCGAGGTTTTCCTGAGGTCGCAGGAATGCCCTCTACACGCCTCAAAAAGAATCATCTCTCTAACCCCCCGGCAAGTGCTTCATAATATATGTCAGTGAGTCAGTCAGTCAGTGGTAATCGAGCTTTATATAATATGACTAGTTTTTTGGGCGCGCTTCGCGGCGCTGAAAAAGTTTTTTGCGGGTAGTTTTGAAAAAAAAAATTTTTTTGAAAAAACAAATTATGGATTTCGAAATTAGAGGGCATTTCCTACGACTTTTGTTCCGGCACTCGTGCCCTATCTCGTTCCGTTTCCGAGATATCGCCGTCACTTCCGGTCCAGAGTCCACTTCCGGTCAAAGTCGAGGTTTTCCCGGGGTCACGGGACCGCCCCCTACACGCCCCAAAAAGAATCATCTCGCTAACCCCCCGGCAAGTGCTTCATAATATATGTCAGTCAGTCAGTCAGTGAGTCAGTGGTAATCGAGCTGTATATAATATAACTAGTTTTTTGGGCGCGCTTCGCGGCGCTGAAAAAGTTTTTTTTCGGGTAGTTTTAAAAAAAAATTTTTTTTTGAAAAAACAAATTATGGATTTTGATATTAGAGGGCATTCCCTACGACTTTTGTTCCGGCACTTTTGCCCCATCTCTTACCGTTTCCGAGATATCGGCATTACTTCCGGTCCAGAGTCCACTTCCGGTCAAAGTCGAGGTTTTCCCGGGGTCGCGGGAGCGCCCTCTATACAACCCAAAAACAATCATCTCTCTAACCCCCCGGCAAGTGCTTCATAATATATGTCAGTCAGTCAGTCAGTCAGTGGTAATCGAGCTGTATATAATATGATACAAAAATAACAAATAAAAATGTAAGAAAGAATGTATGATGCCCATTAGTCTCCTAAAGCCGGCATAGCAGAGGCTACAGACATTTCTATGTGGTTATTTCTGTTCATGGTCCGCACTTTAGTTTAGCTTAATATCAGACGGACTGTGTTCATATGCCTAAGTACTATGCTATAAAAAATAATATACGAGTATTTGATTTTCTTGTTTGTTTAATTTTCATCATTTAAAATAAAAGAAAAAATTTTTACCTGGCTGAAATGTTCGAACAAAATTTTAAATTGAATTAAGAATTAACTCTATTAGTAACTGCTAACTATCATTCCAGGGAGTTTGTTAAGTGAAGCAAAACACTTTAAACGTTAGTTTTACAGGTAAATCTCGTGAGCAGGTAAATAGTGCTGAGTAATTCGAGGGAGAACAGTGAAACGGAATGGTTACTATTTCCGCAGTCGGTGTCAAAGCAGAGTACATAAACGTAACAAGTGTCCGCAGTATCTCTTAATCACGCTACCACTAATTGTTTTATCTTTAGCTCGTTAGAACTCGTTTAAGCAAAGCCGTCTTAGTAAAGGATTAAGTGAGACCCTCTTTAATCCACCCCCCCACTGCTAATTCTGGTGGTTTTTCCGCGGAGGCTAGATAAACGTTTTTGTTGCGGACTCTGAGTTCGCGGCATTTAATATTTATAAGTAGCTATGTGTATAATTTTATACACTGCCCTCGCAAAAAGAAAATTGTTGTAGGACCTGATTAATTTAGCTACGTACAAATATTTAGTTTCATAAAAATATAAAATGTGATCATAATATTCTATCTTTTTTTTAACACTCCGCCTGATATAAAGCTAGATTGCGGTCCATGAACGGAAACAACTGCTACTACTGCATCTGCACAGATTTTATTCAGTGCTTTTTTAAAATTTGAGGTCAGTGACTGTTTTACTACTTTATTATTTTAATTACCAACTTAGTACAGACTATCTTTATTTTTCATATATTTTTCAGAATTTAGATCGAGACTCGCTATTGTATAATTGTAACATTATTTTTGTATTTATTATGAAACGCAAAGGTTTATTACGTGCTTGGTGCAATTAATAAAGTCGGTAGGGTTCCAGAGTTCGTAAACCAGTGGACACCATAGACACGCCAATACAATTAAGCTGTGTACACACCGGGCCGGGACGCGTCGCCGAGCAAACCTCGGTGCTCGCTCCATTAGGCAATGTAATTAATACTCGAGGTTATCCCTAATTGTGGCCACAGATAGTGCTGCCGTTAAAAACCACACCCACATGTAACAAATTGAACTTTATTGACGCTCGTTTGTGATATAAGCATGTAATTTTTATTTGAGATTTTTACTTAAACTATTCTAGCGATTTTTATTCAGAAGTAAAGTGAGGTAATTCAAATCAATAGAGGTTGAGAGTGTGCATATTCTTATATGAAACTGCAATGCGGCTGGTTTAAGGCGGTTGTTGGCGGAGCAAGGTCAAACAAGCCTGGAGCATACAATTTTAAAGGGTGTGCTCTCAGTCGTCGCCCGCAGGTGTGGTCACAGCTTTGTTTACTTACAGAATATTTAAGTTTCCAACGAATTTTGGTTACGTCATCTCTTATTTACGAGTAAATATATAGAAATGTCTAATGTACACATTACGATATACAAACCTAACTTTCAGCAGCACCGCCCGAGGAGTTACAATTTTCAGTTTATTCAGGAACTTATTTCATATTTATTCACGTAATATTATTTATATGTTATGAAAAACCATATCTAAAGAGTTATATAAACAGGTCCGAGATAAGTTTGCTAAAAGATATACCAACACGTTCTGTTTGCAACAATATTATGGACCGGTCGACAACACTGTTTGAATACGGCTCCAATGTTAACACGAAACAATGTAACCAAGAATAGATACAATTTTTGAAAGAAAACAATGCACCGTACCTTAGGTACATAGCATCTAGACTTCACCTTGCACCTCACGCCAAACTTGTTTACAATGAGAAATTGGTAGGTAAACAGAACTGAAAGAACATATTTGAATATTGCGAGCGAATAATAAGGTTGTAAAATATAGAAGAATATTGAAAAGTTTGTTATACAAGAGAATAGAATATAATGAAACGAACGTTGGCAGTCGAAATACTATAGCGTGCAGTTGTCGAAACATGACTGATCATCAAAGATAGAGAAAGCCCTCTGTTATGGATGACTGGGACTGTCGGGAGGTGCTCGTACAGGCCCGAATAAATCATAGCGTTATCAATCATAACTTATTGATGGAGCGACCGTCGCAGCATGTCCTGATTAAAGCTACCAATGACGACGACTAATGACATTTGATGTCTGTCTAAGGGGTAACTTGAAAATGCAATTCATGTCTTCGTCGACATTACGGTTAGACATCAATTAACTTGAGAAATTATTATCGATGTGTGAATGAATACATTTATTATACGAACTAGATTTATGATTACTCGAAATTGAGTTGATCATAATGAATCTTCTATAATATCTACATTGTTATAAATTTTAATTTAAGAGGGGTAGTCAGTTTGACCACCTGACAAGTCGAGTTTCGGGATAAACTTGAAAGTAGACGAGTATGATGGGAGGTCCACATTCATTTCCTCGAGCCGGCATAGCGTAGGTGCCTGCCGCAGAACTTTCTCTGTGGTAACGGTTGCCTTCGCCCTCGAACCGCACTCTAGCCAAACATCGCTGCATCGGCTGGATATAGTCATATACTATAAAAATATATCAAAATTCTATAATATATACATTTTTTGCTATTTTACAGAAGGTACAAAATGTAGGTAGCTGAACAAAAATTAATACACGGATCCATTAAAATGGTAGAATCTGAACATTAAAAGGAAATTAGCTCGTAAACCACGAGGATGCATAAAATTGGAATAGCAGTACGCGTAACACGTTATTATAAGACGGCCAAACTTTATGTGCATTTCGACGGTATTATATGTAGCATTTACGTGGTATTGTTTTGTAGCAATCGTTCGTAAACGATGCAAAGTTTATAAACCTTTATTATTTTACATGACCATGCTAAACTTTACAAAGAACTTATAAAATCTACTGCAAATGTAACAAATTATATTCGTTAAGTAAATCGTAAAAATGTATAAAAGAGAGATTTATATTAAAATTAGAATTAAAAGCACGTGGCTCGCCGGCAGATGTCGCGCGGTTGTAGCTCGGGTATTAAGAGTACACATTTCGTGTCTGCGCCGCCCGCCCCGGTAAGCCTTCTACGGAAAAGATTTGATGGCGAGGTTAGAGATTTATGTCAAGGATCATAGAGCGGGGTGGATCGGGGATTTTAACGTTCTCGTGGCAGCCGACTGTGCCCTTTGTGAGGAGTAATATGCGGCTTCACTTCACTTTGTACCGGTTACTTCGTCCTCCACTTACTGTGCGATGCGGTGGGACGTTATCATTTAAAAATACTCTTTTAACTGCAAAGTGTACTTAAAGAAAACATATTTAAAATACTAATCATATAGTTTATTAGCTACCGCTCGCAACTTTGTATGTAATTAGAAATGTTAGTGACAACAAAACGTATACATTTTTACAAAAAACCTCAATTTAAATTGGTAGGCAGACTTATAATGGTTATTAGCTTAATCTGCTGTCCAGGAGTAGTTTCACCATTTTTTAAATATATTTTTTTAAATTGTAGCTTGGCGGATGACAACACTCCGCCTGATATAATTCTAGAGGGCGGTCCATGAAAGGAAACAACTGCTACTACAGAAAAATCTCTACGGGCAGCGGTCGTCTGCGCTATTCCAGCCCGAGGAGACGAGTATGCACCATCTAGATTGACAGCGCATACTCCTCTCGCTGTACTTGGCTACTTTCAAACTGCTCCCGAAACGCGACAAGGTCACTTCACGGGTGTTACATTCGGAAGTGGTGGTACTACCTCAGGACGGCAGACCGGGCTAATAACCACTCACCAGTCTGTCTACCACTCTTTATAGAAGAGGATACTTTAAGATATTTGGCCGCCTTGCAACAAAATATTCAATGGGTGAACGTTCGCAGTGTTACGAGGTATGTAATGGCTCATATCTATTTTGTCGGGTCATTGTAATGCCTATAAAATATGGTATAGAATGTTACGTGATGAACGTAATGTTAAAGCACCCTAATAAACTAAATTTTATAACTCTCTGAACTCGTGCACTAAGATCGAGATTATCGCTATTCCAATTACAAGAGATATTATGAGAATAAATTTATTGAAACTCATAACATAAGTATACTTTGTACGAAATAAAATAAACTTTAACAAAAACTGAAATGGCAAATGTTTTAAAAATTGAAACGGACGTTAAGTTTATTAGTTTTCGGATTGCAAAAAATGCATTTTGCTAAAACCACACAAAATTATTATCCTGAAGCAAAAGTTATATACCGAGAGAATTAAATTCCATGATAGGGACTTAACATTGCTACGTTTTCGCAATTCCCACTGACATCTCAATTTCATCGCACTGTACGGACTTCCTCGTTTGCGGGGATTTTCGTAGGAAAATCGCAACTAATTAGAGTAGATGCCTAGCGAGTTTTCTATTGTCGACTTCATTAGCTAATTGTGCTAGCTCTACGATTCCCGCTACGGGCGGGGAATATATCCGTCTATGGGACACGAGAATTTCTCAACCTACTTCTCTACTTTTTCGTACTCTAATGTTCATTTCATCTTTTACTTGTAAAATACACAATCGTTTGTAAGTTATTACAACTGCTTTACAAACTATGTAGTTACATAAAAATATATATTACAATGAAAAAATAAAAATAAAAATCTAAATCAATCAAAAGTTGTGGTTATTCATAACGGCAATATAGGAAGAAAAAAAACAACAAAAGCACAATAATTATACTTCTAAAGTGAGTTTGCGGAAGCCGCAAAACGAAATTTAATTTGCCCTGAACGCTGCATCAGAAATAAAGTTAAAACAGTCGCGCGGCGCATTCGGCATCGGGTGGTACCCGTCGCTCTACGCCCAACTTCTAACGTAAATGAATAGCGAATGGGGAAAGTTGCCCCGAGAAAAAAATGCTGCTTCCATTTATATTGTCGAAAATTTACTTTAGCTAAATGTTGTGATTGTTGCAGTTAGGAAATTAATCAATTTTATACAAATATGGGTCTAAATAACAAACACATAAAATTAAGAGCTATACTTTGTATAAGGAAGTTTTGCCATAGAAAGAGTTGCTTTAAAAAGACTTTATGATGTTTCAAGTTAACACCCGATAATAAGGTTGTACTAAATATGCTGTTGTCTTTATAGCCCAAAATAACGACTCCTATTAATTATAAACAAAGGCATTTAGTGGTTATCCAGCGTACGTGTAAAGCGCAGGTCATAAAACTGTTTTTACGCGTTGCTTCGCCAACTACATAGTAAATGGAAAGAAAACTCACCGTTTTTGCTGTCTGAGCTGACACTGTATCCGGATACTGAATAAGAGCTTGGAATGAATCTGAAATTAAAGAAAATTTTCTCATTAAAATTGTCTATTCAAAGAATATTTAAAATATGTAAATTTAGTGGGATCGATGTTTTAACTATACAGGATCGAGCCATGTCATGACATGACACGTCACCAAGCTCAGGTGCACTACATCAATTTTATCATCCAGAACACTTAGCGAGAACAAGCGCGTAAACAAGTACAACGTCTATCTTACTTTCCTTATAAAGTTTGGAGAGTACCTGCACGTTGAAATTTATTGTCTAAGTCGCGTAGTTCACACAAAGTGTTTTCTCTTGGCGAAAACTTTGCCACTGTCATATCGTGGTAAGTTTCGTTGTCATAGTTGGACGTAAAGTGCGTTATTTCATGCATATTATTGGTATTTTGTCATTATAGGTAATATTACACGTAAAGGAAAACAATGTTCTTATTTCATTAATATAAGTGAAGAGGAGGAAAATAAAATATACGAAGTAAACGAGCTGAAATATATCACTAAGCCGAAAAGCTACATGTAGTTCGTCCTGAGTCTATTTACTGCTAGCTGAGATGAGCCTTAAACCCCCTAATTTAAGGTATGAGCGGCACGATCATCGCCGTCCGCCGGCCGGTACATAAATTCACATTTTAAGAAAGCGTTAGGGCTTGCACCTGCTATAACCACAATCTAGTAGTACTCGTGTTTATAGCCCACTACATTGCTTTAATGTGACCTTTAGAATTCTACTAAATGTATAAAAAATATACCAAGAATTATCGAATTTAAATGTATAACATAAAAAAAAAACATCAGAAAATTTAAGTACTTTTTGCTATTACTCACTAATTATATCGTGTTGACACAAAATAAGTAAGAAATGTAGTACATAAGGGAAGTAAGTAAGCTATTTTACTTAGTGACACAGTTTGCCGTAACGTTTATGTTCTTATCTATAGAAAATACGAGTAAAACCACTCAAGTTAACGCAAGAACCGTCGGTGTAAATTAAAAGTAATGCGCCATCTTGTTCATATTTAACTAGGAACCTTCAGGTAGCTTTTCTTGTAACTAATGTTAAATCGAATAAATTGTTTTTTTTTCTCTTTTTTTTCGAATGGGTATTTAAATATCTTTATTACATATACTCGTATATTTATATAGGTTTAAAAAACGATTAGTTTTTATTTATATGAATATAACAATATATATGTACATTGTACACACATATGCATTTCGGATTTGTTATCTTTATGAATACAAAACTTCATTCCCTCAGGACAAAATATCTCTTTTCCTTATTCCTTACAAAGATGTAAAATACTTGGCAAAGGATGACAACAGCGTATGAAACATACCCGTTTGTCTTCGTAGATCTTTATACAAAACGGTGAGCCTTAATGCGGGCTTAACCTTTCAACTATTTTCACGATACATTTACGACAGAAAAATCTACCGCGAGAATATTGTTTAGGACGTAATTTTACAGCAAAACCTTTTGACTCCAGAAAATGCGAATAAAATTATAATTAATTCATTAGAACAATAGTACCTTGGTAAAGTTCTAAACAAAGGTTGGCAACCGACTTACAGGCCCAGTGATTGAAATTTTGACAGACAGGCTCGACCTCAATTCTATCTCGGTGATTAGTTTACGTTCCTGATTCTCTAGTAATAGTTTGGTCTCTACTTCTGTTAATTTTTGCACAATAAATAATAAATCAAATTAAAAGACGGCAGTTATTGTTGTTTCTGCATTCTATAGCTCTGTTTATTTGAGTCAAAACATTGAAACAAACGAACACTAATTCAATAACACAGCTGCGAGTTCCGATTGCGCGCAAGAAATTTAAATGATCTCAATCAATCCGTAAGCCGGTTCATAAGGCTTCATCAAAAATTCAACTGGAACGCGCAATTACTTTATGGAATATTTAAACGCCAATCTCTGCGTAAACAGAAGATGGAAGTTGTGGCTTAAATTAAAATTTCCAAATCCGTATTTCTCTGTGTGGCAAAGAGGTTGCTGCTGCTATGTAAATGTTAAGCCTGCGGAGTCCAGGCCGTCGATTACAGTATAATCTTATATCTTGAATCGTGTCTTCCTTTGGAATTTCTTGTTTTGAATACGGAGCTCGCAATTAATGCGCCCTTTCAGTATTTTCTCGCTCCTGTCCATTCACCGAACCCAACGTTGCATAATAAACTACGCTCATTACAACAAATTATGAATTATCATTTTCGGTCGTATTCGTATTTTTTTGGAAGCGAGATGAGTTTCATACATTTGTCCGTCTTAGCAACAATACAAAACATCAATCGTATTATAATCGTGCATCTGCTTAGCCTTAGTTTTACTCAGTCGCAACTAGGTCACCGTTAACTAATCGGAGTGGCATTTTACTTAGCAAAATGTTAGCTATTGTTGTACCTGACCTATCCGATATAATGCAAAGACAAAGATGAAACCCATCTACGAATCAAATCCTTAATTACTTGAATCCTTGCGACATAGACACGACACCTACCGCAAACAGGGGCCGCATAATAATTATAGCGGTCCGCTACACCTTAATAAAGCCAATCGGGGATCCGAGGAGATGCGGGGTGAAGTCGGTGTTGTAACGGGGGAGGGGATTACACTGACTCCACGCGCTCTTCATTGAGATTTGTTTCGGGATTAGGAACGCGTTTGATGGCGAAACCCCCGTCAGGTCGTCGACGTCCACCCGTCGTGGTTAACGTGTTAACGGAATGCTGTGGGTATTAATTAATAAGTACCTACTCTGCTTTACAGTATACGTTCATGTATTTCATCCGCCTTCATTAGTACTCGCTAATTATTCAGGAATTGTTTTTTCTTTCGTTTCCTAATGAAATGTGAATTATTAATATCATTTTTGTAATAGACTACAACGAACCGCAGAAAACAGGACAGTACTAATAATTTACCATCAAATGGGCAGTTTTCATTGCATTTTTAATAAAAAGAAAAACAGCAATAATTTATTTTCTGACCTATTGAAAATAATTTAAATGATACATAATTAATTCCAGAATAATTTGGCAAATAATCTAAATGTAATTTTTAATTTAGGTTAAAAAATTTTAACGAAATGTTTCAAGTCTCAAAAGACTCATTATTATATTAGATTCGCCTAAACTAACAAAAAATTCAAATCATATATATTTTTCTAATATCTTTTGAGTGTGTAAATATGAATTGGGCAAAATATTAAATCTGTCAACTCATGAAAGCGGAGGGTTTATTTAGAGTCCTGATTGATTACGGTTGATATATTCGAAAATCTCTCCAACGGAATTATATTAGCACATACTTCAATATTATATTTTTCACATATTAAATATAGATAATGAAGGATAATATTAAACTACTGCCTTCAACTAGGTAAAAGTTGCCACGAATAAAAATAAAAACGACGAACGAGATCCTTTCAAATTTGTTACTAACCATCGAACTAACCAATCAAGTTATTTACCGACATCGAGTATTTCCCGCAAAATTTCTTGTCGGTTCCACTATAAAGTGTACACAAACCAATGTTTGTATATTTCAATAGTAGTTGCGGTTGTTTTCAGTTTTTCGTTCACCGTGTTTAGATAAAATGTAACGGCTATACAAGTGAATCGGGATCGAAATATGTGGTTTATTTGCTTCCCCGCTGTGCGACAGGATAATTGAAGAAAGGATTTATACGCTGCGGATCTGCTAGGGACTAAATTTGAGAGGACAGACGAAAGAAATTCTTTTTGTAACTTACTATAGTTTATGTAATAAAAAAATAAAAATACACTTTGAGATTCGGGCGCCCAAACGTGACCAAGTTGATACAATTGTGAATCGCAATCGAGAACCTTTTTGTAAAGATATCCCAAAATTTGCTCCAAAAGCGTTGTAAAGAAATGCATTGTGCCTTGTATTATTTGTGGATAAAGATGAAAGAAATGGTAATTTGATTCGTGCACAAAAATAGTCGGGACAAATTAAACTGGTCATGCTTTACGATAATAAAATATTCAAATAACCCGGTGTGCTTAGAATGGAAATAAACTCAAACAAGAGGCGGGTTCGATTACGGAGAGAAGCACGGAAATTGGAAGAGCAGGCTTTGGAGCAGTCCATCGCGATATCGTACAAGTTATGAGCAAAGCCTGAATATAAGTTCTGCATAAACACAATGACGGCCAAATACCCACACGAAGTTTTGAATATTTTGAGTTAACCCATTATTATTATGTTTTGATTATAAATCGACTAATAAACAAATGAAAAACCAAAGAAATAAATAACGAAATATTTCATATTTTTTCCGAATAAATAAGCTAATGCTTCTATATTATTAAAGGGTATTATTATTATGAACATAATGATAATAAATAATAATGCTGATTCCTTACCAACGGTTTTCATAGAGGTAACATTTAAGGATCATAACTACCCATATAATTAGGTGCCTTGCTTGCGAGTTTATCAAATATGTACCTGCTACCTACCTGCCTGGCTCCTGCGTTTGTGTGCTCCGGATTTATTTAGGATATGCATGAGGGTAGGATTTAAATTTTAAACGGATTGCGCCCTTGGATTTTGGGACTTCGCTTTGTTTGGTAAACCTATCACTATAACATAACGCGACAAACTACTCGTTCGAGTAAATTCAATTTACTATGACATAAAATAGTGTTTGTTCAAAATTTATATTTTTTAAGTTTTGTGATACTTACTATTTTTTGTAAATGTCACAATCTTTAGCACCTTTCCGTACCGTTGGAAGATAGAATGGAGCACGTCGAGTACGATCGGGTACACCATGTGCTCAATAATCACTCGTAGCACCGTATTTGGACCTCCCTGTAACAATAAAAAACAATTTTCTATTACATAAAACACTAAACTAACACTTTTTAGTACAGTCCTGGTGATAAAAACGACGTGTTTCTTAATCAAGCCAACTTTATATCGTAGTTTTTTTTAAAAATGTGATCGCCTGCTTAAGTTATTAGGAATGACAGCTGGCACAAAGTGTGCAACGGTCAAGTTGAAAGAGTTCTTCCGCCCGCTCTACTCGTTAAACTTACTAGTTAAAGTTTCTATTATTTCGAGAAATTAATACAAATCAATTAAATGAAACAAAAAATTAAACAATGCTCTTTATCACAAAGTACAATGGTATTCAGAATTTGAAACTTACACATGCATGAACATGCATAGTCTAAAGCTTTCGGCCTGAATCTAATGAATGAATCTTACCAACTAAGAGAACGTTCGTGCTTCAAATTGAGATACAAATACAAAGTCGTTTCAAACACATTGACTAGTGAATGAACAGAGAGGCTACTCTAGGAGTTCCAGAGGAGCTAGACATCTTGCCTCAATACCTAAATACCGTAACGTCCAGAGCATACGATGATTTGGCGCTTTGTATCGGACACTATACTGTACCGGTAATAGGTTTAGATTTTGTTAGCATATAGTATATATTTTTAAATTCTATAAAATATTCATTATATTAATATTAAAAACACAATATTAGTTACAATAATGTAGTAAAATTCAAGTGATTTATTCGAGATTTATTCATAAAAACTATCCTTATTTTGGTCTGACCTATTTCTAAAAGACCGATTGTTTGAAGCTATTAAATTATATAATTTGAAAGCAATTCGCAAACATTTATTTATTATTAAAGTGAATCAATGAGGTTTATTAAATGGCAATGATGGTTGTATTTGCTTAGTTTTCACTCTGAACTGAACACATTTTCGGCCGATACACGCAGAATTTATTCACAGAGAGAGATTCATTGAGTATTCAACTCAATTTTCCTATGAGCGGCACTGACGAATACACTATTCATTTGTTTGCTCCTGACGAATCTCACAAGGGAATGAGAAAATCGGCTTCATGTGTGTCTACGAACTGAGGATAATGTTTACTAAGCTGTTTATTATTTATAGTGAACATACTCGTAGAGCTTTATGAACAAAATGTGAACGGCAGTTGTCTAGCTGTAGAAGGTGTGAACTTACGACCGATGTTATTCGTGTTCAAATCTCACTAAATTCTGACCGGTACCAATGTATCAATATGCACTTTGGTCGTACAGTGCCAATGATACAAGCTTAGTGTAGGCACAAAAAAAATATTGTGTAGTTCAGTTAATTTAATTGAGTAAATTCAGTTAATATATGAATTAATTTTACCTGAATTTCTGTGCCTCCATTAGCAGGCTGTAATCCGGCGCCCGCGCCTGCGACTAAGGCTGCGCCAGCACTATTCGAAATTGCCTGTGCCGCTTGAAGCGCTGCTTGGGCAGACGCGGACTGTCAACAAAAAAATAAACATGTTTATAATTAAGGCATCCGAATGACGCAATATATTGATGTAAATATTTTCTATATAAGTTGTATATAATATAAATAGGCACAGAACCACCGGGCTGTTTTTTTAGAAATATATAAGAAGTGGTATCATTTTCACTGTTTGTTGCTATTTATGGGTATTAACAATGTTTATTTTTTGTAGAAAAATAAATCTCTTCACGCTTTATTATAGCACTATTTATTTTACCTTTGGGATACTATTATTATTTTTTAATTCACGGCATATAACAATGTATAAAATACTTTTATCACATTTATTTTCGATTTTATCCATGCATTACTTTGTAGTTGTTTGTGAATTGAAAAAAGGAAATTCTTTAAGTTTATGTTTACAATGTTGTGTTATTATATAGTTTGGCTATTGTCGGACAAGGTGAATAGCGTCGTAAACTTCACTGAGGCTCTGAACCGAACAATTGAAGTAAAATTGCAGGACCCATATTGCTCTCGTGCATCGTGCGAAAGAATAAGCTTAAATGTATTAAACTACAATGAAATTAAAAGCATAAACATTTTGTGATGTTTACTTAGTAAAAACACGTATACCTTAAGGAGTATTAGGCAGACTAATGATGGCTATTAACTCATGGGTATACCACTACTTTCTCGTGTAGAATGAAAAGCCTCTAAAATGGCTTAGTCACGTTTCGGTATCAGTAGCCGGGTGTATCAACTTGGAAGGTGTATTTCATGCCCTCAAGCCGGCATAGCGAAGGCGACTGCCGCCTGCAGACGTTTCTCTGTGATAACAGTTGTCTTCGCTCGTGGATAGTACTCCGGTCACATGGGTAGTTACTGTAAAAAATCCTACCTACAACTTAATAAATTGAATACAACGAAACAGTTTGATGAATATGTAGAAAAAATTCGGCTGCAAATTCTGGCAGCTAATGTGGCGAACAGGCGCGAGGTAGAGGCCGACACATACCCGCGTTCGGCACTCTTTGATCCTATATTTTACATGGCTTTGTTATACGACAACGGGTTGACAAGCGGGCTCGCTGGCAAGACACAAAAATAAGGCTTTGACCGTGTCATGCTAAGCCTGTCGCCGACGGCAAAGGCACCGATACTAATTCATGTTGACTTACATACCACCCCTTCTGTTTGTAGGATTTTTATGTCAGCTCGGGATTACTGAGCAAAATATATTTATTCAATTTAAAATGTTATTTTCTCCGTTACAAAACTAAAAGACAATATTTACAGCGAATACACCTAAACCCTAATAAAATCCAATTTAGTATATAAAATCTACAGTTACGAGTACCTATATAATACGGCGAACTTAGAATCGAAATTTTAAAAATATGCAGGGAATATATTTTCATAAAATTCGTGGGCCAAAATGCAAGTTATTTGAGTGGTGCGGAGTTTACGTCCAATCTTTCACCGCAGTGTCGACGTCCACCATAGTCGAAGACGTCAGCTCGACAAAGAACATTCTCTACTGAGCGTGGTTTCCATTCAAGTTAAAAACTTTTGAGTCGCAGATTGATCAAAAGCTTTCTATTCCCTCGTTTGGAAATGCATCATTATTAAACCCTGGAAATGATGAATGAATCACAGGAAAATACTTTTATTTTCCAACATAAAATTCTTCAATACTTCTATAGAATAATGAAAATCTATTTCTTCTTGGAATATTGTCTTAATGGTGTAATATTTATAAATAAAATTATAGAAGTAAAATAGTATAGTATTATGCGAGTAAATCTTATTAAGAAGATAACATGAAAAATATTATGTGCTTTCTAGATATCTGTTAAGTCATTAAAACTTTTAATAGTGAACAAACTATATCATATCTAACATATTTCATATCTAACGCCCGAGATTAATAATCAATATTGATCCCTTGAAGTCGATACCAGATTAGTATTTAAATATTTTTTTTAAACGTTTTATTTTATTATATTGAATGTGATGTTGATTTTTATTTTATAATTTGGAAGTCTTGGGTTCTATCTAAGATGAATCATAAATGAATCGCACCATTAGTAGTTAATCATTAGCGCCCTATGCAATTCGATTCGTCACCCATTACTACTGTGTTGTTTTCTAATGAAACTGCGTAAATACTTATTATATATTATATATTCTATACTCTAATACTATATTCGATAGCTTAAATAACAATAAAACACGAAAGAAGTGTCAAATAAAGTTAGTTCTTATACAAAAAGGTTATCAGAGAAAACGACACATTTCCCGAGCTCAGTGTGTGACACAAGTTACATCATTACAGGTTATCAACCACCAGTCACGCCGTCTAGAGCGAAGGGGGGACACTCTATTGAATCTCACTTTGTAACTGGAAGACGTGAACTTCGAACTATACAGAATATCTTAGAAGATAGTCATAATTTGTATTAACGGTTAAACTATTAAGCGTTTGCATATTATACTTTTGTCAAATTATATTATTATGAATATTTTTTATTATTCGTTGGGGGTCTTAGGCAAACTTCTCTCGGAGGAGATAGCGGGGTCTCACTGCATCTATTTTTACGTATATTCTGTTCAGCAACATATTATCGCATGAGTTACAAAATGTGTTCTCTTTGAAAATAAATTGTTCTTTGAGAAAATATAACTAATATCTTTTCTATAAATTCTTAAATGTTCATTTAAAAATCTGATTGTTATTTTATATTGAAATAAAATAATTAATTTTATTTATATCTATTTAATTTTTAAGATGTTATGAGTCTAATACAATATGACGTAGTGGTTAGCACGCCAGTCCGTCACGTGGAGGTTTTCAGCTTCGATTCCCGGTCGAAACAAATATTTAATTTAAAAAAAAATGTAATTGGCTTGGTCTAGTCTAGAGGTGCCCTAGTTTATGTATTGTAGGTATTTATTTTAATATAATTAAAATGGATGTTAATTATTAATTGCATTAGAGTAACATATGTAAACCAATACAAGGTGTATAATTAAATTAAACTAACCTGACCCTTGACCTAAGACGATACCCATTTCAATTTCACGTCTAAACATCAAGAGGGTTATCCATTCGAATAACAATGGAATATGAAATGGCCAACTGGCTCGTTTAAACTTAATAAGCTTCGGAAGTCCAAAGCTACTAATTGTGTTTGAGGAGTTTTCCTAATTAGTTTCAAAAACCATAACAGTTCTAATGATTTTATCGCGTTTTTAATTTTATTTTCGCAGCCGAAGTTTATTTATAACTTGTATAAAATTAAATTATTTAATTATATTTACAAATATATACCTTTTTTTTTTATTATAAAAAAAACTCTCCTCCCACTTTAATTAATTAATTATATGTATACAGAGTATCTAAGGATTATGGGTAAGCTAAAGGTTAAAGTTTTGAACAATACCTTTTCATTTATAAATATTTTGATTTCTTAGTGTAGAGAGATTGCTTCTAATAATAGACTCTATCGATATCGATAAATATAGGTGATGTTTTTTTTGCTTCGTTTTTAGTCTCGCATAAGCGACCTGTCAAAAATCTACGAATACATTTTTCTAAAAAAAACCTATCAGAATAATTCTCTCTTCCAACTCTGTCAAAGATTCCGCAACTTTATGAAGCTATTTTTAGCTGATATGAACCTGACTGTTTTGTATAAATCATGACTAGTGCATAATATTAACTTTGACACTGGCAACTTTTTATAATGTCATAAAAATAAAGAAGGCATCGGAGTACGCTTGTTTCAATATTCGCTGGTTGGTGGCCACCCGTGATATCGCCTAATCGCTGGGGATTATAGATTTATTATTACATTTATCTAGTGCCATCTATACTATTGAATTCTGTAAAAACTAAGATGAATGATGAGCTTTCGCAGAAGTTACTAATACAAAATAAAAAAGCTACGCGCTAACGAAGGGAGAAGTTAACGGTGACGACACGTTTTTTCCGGTTAACATCCAGCGGCAAAGCACGCAACGACCGTACAGAAGCTTCTCTTTAAACACCGTGAAGAATTTATGAAATATCTATAGCAATAAACTTTTAATTTGTATTTAAAGAAAGAGTGGTGGGCAGACTTATGATGTTAAAAGCCCAGTCTGTGATCCTGGAAACGTGAAGTGACATTGTCGCGTTTCGGGATCAGTGTGCACTGTCAATCTCGAAGTTGCACCTTCGTCTCATCAAGCCGGCATAGCGGAGGTGACTGATGCCTGCCGAAATTTATTTGTGGTAGCAGTTGTTTCCGTTCATGGGCCGCTCTCTAGCTTAACATCAGGCGGAGTATTGTCATATGCCGAGCTACAAAAAAAAAGTAAACACCAAAACCAATCGATACATAGTTTCATAGTAAATAACATTTCATTACACAGAACCTAATAGTATCATTACTCGACCGCATAGCAACCCTTTCAAGTATATTATGCATCGTCTGACTACATCCTCGAGAGTTCACGAGTGCTCGTCGGATAGCCCTTCAACAGATATGACTTGTTCTGCATTCAATGATTCAATACGATAATTGACACTAGTTTATTTCGAAATAACGTTGAAATAAAAGAGTTTATTTATTTATTTAAAAAAAATAAAAATAATGTATGGAACATGTATGGAAATCAAATTTTGGAATCAAAAGGCCAGACGCTAATACGCGTTGTAGGATAGGAAACTATATTAAAGAGTGCATGTGTACTTATGTTATTGCGTAAGTTTCATACATTGTAACGGTCATGCAGATTGTAAGCTAAGGAGCGGCCCATGAGCGGAAACAATTGCACTGATAAATGTCTACAGGTATTGTCAACACCGCTATACCTGTGCACCATCCAGGTTAACGATACTCACTCGTAATGCCTGGCTATTTCTAAGCTTATCTAGTTACGCTTGAAAGTGTTGGTACTGCCGAACGGTGGTTAAAACCATAGTTAAACCACTTTTAACGCAATTAAAATAACTGTAGACCTTATCAAAACAATAGAAGTTAATATGTTTAGGCGTTGCTTTTCGGAAATCTATAACTGAAATTATTTTTTAAACACTACTTTGCAACTAATTTCCGCTACTCAATGTTAGTGAGGGTAGGTACACAGTCACATCAGCTATCAATGTTAGACTCTTCACCAACATGCAAAATCTTCTCGACGCGTTTCGCCACTCCACGTGGCATCCTCAGGAGACGTGTGGCCGCTTCGACTTTGCTCCGACGACGTTAATTTTTGCATGTTGGTGAAGGGTCTAACATTGACAACTGATGTGACCAACTTACCCTCACTAACATTGATTAGCGGAAATTAATTGCAAAGTAGTGTTGAAAAAATAAATTTAATAAAAAGTTAAAATAATTTTCTTTTTAATTCCTTTCGCTGAAGCATATCAAACAATATCGAAGTTCTTTGTAGAAAGAACATCATTACGTAGGATGGTGAGTGGCAGAAGACGGGAAATAAGGAAAGACATCTTCGTGTTCCCTAAGGACCGACTTATGCAACAGAAAGGGAGAAAATTCTAGTGGCAATAATATTAACTTTAAAAATAGAGGAAATTTGTTTATAGCTCGCTAAGAGACTTTTATATTATGCAAACATAATTTTTAAACTTTTTGTAAACGTATTTTTATTTTCAAAGTTGTTGCATAAAGTGCAAGTGTGAAACGTTATACTGGCACACAATTATTACAAGATAAGACACACCTTGCAAGAAACCTCATCTTAAAGGCAAGCGCATAAATAACTGCACCTTCCACAGCTAATTAACGTAAAAGATGAAATACGAGGACGCCAACATAATTATACATCACACGAGCTCAGTTTACGCATAGTTTATCTCGGTATTAATTACAAATGTCTATTTGTTGTTTACAAACAAACAGAACAATTTAGATATCTAACGCACGTGCCACGCGGTCATTGCTCAATAAACCAATCGAATTAATCGATATTTCTTTGACCACACGCCGCAAGAGCCATGGGCGGAAATAACTGCTGTGACCAAGAAATACTTGTAGGCAACAGTCCCCTCCGCTATGTCGGCTTGATGAGACGAATGTGAACCATCTGTTGATTGAGTATACTTCTCTTGTTATAGCCGGCTACATTCAAGCTGATTCCGAAACGCGGCCAGGTCATATAACGGGTGTTACGCTAGAAAGTATACTACCCCAGGACCGGATGGCAGACTGAGTTAATAACCATCCTCAGTCTGTCTACCACTCTTTGCCTAACTATAAAAGAAAACTATAAGTAATATTTATTACATATAAGTCGACTCCAATAAGATATTTATACATAAAAAGACGATTCACCTTTCATACCTAATAAAGACAAAATGAAGAAAAAAGTAAGAAAGAAAGAAAAATAGGAGTCACGTAATTAGCTAAAGAGCGAGACGAAGCATCTGTTAATTAATATAAACGTCATAGGGTCGTTTACGCTCGCTATATTTTGAGTGACACTCTGTTTTTTGTTTAGAAATGTTCATCTTATTGAAAAGGAAATTGGGAATGTTTTGTAAACGCGATTTAATTTCCGACAATGACATCGGTATGGGTTACTTAAGAAGGGCGATGTCTTTTACTGATGATGATGATGAAAGCACCTAAACATGTGGAAAATAAGGGTTCTAAATTTATTGTTTACAGAGTTCAAGCAGACCTTTGTTGTTTTGTATAAAGGATCGCAGTGAATTTATTATGTGTAAAACGTTTAACGAAATATAATATTATAAAGTAGTTAAAGTCATTATACTGATGAAGCTTCAAGGAGTTAAATAATTCTATAGGTAAACAGGTTGACAGGAGAGAGTTAATTATGACAAAGTGAGTGTCGGGAAATGCTTTACTTACGCTTGCAGAATAAACGGCTGAAGGTTGCTCAGAAATGTTTATTTATAGTTTTAGATTAGAAATAAATTATAATTTTGATCTTTACTATTTAAAACAATGAAGTTGATTTATTTATATATGATAAGGTATATAAACTGTAATTAATATTATTAAATTGCAATGAAAATTAATATAAAAAAGTGATGGAAAAGACGCAGTTGGAAGAGCTGTCGATGGAAAGATAGAATATAGAACATGGTAAGTTCGATCACGTGAATCTGTGTAGTTTAATGGTCAGTGCATTCACGTGCAAAGCGGAAGAAGAAGTCTCAGGCCGTCTGGTGAGTGTTGATTTTTTTATATGAAATATTTATCATTAAAAAATAAAATTAAAAAATACCAGATAATTATAATTAATATTATCAAGTGATAATAAATCAAATAGTTACGTTTCGATTCTGAATGTCTTTAGTCTGTCTTAACCCAACAACAAGTTATCTTGCCACAAGTTTTGTCGGAACTTAACACGAGTACCGGATTTAGGGGTTTATTCTATTGTCGTAACTCAATCAATTCTGTACAAGTCCTCACGTTCGCGGTCCCATCGCGGCGGTCGTCTTTATTGAATACTGTTATCTAAATTATGGGCCCTTGATGTCCCTAACTGAGATTAAATTAACAGGCTGAATGCAGGCCATACCGCTTGGGGTTAAACTTCCCAATTAGTAGGTACATCCTGGCTTAATGCTCAATCGGATAAGCGGTATTGTAACGCAGTAACATTAATTATATTATTGATCTTTCATCGTTATAATGAAAATTTATCTTATGAAATTATTTTCGAATTTTGTGCTATAATAATCCGATTTAACGATTAAGTAATTGGATGTACAATTGTATTAAGGATTACCTTAATTGTTTTATAATTAAAAATATTAAATAATTATGAATACATTTTCATTAAAATACTATAATACTGCCGCTTTCATATACGTATAATAAAATAATGCGCTGAGATTAAAAGTTATGGGTTCCCTATACGAACTGTCATCCCCTATTTCGGACTCTTCACTTTTAGCCCAGTCTGTCGTCCTGGTGCAGTACCAAATTTTCGAATGCAACACCCGTAAAGTGACCATGCCGTATTTTGGGATCAGTTTGGCCAGTATAACGAGAGGAATGTGTATTTTGAATCTGGATGGTACACATTCATCTCCTTAAGCTGGCTGAGCGGAGGCGACTGCTTCCTGTAGAAATTTATCTGTAGCAGTAGTTGTTTTCGTTCATAGACTGCACTCTAGCTTAACATCAGACGGAGTGTGGTCAACAGTGATAATACAACGAGCTACAATAAAAAATTCAAAACCTCTCGCAGGACGCAATCTAATTAATTCTAATTCTTCTTGTCAAATTTTTTGAAGTCTATGCCTAAGCCGCTAGGTATGAAAAGGTAACAAATAGACAACGTTACTTTAACATTTTAAATATTAGTATAGATGGTTTATTGAACAAAAATTCCGTTTAAACAAATATAAAAACAAAAGATACTCACAGCATTACTATGTGTCTGGTCGGTTTTCAGTTCTTTATGATTAGAAAACTGCACGTAAACCGCGCGCCCGCGCAGCTGTGCGACACAGCCACCAAAATACGCCACCATTGCTACAGCTGATATCTCTTCTGCCATCTCCAAAAAAGCCTGTTGACAAACAGATGACTACTTGATTTTGTTTATATATTTTTTATAAGACAACAAGGCGACTGTTGTCTGCATAAATGTTTCTGTAGTAGCAATTGTTTCCGTTCATGGACCGCACTCTAGCTTAACATCAGGCAGTGTTGTCATATGCCGGACTACAATTTAAAAAAAAAAACTTAATTATTCAAAGTCGGACAATCGCAGTTCAATACTGACAATCGCAACAGACGGAATCTAAGCTAAATATTCACTTGTTTAGAAATAATTAATTAACAAGTGAGCGGTTTCAGGTAAATTGAAAAGTGTACACGAATTTTGGAAATCCATTGGCGATCGCATCGAACAAGCATATCGGTACACAAATTGCACCAATGATTTTCATTAATGAAACCAGTACAATACTACAATAATCAAAGCAAAACGTTATTGATGGCACAACAAACGTACACTTCATTTCATAACAATTATCTATATATCTATAAAATAGGTAACAACATAATATATATATTGTTAGGAATCAGAAGCGGTTTGTAGTTTTTAAAAATAATCAACAACCAATTAGATTAAATTCACATTTAATTTTAGTAATAAACAAATAAGAATTCTCTGAACAATAATGTACACGTGGTAAAATAAACGATATCACCACGCCACGATGTTTTCAGTCCGAGAGCCACGCCGCAAAGAGGGCGAGCCTCGTCTATGCACCCTCTTATATAGCGTTTCTATGTTGCCATCTTTTTCTCTTTTCATCAATTAGGCAGTGGCTTCTAACAATATATATATATATATAATAGAATATATTTGTTATATATATTTGTATATATACAGGGTGTCCCGTAAGTAGTGGTGTCAACGGTATTTTACAGATAGAGGGGTTCATTATCTACAATATAATTTGGTGATTTTTTTTTATACCTTCTAGTTTAAAAGTTATGACATTTTTTAAGAATTATCATTTTTTCCCCCGTTTTATCACAAAACAATGTTTTAAAAATTTGTTTACAATTATTTTTACTGGTCTTTTTATTTAATTGGGTTGAGAAAATACAGGGCTTTTTAATTAAAATGTTATTTGTAGCCAATTAATAACCATGATTAAATAAAAAATTAAAATCTAAACAAGATTTAATTTATCAAATTTTGAGCAAAATATTTAAACGAAGCTGGTGTAAAAAAATTGTATGTAAGGTTACGGGACCATTATTTTAAAAATATCTACAATTCACACGGATTCTAAAAACGTATAATAATGTTCACTATCATTTTAATTACAATGTTTTTTCGACATAAATACAACAAATGGGCGTCGATTTTTAATAATGCATTCCGATAATAGGACGGATTTTAAGAATTCTTTTAGTCGGTAATTTGCACTTTTTCACGTCTTAACCTATTGTAAGATACTAACTGCTTGTAGATCCAATCTTATTTTCATTTTGGTTCCTTAATTTGACTTTAGAGATGTTCAAAGAGGGGTAGGCAGACTGACGCCTGTTTCCACTGATACTTTATTCAGAGATTACGTACCTTAAGTACATTAGGCAGAGTGTAATCACATGCCGGACTACTATTAAAACAAAGATTATTAAGTAAATTATGGTGTTATTTTTTTTTTGTAGCTCGGCATGTGACTACACTCCGCCTGATGTAAAGCTAGAGTGCGGTCCATAAATGGAAACAACTGCTACTACAGAGAAACCTGTGTGGTAGCAGTCGCCTCCACTTTGCCGGTTTGAGTAGACGAGCATGTACAATCTTAGATTGACAGCGCACACTCCTCTCGTTATACCTGGCTACTTTTAAACTATTCCCGAAACGCGACAAAGTCACTTTACGGGTGTTACATTCGAAAGTGATGGTACTACCCCATGACGGCAGACTGGACAAATAGCCATCATCAGTCTGCTGTTGTTAACTTTAAAGAATCTGTTTATGAGACATGTAGTAATAATGAATATGAACTACGACAAAAATTGAATATCGTGTTCGAAAGAATTAAAAATAATCAAAGAGCCCTAGGAAATATCAGGAGAATCTCTATTAGAAGATGTTGGTTTTGCATTAGAGTAAGAGACATTTTAGAGTCAGGAGACATTTTAAGCATTTACTTTAATAAATTATTTTCTTATCCGTATCTATTTACATTGGTTTTATTGGAATTCGCATAAGGTAATAATGAAATTTCTTCGACAAATAGTAGTTTGTTGCTTGTTTAACTTTGAAAAATTACTTTAATTAAAATGACAGTGAACATTGTTATACGTTTTTAGAGTCCCTGTGAATTGTAGATATTTTTAAAATAATGGTCCCGTAATCTTACATACAATTTTTTTACACCAGCTTCGTTTAAATATTTTGCTTAAAATTTGATAAATTAAATCTTATTTAGATTTTAATTTTTTATTTAATCATGGTTATTAATTGGTTACAAATAATATTTTAATTAGAAAGCCCTGTGTTTTCTCAACCCATTTAAATAAAAATATCAGTGAAAATAACTGTAAACAAATTTTTATAACATTATTTTGTGATAAAACGGGGGAAAAAATGATAATTCTTTAAAAATGTCATAACTTTTAAACCAGAAGGTATTTAAAAAAATCACCAAATTATATTCTAGATATTGAACCCCTCTATCTGTAAAATACCGTTGACACCACTACTTACGGGACACCCTGTATATAAGTAGAATATATATATTTGTTAATTTGAAAAACAATATTAAATAGTATAATAATAAGTATATTGTATATATTGTAAGTAGGTATTTTGTGTATAAGTATCACTCACTGATCACAAATAAACCAAATGAGGTTTTGTGATCTGGTAGTGTAAAATTGTATAGATTTAAGAATTGTTAATAAATAAATAAATAAAATAATTCGTGTACATTTTTAATGTAACTGCCATCCGGGTGATGTTTAGCTAAAGTGCAGAGACAACTGCTACTACTAACTGTTCACATCTGCCATTGAAAGTGCACACTCCTCTCCTAATACCCGGCGGCTTCCTAGTCCACTTGAAGTGATGATAATCGTCAGGCTGCCTACCATTCTTTTTAAACTAATGCCTATATTATACCACAAACATGTAGACTAAAGGACGTATAAGAAAGTTACATTAGTACCGGGATTGAGAGATTTGAACATGGCTTTAACGACCGTACTTAATATAAATCGATATAGGAGATTATCGGATATATTTTTTTTATTAATTTTTTCCATTTTAAATGCTAGATTTGTTTCATTATTAAATTATAATGAAAATTTGTTAATAATTTCAAAGGATCACGACGCGACGTAAGACACCAATGGTGAAGTTGTGAGTTCGAATCCCTCCAGCTCAGGCGGTGTTTTTTTCTATTTAATCATTTTACATTATAATTTACATTAGAATATAGGTGATAAAAAAATGTTAATGCAATATATATTGTTATTCCTCTCGTTTCAGGTGTAATTGCAGACCGCAAACGCTGGTTTTGGCATTTGAACACAACCGAACCCGCAACATAGAAAACACCCACAGGTTTAAGAGTCATTTGTCATAAACGAAATACGATATTTATTGTTACATTTCCTTTCACAGTGTGTACTATGCGAGCCAACTAAGTATAGGTTTGGGCTTGCAGCTAACTTCAAGTGACAGATTCAAATAACTACCACCAGAAAAAGGGAAAAATAAAAGGGATAAACCTTTGTACATAGATATAACTTTGTACATAGGCACCTCTGTTGATGATGTGGGATGACTAGTTGGAATGTTTTTAGTTATATTTAATTTTTATATTTAATTTTTCTTTTTATTATTATTGTTCATTTTATTTTTATTTATTTTTCCTTATTGTTATTATTATTATTTTTTTTTGTGTGAAGGTGTTTTTGTTTGTTTGTTTGTCTATTTGATGTGCATTTCTTATTTTTCTGTTTTGTGTTTACCTTTTTTCTTTTTTAGTTGATTGCAAATTTTTATGTTTGATTTTTGTATTATTATGTTATAATGTTAAGCCTATTATTGGCCTTATTTCTGGTTAATTTTTATTTTCTTTGTTATAAGCTTGTATTATTACGCTGTTGGCTTTATTGTAAATAAATAAATAAATAAATAAATAAACCCTATTGCTTTTTTTGTATAATACCTAGCAAATAAAAATGTAGTTAATTAACGCTTTCAATTCACTTTCATATTTTTTGTACACCTTACCACAAAGTAGATGCAAAATGCGAAACAAAATAGAGCCTTGACAGTCTTATTCTTAGTAGGCTTGCAGCATAGTAGTTAGTTAAAACACTCAAATTATTAAGCGAATTAATAATCCAGTAATTAACTATCTAACACATTTGGATCGGCATTGTATCAAAACAACGAAACCAACGCGCGGAAATCAAATAAACGATTCGTTCATACATATTTATAGAATGTAACTGTTTAACATACGGGTACAACTAAACCAGCTAATTAAAACGGAGCTGTTATGATATGCATCATAAAAATAAATATAATAATTGGATAAATGTGTGTTATCAATAAAATACCTTAAAATGGGTGTCGACGGGTGCTCCGTCACTTTAATCACCGAGAGTGGCGGTCGATAGCCCACGTCCACTTGCCTAGTGTTTGCCTACCACTCGAGTAAGAACGCCTTTGACATTTTACTACTCTGTTGCCAGTGACCACTCCGCAACTGTGTCACATGTTTAAACATTTCGATATTGAAGTAAGCGCGCACAAACATTTTGTAACGGTTACCCTTCTCAAGGTAAATTAATTAGTTTCATGAGCTAATATAACTGAAGTATTGATTTGGGAATATGACCGAAGCGAAGTTATTAACTATGAACGAGCCAAAGTACTTATAACTTTATATGGCACATCCACTGATTTAATTAACTCCTTTAATACTGTATATAATAAATGTGCTTTATTCGGGAGCAGACATGTACCTTTAAAGGTAATTTTTTAAATCTTTTTTATAGTAGGTCGACTTGTGACCCATGAGTGGAAACAAATGCTACAACAGAGAAATTCTGGACACAGCAATCGCTTCTGTTAAATCAAGTTGACAGTGCATATATATATACTTTATTGTAATTTTACAAAAGCCGTGAGGCTTCATCTACCAGTCGACCTTAGGGTAAGTGAGAAGCAGTAAGGGGGATAGAGTATATAATTATAGTAAATACATAAATAAAATATACAATAAATACACACATACAATAAATAAATACTATTGCATATATCCACTCGTCATACCTACTAGGCTACTTCACGCGTGGTACCTATAACACCAGGATGGCAGAATGTCTTAGTTTACATGTTCAATAATTAATGTTAATTATAATATTTAATGCAGTCAAAGTACCCATAGATACTTCTATCAACCGAAAAATTGGCACTTTTGAAATGCAAATGCGGTTTGCGGTTTGCGGTTATCTGGTGATGATTGTGCGAACCATTTTTCACGTATTTAAATATTCGTTGTTTTAATTTTGCAAGTGATAAATAGATTTAAAAAAAGGAAGTAGTATTCGTACAATGAGTTTCAATTTGTCAGAGCGCGTCGATAGCAGGTTGACGTGTCAAAATGAGCTGCACTTGCTATAGTTTTTGCATGCTATGGAAATAAAAGTTGGGTTAAAGTAGTTAATGAAACTACGTGTTTGCAATTTCAGCTACTTTTTTACCACTTAAATTATTCAAGATTAGATGAAACTTTTTTTATATAAGCTCGGCATGTGATTACACTCCGCATGAAACATCAAAGTTAGAGTGACTGCATTCCTATACCGTCCAGGTTGACAGTGCACACTCCTTTCGTTATATACTTAAATTAAATTAAATAACTTAAACACACTATCAAAGAAAATCATCGGGTGTCACCACTCAAAAAAGTTTTGATTTCCTTGAGGTACGAGTAGTTTAAAGAGAGATTTAAAGAGAGACAAGCCGGCATAGTGGAGGCGACTGCTGCCCGCACAGGTTTCTCTGTAGTAGCAGTTGTTTACATTCATGGACCGCACTTTAGCTTTACATCAGGCGGAGTGTTTCTACCATAGAGTGTAGCTACCATAAAATAACTAAAGATTGTTCGCTTCCACGCCACAATATATAAAGCAGCGAGATGTCCTATATGCTATTTATTAAAGAGGAAAACATTGTCGACGACCCTCGCTGCCTGCCACTTGGTAATATATTTTTCTTTTTATAATTTTATTTCTCGGTTCTGAACTAACTCATTTTTAATTTGTCAGTAGCGAAGCTATAAATATTTTGCACGTGCACTGCGCTCGGACACGAGATAGTAAAACTGGTCTTATATCTACACGTAAATAAATACTGCTCGAAGATGCTGGAAAATGTAGTCTTCATGAAACAACGTCAATGTTGAATGGATGTACAATATGCCTTTTGTTTATTGTTGTAGAAGAACTGGTGCTATCAAGAAAATATAAACTGTACAATTCAATGCTCTAGAGTAAGATATACTATGCTTATTTTTTAGTTGTTTTAATCTATTATCGGTTATTATTTTTTTAAATTAATTTTTCACATTTTTAAAGCTACATTCGTTTGTAACAATAATTTAATAGAAAAAAAAAACACATACCAGCTTATGTTAAAGTGGGATTCGAACCCACTCCGATTACTAAACCACTCCGCCATTGGCGCTTTACATGAGCTCTTTACTGAGAGGACTAAAAAATTTATACACTTTAGTATATAAATAGAGAATTTAGTATAAGAATATAATTATTATTATCAGTAAATAAAAATGGTAATTTGGGGAATAAAAAATTCACTAATAAAGGGTAAGTAATGTTATATTGCAAACAATGTATGCAAGTTAAGCATTGACACAATGGTTCGGCCTATTTTGTTTTGAAGCTCCAGGGAGAAGCACTACACACGACTTGCCGTATTCCGGTTGCGGGCTACAACTTACCTACCTACTTATTGTTACGCGTATAATTCTGAAAACAACACTTCCGTTTCAACAATGTTTTAAACTATGTAAAGTTGATTGTGCGGACAGAAACCGTGAATGTTTGTATGAACAAATCGTAGCATAATTCGTAGCATTTCGTAGCTTTTAAGTGCTACGATCGCCGTTCACCTCTGGTAATATACTCGTAAATAAACCTAAACAATTTCTTTGTATGTGCAACAAACATCAGTTACTATTGAATTACTTATAGCAACTGTAAGAGAGCAGAAGTACAAGCAAGTACAAGAGTGGTGCTGATGTCTAGGGACAAGAACACACCTAATACCTCTTATAGAGGCAATTGTTGTGAAAACTGCCATTGCTTATTCCACGTTATAAGAAAGAAAGCTTCTTTGACGTGAATGTTGCATTGTTTATTATTTCTATATAGAATTATTTTTCAATTTCTTTGCGTAATAAATATAATACGCTTTATTTTCTCTTTGTTTGTAGCTAAGAAGTATAACGGTAAAGAAATGGCTGCGAGGATTTTTACGTTAGAGAAATAGCACGTTATATTTATCGTCGCTTGTTAGAGTATTCAAAGCGGATCATAACATTTAGCGGAGTTCCTAAACAAATTAATTCTTATAAAATAATACAAGACAAAATATGAATATAAACTTACTTGATTTTTGCCTTTTAGAACAAGGACATTAGTGACTCTCCCAAATGGCAGGCCCAATTGTATAATCTCCGCCTCTGTAGTCTCATTTGGTATGTTTCGTATGTGAATGACTTTAGACGGCTTGCCAACATTTTGTTCTAATTTAACCTAAAACAAAAGAAAAATATATTAGCTAAAATAGTTGTGGACAAACCGCTTGTGGTTATTATCATCACTTTCGCAACGAACAAGATACGCCTAACCTCTTTCAACACATACTAGCCAAAAATCAGGTGTCAATCAGGGTTACATGCCGGATTACTAAAACATTTTATTAAAATATTACAATAATCTCAAAACGTATTAGTTAAGAGGGACACTTAATGCACTTTTCACAGCCTCAATCGAAATTGAAGTGTCGTACAAAGCTACAATATATTTGGTTGCCGCCCAAATCGGCGGGCCCGCGTAATCAAAAGGCTCTCTAGGGAACAATGGCGCCCACATCGAGGTCGAGCCAGATAAGCCCAGACAATTATACTACATCGACTTTTCAATTATCCTACCCCGTCCCCTGTTCCGAACAATGCCTGGCTTATTTATATTAGAACGGGCATTTGTACGCCGTTTAGAGAGGCACCAGTTTGCAATGTTTACGGATTCCGACGATTGTTAAATCGCCTTGTCTCTACCTGACATTAATTTTGTTCTCGCAATTTGTGCATTATATTTTACTACCTACAATATTATTGGTACAATTAATCCGCTTATAATTTTGATGTCATTTGCCCATGCGGACTGCATCGACTGTGTAAATATTAATATTTAGTAATATTCAAATTGTGTTTTGATTTTCTATATAATTATAGGAATAAATTAAGACAAAAGTGAAACAAGTTCGCATCGTAAGTCGCAGAATTGAAGCACAAAGAGTAAATAGTTCCGTAAACTCGTGCCAAGATTTGAAACTTTCAGACCTATATATCTAAATATCTTTTTTAGTTTCACCGTCTTTGGCAGTCAGTAGATCGTGAAGGCGTAACAAATGAGTCTAATGCCTATTAGTTCGACATTGTTAAGTTCAGACAAAGTGAGGAGCTATTGCGGCAAAAGTGTGGGTACCGAAAGTTGCGGCTCTTTGCCAACTCACACTCTATTGTTGTCGACGAATATCAATTACGTGTTTTGTTCAATTATCTATTCAATTACGGAGAAAACTTTCGTTTTACCAATATTATATTCTTATAATATATTTTATTCAAAGAAAATTCTAAACAAAATATTGCCATATTTACCGTTTGTATGTACAGAATTAGAATAACTAAGGATCCTTTCGACGAATACAATAAATTTATTTTAGCGTAAGATAAACCTCGTTCAGAGATTAAACCACCGACTAGAATAAAGGATCGAAAGCATTTAACGTTCCAAGTCCTATGACAACAAACATCAAAGCAAAGAAAATCTCCGTAAGTAAATAAACAAAAATATTTTTGCTGACTTACAAAAGGAGCGTATAAATCGTCGAACACCCTCACCTAGCTCGAGGGTATATTTTTCGGAATTTCTCTTAGAACCTAGCAAAAGAAAACAACTGGTACGTAAAACGTAAAGAACGTACCAGGACATTACTTTCACCGGGTCAGAAAGTCCGTGAGGTACTCTTTCCACATCAACCACTTTAAATCATTCGCTCGGTCTCACATTTCATCTATAAATATTAAATCTACCCTATGAAGTAAAAAAAAGAGATATAGTGTCACATTTTCTTGCGTAGATTTTCCGGAATCGGTCAATTTTCACGATGAATTCAGTGAGGCTGTTTATTGAAACACTATTTCTCAGTTGAGTGGTCCCGACGCGGCACGACGTTCACTATTAACGATATATCCGTGCGCTTCGTAATGCGTAAGTCTTTGACAGTTATGCCTTCGCGAGATATGCTACATCCTCGAGCCATATTGCAAACGAGATTTTTAAAAGGATCATTTCTACTTCCTGTAGCGAAAATAATGTTATACTGCATATTTAAAAAAACAACTAGGTAGTATAACATCCATAAAAACTGTTCACGATGAAAACTGTTATTTTTTTAAAGCAGGGCAGTTTTAGGCCTCCGGAATGGGTGAGACGATATGAAAAATTCGCTCGACTGTCTATTATTTTTTACCGGGCCACGGTTACGTTATTTTTCATACACACAACAGTTATTTATGTAACTTGATTCTTTTTTCTTGTAACTTCGTCCAGTATCGTCATTTATTTTAACGATATTTTAGACTACTACGAGTGGTAGACATATAGTGATGGTTATCAGCTCAGTCTGCCGTCCTCGAGTCCACTTTCAAGTATTTCGGAATCAGCTTGGAAGTAGTTCTAGGTGTGTGCACTCTTAATATTCAAGCCGACATAGCGTAGGCGACCGTTGCGTGCTGTCATTTCTCTGTAGTAGCAGTTGTCTCCAGCCAATCAGTCAACAGAAATTAAGAGTTTTAAACCATATTTTAAATATAATTAGTTATTTATTTTCTATTAAAAAACATGTCATAAGGATCTTACAAAGAATAACTTTAACAGAAGCGTTCTAATGTTATATAAAGAACATACCCCTTTGTCATGATATGCCGTAATAGGTTTAGTACGACGGGGGCTGTTCTCGGCACAATACCTACATGTATCTAAGGAGATATGATGCACAATTGAATACGAAGAAGATAAAACTCTTCATTGTAGTTTATAGAACGTACTACAATAATACAAAGAGAGATAAACTTAATTTAATAACATACGTTCTTCTTTTAAAGAATGGTTTGAAGACAGTTGATTATTATGCCCAGTCTGCTGTCCTAGCGGAATGAATGAAACGATGTTAATCTATATAACGCTGTATATTCGTCTCCTTAAAGCGTCATAGCAGAAGGGACTGCAGACACATCTCTGTGGTAGTATTCGCATTAGCTCATGATTTTTTTACCAACTATAAAAAAAAGTAACAATGCAATAGTTCTAGCACAATAACAATTATTATTATGTACAAATCCTTGCAATATCACGCAACTGTAACCATAAACAAACATCTTTACTTGGAACAAGGGTACAAGATGTCATATGAAACATAGGTACTGCAGGTAATCGGCTTAAGTGATACATGTAGACATACCCATGTTCTCACCACGATCCTTTAAGATGCTGTCAAATATTCCTTTGTACTTGTTATGACAATGTAGTAGCAGTTAAAATCCTCTAGGACATTTTTTTTTATAAATTATTTTTTAAGTTTACAATCGTTGCAGAAAATTCACAGAAGAAAATTTTAACGTAAGTGAAAAAGATAGCAGTTAGTCTAACACGATTTATCACGCGTGAAAAAACATCGTTAACAACACTTGACAATTGATATGGAAAAATGCGAAGTTTCTAGTAAAAAAATGAAAGCTCACTAGTTTAGAAATCACAGCTAAATCATCATTCAAACTTGTAGTAGTTGCACAGTTGAAGAATTGCAATTTTCCATACAATCATTAGGAAACTTTCAAACGTTACCTCCACAGACTTTGCGGTAACTTTTAATTGGCAAACATTTGTGAACTGTTATTGAGACGACTTCGGATCACGGGTATTATTCCGATTGTTATTTTTGAAACTCGTTTCAAACTTTGTTTATCTCGTTTGTTACATTTATATTATAACTTCAGTTATAATTCAAAACATATTATTGTTATATTTACGAAAGGAAAGTGCACTATCAATTTGGATGGCGCACATTCGTCTACTCAAGCCGGCATATCGGGAGCGACTGCGGCCTGTAGAAATTTATCTGTAGGTAGCAGTTGTTTCCGTGCATGGACCGCACTCCAGCTTTACATCAGACGGCTACAATAAAAAAATATTTAAATTATTTTAATATCAGTAATAAGATTTTATTTGCACAAATACATAACTTAATTTAACTTTAATTTAATTTTGTTTTTCTCACAATTTCTCCCATGACAACTGGTTGTTCGTGTTACATATAATTTTTACGTGTTGGTGGTACAATTTGTAACTTTTTTGTTGTCTGTATTTTAATCTACATGTTTCTTATTATGAAAATAAAGCTGTTAATAAAATATCAATCGTCTTAATTGAAAACTAACCAGGTAGATAACGATTATAAAATCAAGTGAACAAAGTGCAATTAATCTTATTCAGCGAGACAAAGTTTGTTAATCGTTTCTGATGAGGGAAAAACTTTTAACAATAGCGTCAGACTCGGCCAGATCTAGTCGTTACTTAACGACTTTATTGCTTACTTGGTCGCAACTTCATATTGTTTAGATACTAATGAACAACTTACATAGATAATATCTATTAAATATTATATATATCTACTTCTATTTAATTAGAAATGTGACCACACTCCGCCCGATGTAAAGCTAAAGTGCGATTCATGAGCGAAGACAACTGAACCACAGATGTGTCCCTTCCACTATGCCGGTTTGCCGGCCGGAGACCCCCTCTCATTATACAGGTCTACTTCCAAGCTGATCTTGAACTGGTTACTTCATGGGTAACATTTGAAAGCGATAGTTTTCAAGAAATCTATAATAAGCAAATATCACAACTTTTAAAGTTAATTTATCAAATCACGCGTGTTGAAGTTGTAGGTTTTAAGGTATATAAATAAATAAACACACCATGAAATATGTATTTTTTAGGGGGCACGTAAAGGTAAAAAATGCCATGTGCTCTTCCGTCCCCACAAATAGTCAAGAGGTAGCTGAAATGGAATCGTAAACTAAGATACCCAAATGGTTTTAGTGGCCCTAAAACTAGCAGTAAAATAGAAAGTACCCGCAATGAATATCTTTATGATGTCATTTGATTGATTACCGAAATTTTTAACAAAATCAATAAACTTTCCTCAATCAGTTTACAATTTTATAAGTCAATCAATGTCCCGGTCACAAACTAGAAAACTCAGTGCTATGGGTATCAGGACAAGGACAACATAAACATGATTAATACCCAGAGCCGATACAATAACTTTTTTGTTAAATATTTCCAAACAAAATCGAACTCGAAACCTCCGCATAGCAGAATGGCTCGTTAATCACTGCACCATAGAGGCCGATAAATATTTAATTACATATGCTCATTTAATTATTAAACACATTGCCGTTAATGAAAATAATTGCTCGAATAACTCGTAAGATAATTCAAAGAAATATACATTAATAAATTTTCTCAGTGTACAAGCTAATTCAATTAATGTCAATGGTATGGATATGAAAAGGATGTTTGGTAAATAATTCATTTAATTAATTATATTAAGATGTTCGCATTCAATATGAATAAGCTTTCGTGTAATTACCGCAAATGTACTTAATTTGAGACAAAGCAGGAAACGGTATCCTTTCCACCTGATTTGATCGATCCCCAGTTCATGTTTTTACTAGCCTCAGGCACCGTCAGGGAAATGAGAGAGAAAAAAAAAACAAGGAACATAATTAATTACTTTATTTGGACATTAATGACCGGGTCAAAGTGAACGAGGGTTGATTAGTGTGTTTTCTACTCGGCCGTTTGGTGCCTGTTATTGGGGATTCGAGAGGCGTTGTCGAAAACACGTCGAGAACAAATTAACACAACGAACGTAAAACTTAAATGGACGTCCTGTACACACGTCAGAAGTGATTAAGAGCGTACTCTTGATAGTAGTTGCAGATCCACGTTTATCTGAATGGGGTGATATGAATTATTTGTAAACATTGTGTAACACGCGTCGACTTCAATATTTAAATACCACTCTTGTATTCCCCGTAGTGATCTCCGCAGGTGCTATCATCAGAAATAAAAAAGTACCTGCATTAAAAGAGCCTCATCAATGGGCGCGAAATGAATATTCAGAACGTTAAAGAAAAAAGGGGTCTCGGTTGAAAAAAGGCCCGTACAAATGGCAGAAATTTTGAGTGGTACAAAAAGCGCTATGCAATAGGAAAACCATAAATTGAGTAAATAAATAAACGAGACAGGGACACGTCCCTATTTAATTATGAATTAAGGTTGGGGCTGTAATGAGATCACAATATAATTAAGATTACTGGCACTGTTTTTTATCAAAGAAGTGAACAAACATGTACAAAAAAAAAGTTACAATTAATTTACAGAAGATACGAACGGTTTAATGAATAATTGAAAATAAATTATTTTGTTCCATTATAAATCACAATAATAATCTCTTATTCATATAAAGGATACCAAAGTTTTCTCGACAGATATAAAGTATCAAACCTTAAGTAGAAGATGTATAATAAACGAAATAATTATTAGGTGTTAACTTCGCATTCATTGGGACTCTGCATTACGACTTTGAATAAAATATGTTTCATTTGATGCCAGAGAAAAGTAATACCTGAAAACCAGAAGCATCGAAGGTAAAAAGTGAAAAGCACTCGGAATCGCAAAGTCGAGGGAGAGATTAATAAAAATTTGCCCCGCGAACCCACGGGGGAGCTTTATAGCGCGTTGGCTTTTTAGGAGGGCCCTTTTATTTTAATACTTATTTCGGTATAGCGATTCCGTCGATTTATCGTTTTTCGGTTAATTACGCAAAACTGCGAGCATTGGACGAAAGAAAACTCGCCTAATGGGATTTAGATATTCACTTTAGAGCTGCGATTAAGCCGTGAAAATAATTTGGTCAGTTTGTAGACTTATAAAATTAATTAGACGGTTGTAATTCTTAAGTGAAAATGTAAGTACTAATCAAATAATTTAATTATAAAGTAAACATTTTTGTGAAATATTTGAATTAGACAAATACCTATGTAGATAATCCTTTTAATTAAAGATAGCTTACCTTTTTGGCAGCCGAGTCTTGATTGTTGTTATCGGCGTGATGAGGAGCGGCCGGCGCCATGACGGTCACTCCACTCTGCGACAGAAGCTCGTCGGAGCCCCTCTGTAATAAACAATAAGAAATAAATTAACATAATTCATATCTATTTCTTAATTCTAGCTATTTTAAGCATGCGGTCATGCTTATAGCCACGTAAATACCGTAGGGACCGAAGTTTTGTACATACTCTATGAACAAAGTTTATCCCATGAGATAGACCTCCTCGTAGACGAAACTCTTTGGTCCATCCATGTTACATACACCACGTCGTTTATGAGGGTAACAAAATACTTCATTCTTTATTAATATCTATCTATAAAAACACTAGCTAACTATAACTCTGACACAGATTTGATTATCTATAATAATTTGTTTTGTTTTAACAATATAATAGTGTTATTAGTTAATTATAAATTGTTATTTAATTAAAATGAAATAGTTACCTAATCCATTAATTAATTTTGCACGATAATAATGTAAGCCTCTAACTACTCGTAAATACAAATAAAGCACGTGATTCAAACTATGATGAAAGTTGAACAGAAAAAATCAACGCGTACACAACAGCCTGATCCCAGGTGGGGATCGAATCCACGACTTCCGCTTAGCGCACGGATGCTCTGCCCAAAAAGTACAAATTATTTGCTGTGTCTTTTCATCGGCCCTGGGTTGGTGTCTCATAACACTGAGGTTTCACCACAAACAGCTCTACTTTGCAGTTAAGCTCATTGCTAATTTACGCAACTCATATCTTACTTATAATATTTTAAAAATTATATTTAGCATAATGTTTTTTAGCAGTTTCTGCAAATGCCGTCTGCTGTTCTTACTACTACTTACTATTTTACATTCCTTACATTACATACCTATGGA
Organism: Tinea pellionella; assembly: GCA_948150575.1. Classification (NCBI taxonomy): domain Eukaryota; kingdom Metazoa; phylum Arthropoda; class Insecta; order Lepidoptera; family Tineidae; genus Tinea; species Tinea pellionella. Next base: position 3,074,336 of record OX411250.1, read on the forward strand.
AGTTCAATTATATTTAGTCAAATACAATGAAACTTTTAAATAAGAAGCAACAAGAAACAAGGGAATGCGTCATCTCGGTTTTCATTCTTTAGATCAATCTCAATTTAAGAAAGACGAGTGACAGACCTCAGCCGTTAAACGCACCGGTGGCAAATATAAATCACGTCATGTAATAAAGTAAAATGTTACGTAGCAATGAGGTACTCGTACTACTCACTAACGTCAGAAAAGGAACACGGTAAATTGACAATTATTTTGTATTTCAAAACGTCATAAAGATCAAAATTGCATGAATATTATTATTCTTTAAACTATGAAATACATGTAACATGTCATAAGTTGAAAAACACTTTGTTAACACAAAAATATAATTCTCAAAAGACACCTTTTTAAGAAAGTTCAAAGGACAAACGTTTTTTCGTCTATTTTTTTGGAAACTTTATAAACTCGCACTTGGACATTTGTTTCAAAATATACTTAGTTACATGTGAATATTTACTTTAAGGGAATTGTGTTAGAGATACTCTCACCGTTCGTTGCCGTGTGACGCATCCGTCAACCGAGACAGTTAATAAACTTGACTACGCATCATTCTTGACTCCGCCACGAACTGAAATGACAAAGAGATTGCGAACATATGCGCAAACCCCAGTTGTAATATTTATTTTTGTCTCGTTATGAAAAATACGAAGGCATTAATAATAATGTTGCCAGAAAAATAAGTAACTAGATAGAAAATAAAAATATATATTCCTATGTAAATTGTCGAAGCCTTTTAAATAATAAAACAGCAACGTTTTCTATTTTCAAATTAGAGGTTCAAAGATGTGATAATAGTGTTTAAACATCGCAGACAACGAAAACCAGATTAACTAACAGCGGGCACCCCATTTTGCAGCATAAAGCTTTCATTGTAAAAAAAAAACCGTTTTCCCTAAAATAAGGCCAGCATTCGCGAGCCTATTCCTTGGAGTAATTCTTTAGAGCGCATGTAATAATTGCCCAAAATTAAATAACATTTTTCACGACAAAGAAACAACGCGGATGGAAATTTTGCAAGAGAATGGCGGATTGTGTTAGGAGTAGGTAGGTACTTTTTGTTCCATAACAATTTTTCAATTTAATGAAGAATGATGTTGTACGCCTTTATAATAAGGAAGACAATATTGTTTGTAATAATAATAATGCTATTTTAAATTGTAACAATGTTTACTTATAATCTTTTAAATACATAAAAAGACCTTACTAGGGTTCATATCTTAAAATCAAACGTTTTTTATAGTAGCTCGCCGTGAAAATTAACCTAGAGAACGGTCCATGAGCATAAAAAATGCCTGCAACAGTCGTCTCCGCTATGCCGGCTTGTTATACGACTGATAGATGAATAAGGTATCTCATAAGGTTGGGTGTCTAAATACGTAAAAAGAAAGTTACATTGGGTATCGAAAAAATTTTTGCGAGATTTGTATACGTGGCTTTCGATCGTATGTCTACGCCTTTAACCTATATCGACGGGCGCTCTAAAAATTCCAGTAATCTGTCATTCGGATGTTATGTAGATTGATATCGAGTGATTACTTATTGACTATCTACGAGTTAAAAAAATTATTATGCAAAATCTTTCTTTAATAATGTTTGCTTAATAACCGAAACTATATATTAAAAAAACTGAAAAATACAGAAATTTTGTTACGTAATGGACGCATTGTGAAAATGGTACACAAAATATGCTTATGTGGTCAAAAAGAAGGGACAAACCGATCGTACTGAAGCTTTTCATCGGAATCTTATCGCATTACTTACCTATATTGAATAGAAAAAAAGCATATATCGCTGAGATTGTTTCCATTATACCACAAACAAAATTGTGTATATAAAATTAATAAGATTATTAGTGACAGTAAAAAAAAGTACTGTACCATATTGTTAGTATATGAGATGACGTTCTATGGCGTAAGGGATGAAAGCACTTATTCAACGACGCCCTGGTTTTAACTCGCCCCTCCGATTAAGGGAGGAAATCCCTACATGCCATCATTTTTATTCATGAAAACTGAATTTGAATTGCATTCACATTTTAATTATTTCAAAAATACATAATATATATTCACGCTTATCTCTTTTAAGGGTGTACACATACTTTCTTGTTACAATTGAATAAGCAATTAAGTTTATTATAGTGTGTAACATAAAAACAATAAGTATAATCTTGTATCGGTTCAATAAAAACCTTCCTTACCTATCCCTAGCGATGAAATTTTATATAACTCATAAAACATAAGCGATAAGCAACTATCGATGTATCATAAAAACAGAATAACTCTATCAAATAGAAAAGCCAAATTTATTCCCGTTGTTTTTTTATTTTATACAACTACAAGACATTCTTTCGGTGTCGACTAAGCTTAGGGCTGTTTTAAACTTATGTTGATATACAATAACGTGATATGATTATAAAATGGAGCCTCTTATGCTTTGCTGATTTTTATTATTAATTAATTTAATCAGTAATAATAAATTAATTATGTTACGCTACGCTCGACACACATCGCTTCCGTTCGCAAGACCACTGCGCACGAGTAGATGAGTCGCACCAGTGTCAATCCGTACGTTTACGCGTCAGGACCTCGCTCCGTCTTTATTTAGAAAAAAAAAGAATTCTTTTTCACTTCTAATAAGTGCAAAAATTCCACCACCGGATTATGTCAGTTGATAATTTAGTGGATAATATAATCGCTCGTGTTTAGTTGAACTTTGAGATCGACCATCTTTATTTGAAATGTATGTGAAGTGAAATTGTGCTTATTATGTGCTAATAGCTTCATATGTTCCTCGTAGGTGCCTTGTAGAGAGTACGATATGATAGTACTTGTTACTGCTGCTTGTAAGCGTCTACTCTGATTTCCATCTCGCTGTGCATTCTTGTAAAACAGTAGTTAAGGGCAGGCATATTCCGCCGCATAGCACATTACTTTTATTTATTAAACATTAAAAAAAAGTATTAACTTTTTTTATTACTAATCAATGGAATACTAAAAACTATTATAAGATAAAATACATAATATAAAATAAAAGAAAGTTATATAATACTTTCATATCACAGATTCACATTTTGGGCCACACAAAATAGAAATAACTGCGAAAACGAACATTTACGATGTAAATGAAAAATCGCTTTGGCGTTTATGGCGACATTGTTCCTGAGAGCGGGCCAATATGAAAAAAAGATCCCGCACTGTTTTACAGTCACCACCCTAATGAATTTTATTACACCTACTACTCGACGATTTATACCTACTCTGATTTAACTGTACGTGTGTAAATTATAATTTAATTTAATAACAGTCGGAAAATGCGCGTAAAATGTTTTTATGTGAGATAATATACTTTTCATTAAGAGTCACGTGTTACCTTCTCAATTTTATATTCATTTTTTACGAGTTCTCCTAACTTCCCGGGACTGTACTTTTGCCGCCATACATTACGCAGATTTTGTTAGTCGAATTACAAATTGATATATTATTTCAAGATTTTTTTCAAATTAATTATAGTTTTATTATTAGTAATTAAAAAAAATTAATTGATTATTATTAAATTACAATTAAAAGTAAATTTTAAAAAAAATCAACGCGCTCACCGCTGAGGTATGGATCGAATTTACGACCGCCGATAAGCTAACGGATGCTCAACCACGGAGCGAGAGATTGATCTTTTCATCGGCAGCCCTTGCCAGCTACCCAGCAATTTTTTTATTTTTTTTTTTATTTATTTATTTATTTATTTTACATTGTCCAACTTTGTCCAAATTGTCCAACAGGAATGGATTTGACGTCTCATATTACTGTTTTTTTTTAATTTCTACTGTAATTTTTTAAAAATTTTATTATAATTAATTTTATTAAATAATTGCAAAACAAACAACAGTTTTGGAATACATATGGTAAAGGTCCAGTGCATCGTTTTGGTAGCACGCGTCGTTTGAGTTGAAACAGTTTTGATTTAAGGGTGCGGTACATTATTTAAGTATTAAAAAAATAGATTAAGAAACCGTTCGTTTGTCTGAAAAATCTCTACACCATTAGTGCGGTTAAAATTGCTACAATTAACGGAAAATAAATACGAGTAAAGTATAAAATTAATTACTGAAAACTCACAAAGCTTTGTGAAGTGAACAGAGTTGTCGGTTAAAAGTAGGATTGTTAACTAAATTGCACTAAAAATTATGTTGTGAAAATGTGAGTTAACCCAGAACATTATAGTGACCTAATTACCTAATCCTATTAGCGGTTTGTTATTATTCAGTACATTATAATATTACATATTATTATATTATAATTGGGTAATACATTGGTACATTATTGAATCATGATGAAAGTTGAATAAAAAAAAGAAACAACAAATGCAGCATTTTTAAATGACATAATTTTTCAAAAAATTAAGTAGAGCTTTTGTTGTGACAAAACCTAATAATACTATGATCTGAAATTGAAAGACAAAATAGAGGAATTTTGTCACGGTCACGTAAAGCGCAATTACCATAGCGGATTACGTAAACAAATCTAACACTTTAAAATGCAAAAAAAAAAACTAATAATAGGTAGGTACATTGTTTTATGAAGAATCAATATTACCGTTTCTAAAATTGATATCACTTGACTATGGACAAAGTACCGTTTAAGATCTGGGAATTAACGATCTTGATAATATTTGTCAGCTCAGCGCGCCGCTAGCTCTACAACTCGCCTTAGTAATTAATAGCACCAATTTGTTCTACGCTTATGGCGGGCATTTGTCAAGCGCCCGCCGCGTCGAATGATTTTCGCACTAACTTCATAATCGATCTTCTACCATTCGATTAAGTTGTATCGATTGGGATACAACAAATAAATACAACTATACATTGTTATTCGGATTTAAATTGATTAGATACGCGATTAAATAATTCACATTAATTTGTGCATTGCGTAACACCGCACAATGTTTGCAATTTTGGTACAGGGCATAGTGTTATGTGATAAATATTATTAAGTAGGTAAATTAAATTATTTACTCCATTACAATGGAAATTCACAACTATTTTACATTCCTTTAAATATAAAAAAAACTTATAAATAAAAATAATGCCACTTATAGAAGTTTACAAAATAAATAAATTGATATTATTAAATTATGATGAAAATTGAATAGAAAAAAATCAACAGCTGGGGTTGAATCCTAAGTCCTTCGTTATGAGCGCGGTTACTGCTTTTTTTCACCACGCACAATGAACACTAGTGAGCTTTTTATTTCTATCAGAGACAACTAGTATTGGTACCATCTCATATTAGCATACTGTGTGTATACTAAATATACTTTTCACAAGTCATACTATCAAAGTATTAAGTAGTTTAAAAATAAGTAAATTATTTTAAAAAACCACATAATATTGTAAAATATATTCTCATCACAGCGCGGCAGTAAACCTCTCAGTCCCAACACAATATAAAGAAGCTATTGCTTGCTGTCACAAGTCTACTTTATAGGGAAAGCAGACACTGTTTGCAAGTTTATGTGGACAAAGTTAAAGTTGTGTCGACTTCATTCGTAATAATGAATAAGAGTGTCAGACTTACCAACGCAACTTACAAACTAAACATATCAACGTCTTAACTTTTTGCATTAATTCACAAAAAAAGAAACAAAAAAACACGCATGACATATAACTATTGTGACTGGCCCAATGGTAAGCACATGGGTGCCGACGACAGGACTACCGCGGTATACGGAAATTCAGGTCGCTGTCACTATCCCGATCCAAGGTGCTATTTCACACTCCGCTGGAATGATCCAGAGTTAAAAAAGTGTGATGATAAAGCATTTAATATAACTTTGTACATAAAATACAAAATTAGCATAAAAAGACAGTAATAAAAAATAAGAAAACAATAATTGAGTATCTCAAACGAATAGAACGCTGTTGTCTCACGGTAATGAAATATTAAATTTACGATTGCACATAAAGCTCGCGGGTAGTTGGAAAAACTTTAGCGATAAAACCTAACAGAAATACACTAGCTGGAACAAAAGCAACCCGTTTAGCGGCGGGACGTTTCATTTGCATGCGAAACGATTCAAATAAATAGTACCGAATGCGACCTTCTGATGTTTGGTACAGAAAAAATACAATAGATATTTAAATATTTACCTAACAATTTATTATAAGGGTTTAAACACATTTATGTACTCAAGTGTAACACACGTGAAGTGACATAAACACGTTTCGAGGTTAGTGTAGAAAGAATTACGAAATCAGTTTTCGAACTTTAGAGTACACGTTACTCTAGAGTGTGCGCTATCAACTTTGGCTGTGCACACTCTTTTTATCAAGCCGGCATAGTTGAGTCGACTGCTGCCTGCAAACATTTCTATGTGGTAGCAGTTTTAAATCAGGCGGAGTGTACAAATTGTCGAGTCCGGGCTCTAAAAACGGCAGTAAATTCAACACTCGCGTATCAGAGTTTCCTTAATTATCCTCAATAAAATTAATCTTGACCCCACTTCGTTTTGTTTCTCGTGGGATCGAGTTACTTCGTGGAATCCAATAAAGCCTAATGTCACTGCAAGAAATGTGTTAATGATGCCTATTTATTAAGCACACTCGCAATGGACGATAGATAGAGAATCGCAACAGGTTCGACCTTAGATAATGTGAACAATTTAAGTTTTGTATAAAAATGTGAAAATAATAATTTTTAACGATTGAAGTTACGTGCATCTAGACTACTTTTTGTACGTGTATACATGTCCTGTACCGCAAGTACCAGTTCTTAACTATAACGGAAATCGTAAATTTTAACTATCTCTATTTTATCTATAGTTTAGGCATGGACATATAAGAATGGAATAGATGGAACAGTTGCGTTTCTGATATTGTGTCGTTCCATACCTTCGTTTGTGACTAGGAAAGCGATTCCGGTACAAAATAGAGATATACACACGATTATTCCTTAGATACAAGAGCGGTAGCATGTAATAATTGCTCCGATAGGATGATGAACCTATCGAACAGTTACGGGCAAAACTTAGAGCATACAGCTGGATATTGACGTAAAACTATATTGTATTCGCTAACGATAAACGATACATTTGTTGAGGTACCTTAAGTAATTGTGTATATTTTCTTGAACAATATAGCTATTGCTTGCGAGTGGTTCGAAACATTATTGGCAAAGCAGGTACTTTATATGCATGTAAAATGGTCTTTCTCATTCAAATTGCTATATCTCTTCCAAAGTACAATAAAATATACTTTCCTACACAAATACTATAATGAAAATTCGTTACATGTGTTAGCCTTTCCAACGCTTAAGTAAATGTACGAATGGCAATGGAATCGATGTTATCAGTCGATCATAATATCTGGTAAAATTAAAAATCATAACAAAAAGTATTAAGTAAAATTTGATTGCAAGCTGTATAAGTTACTCGTACATTTCATGACAGACATTTGTTGATTTACTCGTTGCTTTGATGTAGTGAATCAAGCGAGTGCCATATTATGTTTAGGCATCAAATTAACAATCTAATACTGACATCGTACATATAAAAGCTTAGTGAAATTCTACGAGTGAAGTGGGGTTCTCCACGAGTCGGAATTGTGCCCCAGCCGCTTCCTAATGAGAAACTATCAAACTCCAACAGCACATTTGTCTTGTTAATGCTAATATTCAATTCTCCGAGCGAGCGACGGAGGCAACTTGGAGGAAGTGAACTAGGCTTTTAGTTGGACGTTTCGTGTCTTTCTACTATAACTTGTTAAAGAGGATTTTAGTATGCACTGTTTACTACATGCGACAACTTCTCAATAGAAAATTGTAATTAACAAAAATAAGAAAATATTTTTATATAAAAATTGAATTAGTCTTCAAAACAACAACACCAAAAATATCACATTCGACATACAAACGTATGGAAGAAAACAAATTGATTCCTTATGGCAATGTAGGAAGGTAACAATTTACCCCTCAATGGGCCGTACGGAATCTAAAGCGATCGTAATTTCGTCGGGCAATATTCTGTCGTTTCATATTTTCCCTTTGCCTGCCGAATGTTATATAGACCCGATACAACACGGCTGCGATTTCGTTTGTTATGTGAAGCCGGTGCGCCACTCCAATTCTGTATACGCACATGGAGCATCACTTAAACAAATATTCAGTTTACGAGCGGAAGAGATTCGTGTGTCAACGTCTTATTTGCGCTTATAACACACGATACGAATAATGGATCATATAATAAAATGTTGCAGTTTGTATTCACAAGATTTTTCCAATATTTTCAATGTTATGCTTAGTAGAATCGGTAAATTTATTTAGGAAACATTTGGAAATATATTTTGAGCGTATATGTTCAGCTCACAAATAACTGATGATTGAGTATAAAATTTAATTGAGTTAATAGTGTCGAGAGGCCCTTATCTAAATGTACATTTAAACCAAGTAATAAAGAATAGAGTCAATTTGCAAAAATTCAAAGACAACATTTCGAAAGAATACAGAAATATGACACCATTTACTTCGTTTACGAAGGAGTGAGTCAAAGACAAGATCTAGCGTAAGCTTATGCTGATATCGGCTCTTTGAGCAAACGTACAGTGAGGTGTTATGCATGCAATCTTTGACGCAGACTCTTACAACAACGTCGTTTTGTATTATTATTTCTTCAAGAATCAAAAACATAACTTTCAGACTTTCATTCTTTGTAACTGGATGTCATGTCATTTTTCTCATATGTTGCAAGTTGCAGTGCATTTTGTTTTTTTTTTTTGTAAGTAGAAACTTGTGGCCCCTAATTTAGGCGTTATTATAAATTTGTAAGAATTTATTTCTTTTTTAGTACAGAAGTAACCGTATGGTTTAAACAGTAGTTACTTTTCGTAAGTTATATGCACTTTAATAATATGTATAAAAATTATATAGACATCGTCTTCAAAGCCATCTCAATGTTTACGTTTGTTTCTGGAAGCGCTCCCGGGTCCAAGAAGATATTTAACCGCTACCGGCGCTCTACTCCAAGATAAATAGAAACCGCTGTGGTTTAAATGCTTTCCTTTTTTTAGTCCTGAGTTTCTATTTTCCTTCTTTTAAGGGTTGAAAGGATGGGACCGATTGTGGTTTTACAAATCTGTGATGATATAAAAATATTTCCGCAAACTTAATTTAGGTCAAAGTTGAAACAACACTTCCCCTAATAGGATACTTATAAATAAAATTATAATGTAGATACATGTTGGTATTACTTTGTAATTAATTTCAAAAATTTTAATTGTAAGATAATCGCGGGTGTCACAAAATACAACGATAAATAATAATTTTGGGCTCACAATGTACACCGTAACGAAAGGACACGAATTATTTGTAACCGCTAACACCATTTCAAGGTAATCACGATCACGCACAGGATTAGGTACGGGAACCATCACGCAATACATAAATTAATTTCTGACAATATTTTTAAAAATAACTGTCTTAAAATTTAAAATAAAGTAAATAGTAAGAGAGAATAATTTGTAGTTAAATAATATAGTTCAAAATAAACGGTACAGAATTTATTGTGGACGAGAGTGGTTATTAAGTTGGAGGACACCACTAGTCAGTTTAGAGAAACATTGTTGGCAAAGGATAAAACAACGTCCGTCCATTTGATAAAATAACGAAAACTTAACAATTTAAGCTTACAACTTTTGCGGACAGTGCACCGCATCGTAATGAAAATGGACACCTATTCTTAAATTAGATCTAGTCCTTCAAATGTTGCACTATTTAAAAAAAAATACAGAGAATCCATTAACAAAATTATTGATTAGTCCGTTTCAAAATATGTATTGATTATATAATCAATTAGTACTGTGCTTTTTTGTAGTAACTCGGCACATGACCACACTCCGCCTGGAGTTTGGTTTGTGAGCGTTTATTTCATTTATCTAATTACTATTAAACGGGTATTATAAAAAAAACAACGTACTTATATAAAATGAAAATAAATTGAACTATAATAATAAAATACATAATGAATATCAAACACGAATCGCGTTCATTCTAATTGTAAGAGTTGAACTCTTGTTTCGTGTCAAAACAGTTCCGTTCCGCTGCGTTAATTGACTTAGCAGTTCGACGACAGAACAACTTGCTCTACTGACTAAAGTAGTTGCAATAACGATGTACTGACACTACCAAAACTCATTCTCGGAAACAATTATTTTAAATTATTTATAAAATTCTATTAACGTCTTTATGGGAGCAATTATTATACTTTATGAACTACATAGTAGTATGAAATATAAATTCAATTTTATTAAAATATTCATAAAAATTATGATAATATTCCGAGTTTAAAGTGGTTGAAAGTGTAGACTCATTATCTTTAAAATCTCGCGCAATTCCGATCAATACCAATATAAATTTATTATACGTAACACTTTGTCGCATTTCGAACTCAACTTGTAAGTAGCCGGATATAGTTAGAGCTGGTATAGCGCAGGCGATTGCTTGACATCAATAGTATGTGGTCACAAGCTGAACTACAAATTAAAAAAAAAAGTTTAGTAAACGTTTAGTTACATAGTAACCCTTCTAGTGTGGAATATCCAAAGTGCATCTCGTACTCTGTGATTTATGTAGTTGTGTGTTAACCCCTTCATTTGGGGAAGCAATTTAAGCGACTTTAATCTATTTGTTTTTACAACCGTAGTAATAAAGTAAACTGTGGATACTTGAAGTTTTGTTTATAGGTTTTTAGTTAACTATCTAATTTAAAAGGACAGTAGGTAACTCTTCACTATATAAACATAAGTTAAAGTGTAATAATTAATGAGTCCACTTTCGCTTAACAAAACAAAATAAAGCCTTCCATTAGGATTATCTGAATCGAATGTGAGATTTACCATTAAAGGTAATCGGTGGATCAGTGTAAGGAAAGAAAATAAAGATGGTACCTACTTAAACCTAAAACAAGAGACGACGGATTTAAGAGAATCTAATGTCTTTTAATCGCAAAACGAGAGTAACGGGTCCGGGCAAATATTTTGCCACTTGGAAACGTTACCTGGACGGGAAAGTGGCCGTGAGCGCGTCGCGCGGGGATACAAAGTAAATATGTCCTCGCGTTTTCCTCCGATCCACCCCACATTTTATCGGGAAGCGATCGGAGCTCGGGTCGGGAAATGAATTTAAAACGTGTTTGCGGGTAATCTGTTATCGGTCCCAGGTCCCTTGTCTCCTGCGAGAATATAGACGTTCTCAACCCGGTGGAGATTTTGCAGCCCTCTTCCGTATACTCGAGCAAATAGTGGGCATTATCGACATCAAAAACTTATCTTTATGGCGACTCAGAAAGGTCAGACGACCGTGCATTAAAATCTGCCAAACAATATACGTTTCAATGATGTGCCTCGTAAATTTATATAATTTGTTACATCTTTTAAAAATCATGTTTTAGAACACTTGTATTTTTCTGGTATATTTTACGCGAATTAGTTTTTCAAATAACAGTCTAAAATGTTTAGGTAACCATCGAAAGGGAGTCTGGTTGAGCAACATCGAGTTAATTATTTCGTCACAGGAGCCCTCGTAAGCCCGTATAACAGCGCCTTCGGCGTGGCTGCGAGGCCATAAAAGATACATAATACGCGGCGACGTAAAATTCTTATTATTTTAGTATCTGCGAAACCGTCACAGAAAACATATCGTAAAATAAAACTTGTCTGTCGTGTTACAAGAAAGACGTGATGTGTCGCCCAGCTACACGAACTGCACTGTTCAGCCAATGAGTGTTCGGTAAATCCACGTGGATTTAACGTGGACACCGGTATACGGATCTAACCGAGCGAGGATGTGGATTTCTATGGAAAATGCAGACTTTATGATAGCCGAGGGATAAGTTTCCATTTTAAATTGAAGAGATACTAGAAATGTTTCGTTGTCTCCCGCCGGGGTTCAGACGCGTGGAAGTGAATAAAAATGCATACTCGCACAGCCAATGTGGTTTTGTTAAAGTTTTCACCGAGCGAATGCATACAAGATTATATTTATTTATCTACGTCGCCGAAACGTATACAGGACATCTGAATAATGTATATATTTCCAACTTCAGCGCGGTTGAATTAGGCACGACGTAATTGCAAAATCACTCAGGTGTTCATAATTTTTATATCGAGATTATTCAGGCAGGAGAGGAACTTTTTTTGCAAAAGCGCGACTAAGTCCCGGAAGCGCCCATTTACATAGCCGATGTCGGCGCGATGGTGCGTGGCGACTTCAAATGGGAATTATAATACCAAATTGAATACAAAACTTTCCTTTCAGTGCCGAGTAATGGAGGAGTCTATGCACCGGAACAGTCAAAAAGACAAATAGACCGAGAGAAGAGATGACACTCGTTCACTTGAAATAATAAGTACCACATACATTGAACTAAATTTTATGTGGCGATTTTATTTAATGTGTTGTTAAAGAAGCTGTTACACACAAAAAAGATCTTGGAGATATCCTACTCATTATTTTATTCCAAGTTATTAGCCCACTGTTGGATTGTTACGGACTGACAGCGGCTACCTATATATTATTATCCTGCTCGTTATCATGCACATACATTCTCCAGCGAATTTTGGTTGAGCCTACTACATGGTTGTATATTTTATGACGAACGCTCTGTAAAATTGCAGATGAGGCAATGTTATAGAAAAATATAGTTTAAAAAAAGAAATAATCTGTATAACAAAACACAAGCTAAGCCACTGTTAGTGGATTGTTCAGCCGCTTGTGACTAGGTAATTTCCATACATTTCAAGTTCCGTCGCCTCCGGGACGTTCGTTCTTTTGTTGATAAATGTTTGACGGCAGCCGCAGAGACGCCATTAAAAGTTTTTTTTCGAGTTTACATACCCAAATGTTTACTCGTAAGTTTTTCGCGCTCACCTATTCGGTGATTTCTTTTCATCGCAGCGTTTGTTCAAGGGAGTGGAGTACTTCTCTTGAATAGCGTCATTGAATGCGTAATTGGAAAAGTTTCGTTGTTGGTTTTTTTTTATCATAACATTTTGTTATAAAGAATTTTGTTTGTAATAAAGTGACATGTTTGTATGTTTCTTATCATTTATTTTCGTTACGAAATTAAACTCCATTTTGAAATTATTGTGGCTTTAGTTACATTTATATTTAGTATTTATTTTAGCACGTCATAATCTAAATGAATTTAAATGTTGTAGTAGAAAAAAGATAGAGGCCTCTAACTGAAAAGTTTGCCGTGTCTTTCTAACCTTGCTACATTTAGACTTTGAACCGTGAACACAGAAGTTCTTTAGACAGCTATAACTAAGCGGTAGAAAACTGAACTTCAACCTTGTCGATAGCTAAGACTGTTCTTCCGAGAAAAAAGCTCGCCTCCGAGTTTCCGGACTCTGTCACGGCTACTGGATTATATAGGGTATAATGTTTGTTTCCATTGTATAACAATTTAAATAAAGTTTAAAATTAAAATAACTAACACTAAAATCCTTTATACACACATAGTTGCATATGACCAAGGCGATTTCTATAATATCACAGTGGTAAATATTGACCGTATTAATTCTCAATGACAATAAATGAAAAACAAACATATTTAATTTGGATGTATAAAAAGACGTAATTCGTATGCCGTATAAAAGTGAATACTTCGCCACAGCTACAAGATGGAACATCACCGCAATCGCTTTTTAATCCCTCACTTTCAACTTGTTAAGGCAACTGCGAGTCGTTCGGATTGTGCACTAAAGACTGATTTGTGGTTTTACAGAGGATTTAAAAGGGGCGCTCGTTTTGCCAAAATAGGACATTTTATTGTCATAAAATGTCTGACCTCAGTTCAAGCAGCTTTTTTTTTAGTATTAGAGTTTGTATATTAACTAGAAACGCAATATTTTATTGTAATATTATGTTAACATTTATATTTAATTAAAAATAATAAAAAAGACTTGACCCACACATAACAAACACAACACAAAATCAGTTATAAAATTACATTGCACACCCAATTACGTTCCTAATTTCGTAGTAGCTCAACGTCAGGTATACACGTAAAATAATTTGAAGGATCAACGGAGGCACCCGCGTGATTATTTTACGCTAACAAAATTAATAAGGCGAATTTCCGAGGTGAGGCGCGGGCGAGGATATTGCTATACCTTACCCGCCCGCCTGTGGTGAGGCAACGCTTTTGCTGTTCAGCTATGATCCGCACATTATCCTAGTGTTAAAGCGCATCGTTTATGATCAAAGTTAAACATTTAAACGTTGTAAAAATAACACTACCTAGACTCTACGTTTAAATAAATATTCAAAGAATTTAATTTACTTATTAGTCAGTCAGCCTTTGTGGGTATTTAAGAATAATTATTAACATGGTATTATTATAAAAAATATATATACATATATAAAAATATATAGAGGTCTGGGTGTTATATTGTCCTTCTTCTTTCCTTCTTCTTCTTGGGTATCAAGACCCAATACACAGTCTTGCAGTTTGGGGTCAGCGAATATGCATTTACTGTATTTAATTATACACATATTATTATTGACTGTAGTGGCTCGTAGCCTCGTAGTTACCGTAACGTAACTAAAGACATTCATACACGAAAAACAATATGACGTTTTACTACCTTCCGAAAGCTTAAACAGCTTTAAATGAAAGTGCGTGGAATGACAATTAGGATAAAATATCCCACGAGTTAAATGCCTCGGGACATTAAAAGTGTAGATAAGGATTTAACCGCTGCACTGATTTACGATCGTTAGACAAATTGTGACTGGGTCATCAAGCCCTATATATCATTATGCTTACTTTCCAAATTTGTCTATAGGAGCGGCGAATGAGTAGTTTATGTCGAAATAAACAATTTACCCAATCTAAAATACCTTTTTAAAATTTAATTGCATATACGAGTAGATAATACTATACATAAATACAGCTATATGAGTTAGCAATGAACCGAACTGCGAAATATACTAGTATTAATTGTGATAAATATAAATATGTGCCGTCCACGAGGAAGGGCTGCCGATTGAAAAATATAATAGACGAAGTTCGACGTGGTTACGTGAAACGTCAATGGCTGGTATAGCTTAGTGGTCAGAGCACTGTGCGCAAAGCGGAAGACGACAGTAAACATTATTTTCTGTTAAATCATCATAATTTTTAAATAACAAATTTAGCTTTCAATATGCTAAAAATTAATAATTAAATACCTGATAAAATAAAACGTTATAAATAAGAGTATAATACGTATTGTAAGACGTAAATAAGGTCAGTTATCACATCAAATAGTAGTTGATGTAGACATCACATATCTTGGGACAAATTATGTCGACAAGAGATTGCGATATCGTCGTCCTAAAACACTTTTCCTTTGTTTCCTCAGAAAATAGGAGTAAGAAAGCTAGTTCGAAAAACAGCTTGATCCGATGCCATTTAAGAACCAGCAACAAGTCCACATGTCGTTTAAACCAATATGTTCTTAAAGGACTTATAAATAAGAACGTTTTTAGAATATTAAGTTTCATAGAAAGATCGAAGTGTAAATAAAAAGATTTAGTGAATATTCTTGTTAAAGTAATAGAAAATATAAATTTCATTAAATATACATAAAATTTATATATTAGTTTATGTATATTAGTATATGAATCGATAAAAATGTCGATCAATATGAAAATAACTTATTCCAGATTTAAAAAAAAGAGAATTTTATTATTGTTAAGACTCGAAAAGAAGACGAAGGACCGAAGAGTTGGTAAAAGAGAAATTTATGAAAAGTGGTAAAGGAAAAAGAACCTTCTAAAAATTGTAAACAATAGTGAATAGCGCTTCTTCAGAAAACTAAAGCGACAAATTACAATAAAACATCTGCGACGAAGTCCATTGATGTAAATAAGGAACGCGATTTTACAAATAGTTTCAAAAAATTACATCGAAGCAATTGTTTTAATTTATATTTATTTATCTGCTATACCTATACTCACAATTGCTGCCTTTCAGCGCTGAATTGTAAGAAATAAAACATATAATGTGATAGTTTGTTGTTATGTAGTGTAAGTAGGAGGTCGACTGGAGGAGTTTGTGGGACGCTACTAAAGTGGGTTAAATGGAGCGTGGTCGTCGAGCCCGCGGCCCGCTGCACTTGTTGCAATTTCTCTCCACTCCACTACTTAATTGTACCTAGTACGCCATCACATTCGCTATAGACGAATAGCGTTAATTCCGCCTACGAACGTTTCGTCCATTATACTAATTGCGAACGACCATATTTCGTTAAGCATCGTCGAGACTCCAGCGACTTCTGGCAGTTGCAAAGTACAAGAAATACTCAGAAATCAACTGCCAAAGAGTAGCGAGATGAACGAGACAACTTTGTTAATATTCCTAATTGAGCTCTTAATGAAATTGAAATGTGAGGACACGCGTTCCGATTTAAAGTGGCTCTCCTGAGGTTTTGTAACTTCGCGGGGGCCTAAAACCACCCTGACGCGCGACGTGGCGTTTCGTAAAACGCTCTTATATAAATTACTTAGAGAACGTTCGGAGCGCATACAAATCGGACTCGAAGAGCATAAAACATCCGCTCGATTTACACACACCTTTAATAAGGGGGAGAGAACGACAAAGTTTGTGAAAATTAAGTCGTTTTGTTCGAGGTACGAACTTTATTACGGATTCACTAGCAACGGATACGGCACAAGAAATTCCGATATACAATTAAAGGTGAATTGGTGAATCGTCGACGGGTTGTAGATAATGAGACAGGATATTGTGATCTGAGACGAGTGAAATAACCCGGTCGAGCGGCACCTGTGCACGATAATGCGACGCGGGCGTCTGAAGAGGGAGACACGAATCAATTAGGAGAGTTGCCGAATTGCGTAACGACTGTCGTTACAGCGTACGACGCGGTCTGCAGCTGCGTACTACTTACATAATTAACATTCAATACAACAAGATGACTAATAAACAAGATTAAATATTTTTAAGAAGTACCTTCACGAAAATTCAAGTTATATATTACTTTTCATCCAGTGTAAATAAACGCTAAATAAAAAGCGATATAGATTTTACGTGCAAACAAATTCATTTCATGTTGATTAAAAAGGATTCAAGCGCTAATAAAATTGTATTAAGTCACGGTCGGTCAAGTCCACGTAACAAGGTGGTAATGATTTATTCGAATTCGTTAAACCGACTGTAAATTAACCTACTTTATTTTAAATATTGGTAAAAAGCAAATATTTATTCTTTCCATTACATCACAATTAATAAACTCTGCCAAAATACAATTTTAAAATACAAAATTCATAATTGACAAAAGCTGGACAAACAATGAGATCCAAGCGGAAAAACAGTTTTAACCGACGAATATGCCAGGAATATGTGTGAAAGCAGGCGTATGTGAATTATTTACATGCGGTCGCCTCGCCGACTGGGCCACAATTAATGAAGTAGCGGACGCCGTTTGTCAATGCGGCAGAGGCAACAGAGGCGGTTTACACTACTCCACCCTCCAGTATACGGAATCCTGACCAGGGCTTTGCGGTCGCTAAAGATTAATTTACATTATAACGTTTGAGAATCTTCGACGTGTAAACTTAGTGGTCAATAAATCATAGCAACGTAATTGAAAATATGTTAAATAATTTTCTATATCTATAGTATTTTGAGTACTACGTGATTACATGAATTGTGATCAAATTCCATGTCGACATAGGCGTCGGTTCTAATATTAGAGTCACGAGTGACGCTCAGTGAGTATAGGGAGGCAACCCGTGCTCCCCAGTAATCGCCCCGTTTAAATATAATTGCAATAAGTTAATAAAATCCCACCAGCGATTTTAATTAATTTGTGGCGACACAAGCGCCCAATTAAACGGGGATTTCGTAAATTTGATTATATGACCGCGAAAACATTTTTTTTTATTCTAGGTGCTTAGTGACCGAATTTATTATTGTTATTTAAATTTAACTCGCATTAAAACAATTATCTATTTGAAATAATTTTAACTGAAATTGCTTGTAAGAAATTGACAAAAAGTTTAATTTTTTGCGTTCAAGTGTGGAAATGATTGATTGGCACAAACCGTCGAACAACAAATTTAAGTAATAATGTTATTTTATTGTTATTAATAATAAAATTGTAATATTGAAGCTCGCATGCTGAAGTATATTATCCCATGAGTATATTATGCTTATAAAAATTTACACAAAAATGAGCTTAAATTCCATACTAAATCTGTTTCATTCCACTTCTTTTTTGTACATTTTGTTGTATGTTATGTGTCGTCGATTTCTTTCAAAGGATCGAAGGGGTCGCTCACCTATGTAAGATTGTTGCGAATTGCCTAGTCACGAGGCCGGTATAGTAAATTACGCGTAAAGCCGAACACAAAGGCTATGCGTATTCAAATACCATTAATCTCCAGTCCAGGGGAGGGTGGAGCAAAATGAACCAGTACGGACAAAAACAATGCCGCCGGCGTATAACCGGCTCAGCATTGTTCCGGCAATTAGAAAGCTTTCCCGTGTAGCGACCGTGTGTAAAAACAGTGTAACATCAGCACGCATCGCCGCCTATTGCTCGTTACGTTTGATGTTTATTACGGTTATTAGGATTAAACCCCCGCTCGATATTAATGATTTTTTTTCAAACTTTGATTTGAATTAATCATACGGTCTACGCACATCCCATTCGAATTATTATTCGTAATCGACGAACGAACGTACGTATATCGATTACAATGCGAACTGGATTTTAGTATTTCGATTAAATAAAACTCGGTTCAAATTAAAACAGTTCGTGTTTATAACTAGGTAGATACGGGACGCGTTGACGGCCTGTGGAAAATCCGGCTTAGGGTCGGTATCGGTGAATTAAAATTGGTTGACCGATGGCGATCGCGTAAATGACAGTGTACACTGTGCCGAATGACAGATAATCCCCACACATTATTGTTATACACGTATGGGACCCTGTCAACTTAATACTTACTCATTTAAAGTAGAATATTATAATTTAACTCGATAATCTTACCTGAAAGAAGAAGAAAAAACATAATTAGCAAACTAATTAAAAGAGAAAAAGAACAACAAAGAAATTACGAGACATAAAAAAAAACTCGGCTTAAATAGCTAACCGCGCTTAAGTATCAAGTATATTACAGTTTTCATATTCAGTTGAAGCGGTAAATAAACAATGCTACTGGTGGTATAACCAGCAACATTGTATTGTTTTTACACGGGGAAGAGTGCGGGTGCAGGCTCGTTCGTGCGGCAATAACAGCGAGCACTGTTGTTAGCTTAGCTTACTATTGTCCCATATTATTAGGAAAGGAAAGAATGCCTGGCGCTTTACTACCCTTTAAGGTTAACTAACATTAGCTCAGATTATATGCTTCATGCACTTTACTTATTTATTACAGTAGCTCGACTCCGGCTGATGTTAAGCTAGAGTCGCCACCGCTGCGCCGACTTGAGTAGACAAATTCATCAACAGAGCACACTCCTCTTTATGCCCGCAATAAATTTATTCTCAGAGAATCGACACATAATCTAAATAAACAATATTTTACGCAAGAACGGGTAAATGTATATCAATTATAAGGAAAGGAAAGACATGAATCTAGCCCACTATCCCCTATACCTTAATTAATCATTAAAATAAATACGGCGAATATATAAGCCTATAAGAGATATATATAACAACAAATCCACATGTATTAACGAAGCTATCAAAATACAGGACAATTCGAGAATTCAATCTGTCTCTCCCTTGTCCCTTTCGACCCAATCACGATCTATCATCACTCGCGACGGATTAATCACCCGAACAAATATATTGTTTCCAACTTATCTTCTAAGTTTCACTTCCCTCACTTCGCTCATATGATTTGGTGGTAAATGAAACAGAATATTGAGAACCGTGCTTTTTTTATTGTAGCTCGGCACGTGACAACACTCCGCCTGATGTAAAGTTAGAGTGCGGTCCACGAATGGAAACAACTGCTGCTACAGAGAAACATGTGTGGGCAGCAGTCGCCTTCACTATGCCGGCTTGAGGAGACGATTGACAGTGCACGCTATACCTGGCTACTTTCAACCTATTCCCGAAACGCGACAAGGTCACTTCACGGATGTTACATTCGAAAGTGGTGGTACTAGCCCAAGACGGCAGACATGACAAATAACCAACATCAGTCTACCTACCACTCTTTAATAGTGCCTATAGGCACTGAGCGACCAAAGTACATATTTTTTCAGTCACTTTATGGATAACTTCTTTCGAGAAAACACAAGAAAATATTAAATAGCAAAATGTATCAGTGTTAGTGTTTGAATAGCGAACCTGTGCCCGCGGCAAGGCTAATCCTTTCTACAAACAATAGATGGCGCTGTGGATATGCGAACAAACAATACTTCCCGCGGATAAACACACAGTTGCTTCGTGTTTGTGGGGAGACACCTCGTTTGGCGTTTAGTTACAATTAATTGTTATTTACACCACTATTGCGGTATCTCTTTCACTGAACTGCTTGGTAAGTAGTTTATTAAGTGAGATTATGGTTCATCATACATTTCAAATACTCATAGATATAAAAGTACCCATTTCTATTTTATAGTGATATATATATTCAAGAGCGGCCGTAGTCTAGCGGTAAGACGCGTGAATTCGCGATTGATGAGATCCTCGCTAAACTGTAACCGGTACTAATGTAACTATGTTATATGTACTTTGATCGCTCATTGCTTATAGACACTATGAAAGAGTGGTAGGCAGACTGATGATGGTTATTAACACAGTCTGTCGTACTGGGCGTGGTACTCACCACTTTCGAATGTAACATACGTGAAGTGACCTTGTCGCGTTTTGGGAACAGTTTGAAAGTAGCCAAGAGTGTGCACTGCCTATTTGTCTATGTGGGTTCAGATCGGATTGAATGCAAAATAAATTTAAGCAAAAATAAGCGTAAAATAAAATTTAAAGAAGCTAATGTATACGAGATTACATAAACGACTGTAAAACAAGGAGATTATGTCTGGGAGTGTGTTAAAAATTAATCAATTGTATTGTCTCGGGTAAGGCGACACCGACTGTCAAAAGAGAGCTACGTAGCGGAAGTCAAAATCTAAAAGCTCAGACTACAAACATAAAGCGTTCGTCTTTTCACGCAAAAAGCTCAACTCATTTATCAAATCACCGTTGTCTACATTATAGAGGCGGGGGCGTATTGTGAGTTTGCTAAAAAGCTCGTATACACAAAACGTTAAAACGCGACGCGACTCGCGGATCAACCGTTCAGCTTAAAAACGCCTCTCAGCAACATACAATTTAGGTTCAATCTCAAAATATGACACCAACCCCTCGCACGTAAAGAACGAGCCCTATAGTAGAATTAGACTTTTGTTAACGAGTTAAATTAAACAAATAAAATTAATGAAAGCAAAAAGCGTTGCGATTTTCCAAACAAAAACATTAGTTTGGAGAATTCGAATAATTATAATTAATAAAATGGAAAAGTTTACATTCAGAGTTTAATTGAGTCGAGTATTTATGAGGTCGTCAAGTGTTTGTTGATAACGCCGAGGGATATAAACCTCGTTTAAAATAAAAATACTCTTGAATATTTTAGGTCGTCTCTAAACAAAATCATAAATTGTAGGGCACATAAAAAAAGTTTTAATGAAAACCCCTTTTTCAGTTCATAAACCGCTATCTCAGTATTTTGATGAAATGTATTGGGAATATTTTAAAAGGTAATCATTTTATATTCAAAACGTGTTTACTTGCATTGCCGACAAATAGAATTGAAAGCATATTTATAAGCAAGCATATTGAAAGCTTTTATTTGTTCATATATTGATTGATATAGCGTGTCCTTAAGTGCGTCTCAGTCTCAGTCGCCTCATAGAGTGAATACTGTGTGTTCCAGCGTGAAAAGCTCTCTTAAAAATTATCAAAGCACGGGTATTTTAGATGAAGAACACGTAGCGCGATACTTTCAGCGCACATTCGCATTCGGGCAGGCCGCTGTCGATGTCGTGCCGCTCGCTAGCTTACTTAAAGCTTCATACGGAGAAAATTGTTTAAGCCAATTTTACCTAAGGTAGTGTTCGTTCGCTTAAACTCTTTCTCACAAATACACGTTTTATTTAACAAATCAAAACGAAATAAAAAAATAAAATTTGTTCTGAGTTTTTTTTATAAGAGAATTCGTTGTTAACCGCAACTTCGTATGTGCATAATTAGTATTTTACGTTTAACGTTCTCGTTCCCATTCCATCCTTAGAGAATATCTTTTATAGCGATAAAATAACTGTCCTTCGCGGAAACCGCGGCAAACCTACATTAATAAAATAGCCTAAAATCTTTCTCAAAAAACGAGCTATCTAACGCAAAATCATATTTTTTAAATCGCACTGGTAATTTTGAAATACAGTACGGACTAACAACCAACCTTTTATAAAAAAAAGTGAGAGCCACAGAATAAACATGATGCCACACAATGACGAAGTAAGTACTATAAATAAAAAGAACATAATATTAATTAAATTAAATAAAAACAACCGAACAACTTTCCAGACAAGTCCCTTATTAAATATAAACACGTAGCACCAACTTCTTTAGGGTAAAAAAATTAATATTCCCGGCCCGTTCGACCGAGTTTTTTCAAATGAAACTCGTATAAATGACATTTTCGCGGAAGCGTCTTACCTATCAAAGGTATTATTCAAATTAATTTACCGCGTCGTCGCAAAAAGTAGGCGTCTCCAGGCGATGTACCCTCATATTCACAGAGCATCCCTAAATTAGCATCACAATGAAGTGTGAGCGGCAACTGCTTAATGCGTCTAACCACTTTTCATGAGACTACATCATGATGTTGTTTAAGTGAAAAGTTTCAAAATATTCCATAGGTGACAATCACCGCAGCTGCAGGTTGTAAAGGATTTCGTGTCCTTTCACACTCTCTTGTTTATCTGTAAGTATAACACGGCTGCAGTTCAGTAAACGATAGGCTGACCTCTTAAGCGTCCAAAGTTGCGAAACACCTGAGCGGGGGTATATTGTTTTTGGACTACCCTTTTACGCTTTCCCGCCTATAAATAAATCAAAATATTCAGGAAGGGCTCGACTTTAAGGCGGCTTAGCAAAATCGTAAAATTCAACAGCGTTCGCGTCGTACCGAGGTTTATCTTTCGGCGTCGCTTCCCGTGTTTCTGAGGGAATCGTAAAAGAGTACCGCAGTGTATATGAATAGAAAGCAGCTCTCCCTTTTCTTTTCCTCCGAAGACATATGGAGGAAAGTGGAAGCGCACTTTACAAACTTCAAACTGAAAGCAGATTATCTGTTCATAAGAAAAATATGAGCATTCTTTATGAATAAAAATGCCGAATAAACATAAATAAGCATTTTAAGAAGTGTTATTAATGCGAGTATTTTTAATGTATGACGATTAAATTAGGTTCAAAATGAATAATTAAAATAAGAACATCGATACCGTGTAAAAGTTATCCCGTACTAACTTGAATAAATTTAAATACTTTGCCCCAATCTATTATACTTCTGAGCAGGCAAAGTATAGCGCCCTGGTCATTAATAACAATTTATTTAGCACAATACCCACAATTTCGTGTTGCGAATTTTGACCTTTGGGAAACGTGAATTTGTAATTAATGGCGAATCGTTTTGCAAATTGATTAGATAGTTTGTGATAAATTGGATAACTTCAACTGGCTGCGGTTGTTCGGTGGGAAAATTAAAACGTTATTTTAAGTAATGATTTTATTTGATAATTTCATTAAGCAGGTTATAAACAATTTAAATGTACCTGTACGTAAATAGCTTGTAATAATATTTCTTAATATAATAGCTTGTAAAAATTTCTTATCGCGACACTAGCAAGCAGGACTCCTTTCATAATTGTTTTTTTTTTGTGGGCAGCTCGTTGTCGTGGAGTTGCAAAGTTAAGGTTTTCACGAAGTTTGCTTCCATTCATACAGAATGTTACTTTCGCACTGTGATAACTAATTCGAGGGCAATAATTAAATTTGTTTGCATACAATTTTGGTTAGACCAAGTTTTCGTCCCAACTTTGCAACTTCTTTTATAGTAAGACAATAATTTTTAACCTGTCCACTTTCTGTTTATAACATCAAAAAAGTCAGTCAAATCTTTATAAACGCATATTATATAGTAGGAGGATAGTAAAGTAGAGAGAAATATTTTTTTTATTTTGTAAAGAGATAAACGTACTTCATCCAGCAAAGCAATCTCGACCCCATGACTTATAGTTTTCAGTCGAATAACAAATAGGTAATCGTCAAAATGGAGACGCACTCCGTTTTTCCGGTGATTTCGTGAGTCCAAAAAATATGGCAAAACATTATCAATATTAAATTTAAGTACAATTAAATCGTAAAATGGAAATACAAAGTAACAAAAAGGACATAAATTATACAGAGACTGTTTAATATTCATTTAAAAAGGACATTAAAAACAGTCAAACCTAAAAAAGCAAAGATGTTATTCGAAAAAGGAAAACCTACCAAATTACTCCTGGTCACTTTAGGTACTGGGTGCAAAAATAGCTCTGGGCTGGCTCACTACAAAGGGGCGGTATTCATATTATCATTCCATTAAACAAAAGTCACTCGCATTTCGAGTGAAAACAGAGAACTCATTTTTCCTGGCGCAGAGAAATAATTTCAAATGTTAACAAGATTTCCCATAATGGAGTTGTTCACAAAGAGATTTAAGAATAACAAGTATGAGCTGTGAGCGCATCTTTACCTTACGCCTTGTGATTTCGAGAAAATTGTATTACTCGATAAAAGTTTCATAATGTGTAAAGTTGGTAGTACCGTGACGAACATACCTTAGGCGTGTTCCGCCCACGATGACAAATTAAACATTGTTTTCTTTCCTTCCCAATGCAAGTTGAAGTTTAAACTAGAGATTAAAGATTAAACTGTATAAATGTACCGAATTAGATGGAAACGATAGTGTTATGGTAAAAGTTTAAACTGTAATTATGGAAACTTTGATTAATAACTTTAGTTATACGTAATCAACTATATTTAATGTACAAGATTGCCTATGAAAATAAATCACAATACAGTAACTGCGTTATTATTTCTGTCAGAAGGTAGAAAAATAACAGAAAACAGGCCTTCCTTTCGGAAAATTCGAAACATTTTCGCGGAGTCCCCGAAGGATTCCTGTGTATTATATAATACATCGGGGAGGCTCATTTCGTCCTTTACAGCCGGATATATTTGTGAATGCTCGTTTGTCAAATGCACAGTCATTTATTGAATGATTTATTTTTGAATTGTGTCTAATATAAGCTAAATATGTAGAAAAATGGTAACGCTTTTTGAAACTGTATAATTTAATGATTAATTTCTGTGATTAGTAATTTTTGTTTTTACATTTTAAAATGCTCAATTTGTTATTATATGTATACGAATTGCGTCAATTAGCAATGAACATAGCTGCAGACAGCTTGTTAGTAATAATTGTAGTGAAAATTTCCAGATACGACGGCAACCCAGCAGACGGAATGCTGCTGATAAAAAAATGGAATTACGACACCGCCATATAACGCGTCAATAGCTGTGTAGCTTAGTGGCCCACCTCAGCTTTTATGTGCGTGTTGATTTCTTTTTTCACTTTAATTTTCATCATAACTTAATATTAATATAGCAGTCTAGTCGTCAAATTGAAATAATAATAGAATAATATTCGCCATGCATCACGTGCTATCGTTCTGTATAGAAGCAACCAATTAACTTGAACTTCAAATACAAATTTTCCAATACGTTAAAACTACAGCAATCAATAAGCCGCATCCATCAAGGTAGATAAACATTTCATTCGTCTATAGGCGAGTAAACATTGACCACCCGCCGAGTACGGCTAGGGGTATCATCGCACCAATCAAACAGTTCTACTGAAAACCCGGTTCTCACATTGTATCTCATAATAAACCCTCGACGTCAGGCTAATGTCATGGAGTGTGTAGACACAAATTAAATGCAAACTGGACTGCTCATTTCAGCTGAGATATTCACTAAATGTTTGGGAAACTGTTAATTATTTTAGTCTGCATTGCGAAATGGAAACGTACATTATTTTTACATAACTTACACATTTTGCTATTAAATATTACCTGTATATTTAACTACAGTAATGACATGTAAAAAGATGAAAACATATGTGTTTATAAAGTACAAACATGTTGTTCTACCTCAGAACTGCCTGGAGGACCGAACCGTAAATGTTGTGACCCATAAAAGCACCGCATACTAAAACAAAAGGTTCATATTTATTTCTGTTATTCGTTAAGTGGGCTCGTAAAGTTAATAAAGGGTTTATAGTAAAGCACGGGTAGCACGTCCGAGATAAGCCCCGGTCTCCGGGTACTGAGAATCTTTTAAAATGCCATTAAACCGTACCCCGGTCTCCGTCAGATCGTAGACAAAGGGCCCTGCAGCCTAATTGTTGACGAAAAATATTCTCGATGCAAATTCACACTCTTTACAGCCCATTCGAAATTTGTACGCAGCCCAAAAGAAGTTTACGCAATTAGCCCCGCGGTGGGGGTGTATTCGGATTTTGTAAGACATTTTCCGCACATAATCGTTTCCAAGTTTGTGCTTTCCTTCAGCGATACTTATTTGAATTTGTAAAAGTTTTCTTTCTTTTTATGGAAATTATGGTTTTATCTCGTAAATAAATGTTTAATTCATCAAAAGTAACAATGAATGCAGAGAATTTCATTAATTTCTTTTGGATTTGTTTTATGTGATCGGTAGTGTCATGATGTCGGCATATTTACGATGAATTCAATATTGTTAATGAATACTAATAAATGCTAATTGCAAATGCTAAATGAAATTCCTTTGAAGACGAAACTCAATGTCTGTGTCATTGCAGCTAGTAGAGGCCGAGTAAGAACGGGCACCACCTTTAATTTAGATTTGGAGGTAATGGTACGTAATGACGTTCGCCCTCCTCGCCCGAAGACTGTCGGTTCCGACCCGTCAATTATTGCTTAGCCTTTTGTTGACTTTACGACAAAACGACTAGTCTTCTAATTTATAATTAAACATTGATGTATGGTCATCGAAGCGTTAGCATTGAAGCGATAAAAAGATAAGCATATTCTTAGACTACCTACTTATTTTAATCTCTTTATAGTCTTCTGCGTAAACCTTTATCAAAAACAGGCAAATAGAAATAATGTACATCTAAGCAATCCACAAAATAAAATCGTAAAGAAGTCCAATTGAAGTATAAACGAATGTTCATGCTTCTTTTACAACATCTTTGACGAATCTGGCCGATGGAAAAGGGAAAAACAGATCAATTGGACCGCAATAATTTTTTCAATCATCTATAAACCCGACAGGACGATCCACTGAGGAGGATCGCGAATATTTTTTTCTAATAACATATTTTCGTGTCGATACTCGGTTTGGCAGACCTTCTCTCACATACGGCGCCGACCGAGAGGAAATCATTTCCGGCCAATAATTTCAAATACGTATATTTACGTTAACTATGTTTTGCCAAGTTGACATATTTATTGCTGTTTGCTGTTGCTACAAAATATGTAAACGCTAAATGTCTAATTGCGTACGAAACAGCTTAGAAATAGAAAGCAGGCTATCATGACCGTTGTCGCTGTTGTTGCGTACAGTTTGTGTGTTTAGGTGGATTAATTGGTTCAGTGGAGTACCCTGCCCTGGCTCGATACCTAAAGAGAAAGGCTCTTAACGTCCGTGCAATCCGATCCGCCGCCCTCTCCGTAATTTTCTCGTTAAAGGAATGAATAAAACATTTCATTCGTTGCCTTTCTTTTGTAATTGTTAATGGTTGATGGGTTTTGGAAATTTATGTCCAAGTCTTCAAATTGTTTTAGGAATCATTTGCTATTTAATTAGTTTATTCGGCATTTTCGAAATTTAGAGTTTGTAAATACCGATTAAAACACAATACGAAGCGTACCAGTTGGATACGAGCCAGAGAACATTCCTCTCTTCATAATATGTACATTCAAATAAATGTTACAGACTTCAGTTCTTTAAAAAATTCTCACCACGAACGATGCGACTGACAACCGCAAAACTCAGCAAAAATCTCGAATGCGAGTAGAAATTCCTGCGTTGGAATTTTCATAACCGGCTCCCATGTTGGCTGCGTTCGACGGAACATTTCAGGTGAAAGATACCAAATTTATGTCCCGAGGCGCTCTAGATCGAGATCGCCGGACGGGATCCGCGCCGTCGTCGTCGTTGCCTCACTTTATTACGACACCGCAACCCGCCTCCGAAATATGTCTACCCGAGACTGTGGCTCCGGTATCACAATAAACACCCTGTATAAAAGCCGCACATATCCAAGGTTTTATTTCATGAGATGAGCGCGTTTAGAGACACTTAAATTTCTAGATAGGTTGCCAGATATTGTAATAATAAAATGTATTATATGAATAAATAGTAGTGCGAGTGCAAATATATTTATGTGCTTTAATAGAATTTCCGTTGTTCGTTAAACGTGAGGTTGAGTGTAAGCGAGCGAATATTGTAGTCTATAGTTCGAAAAGATTACAGGAGTTTTTCATAAGGCACCATTGAGCCAATTTCCTCATATCCTATACACGAGCATTATAATAATGGCTTTTGTGAGGGAGAGAGGCTCGTGCACCCTCAATAGTCAGGATGTACTGAAAGCCGCGTATTAGAATGTTTAGTGGGTTACCACAATAGTACGAATCCCTACAAATGGGATCAATTTAACATTTTCTATTACGACATAGCATTTGAAGTTCGATTGTTGTTTTTGTAGGCGCTATTACTTACGTGAATATATGACTTTTTTTTTAAAACAAGATCTTACCTGTACAATAAAATAGTATATTAATGATAAAATTTTGGAAATAAAAACGACGTGGTGGTAGTGATCCCGAAATAATAAATTAGCTTTTCGTATAAGCTTGACCGCAAAGCTAGTAGCCGCTGTCATTTGCAGATGATATCCGTTGGTTTACACAGTTACATATACTGTCACCTATTTATATACAGTTTATACAAGTTTTTGACATAAAACGTAGTAATGTTGTATTTGTTTATGGAAACAAATCCAATTAAACACTAAACAATTGAAAACAATCTTAGCCTGGCTTGCTTCACAAAGCAAAAATAACATGATTTGGAGCAGTAGCGTTTATACAAAAAAAAAAATAATAAAAAACGATAATACTATATGCAATTTGCATACATTTAATAATACATGTGATGCAGTTATATGTACACAAACATAAGATGAAATTAGAGATTCTGTCATACAATATGTCTTAAATTTATGATTAAAGTTAGTTATACACGATAGTCGAATATAAATAAAACCCGAATATAATAAAGTTATTTTAATAAAAAAGGTAAGTAATAAAAAATTACAACTAAATACTGAATTATTATACATTTTTATTTTATTTTGTCTTATATTGCATTAAAACCCAAATTAATTAAACTCTGATTAATTTTATTTTTAATATAATTTGCTGAATATAAAATAGAATGCTTATAGCTTAAGAGAAACGGGATATCTATTTTTCCTCGAGTATGTCAATGACTTTTAGTTAATTCTCTAGGAAAATAATCCATATTAGTTATTACAAATCTGTTTAATTTTTTTTACACAGGTTTTTTTTTTGAGGTGTAGGTAAATGATTTAAAAAAATATTGTATGTGTTTTTATGTAATTAAATATTGACTATTGATTAGTAAAGGAAGTGTTGATATTGATGAAAAAAATTGGATATTATTTGGAAACTAGAATTAGAATTTAAAAAAAAAACCATCAGATATCAAGTGGGCCTAAAGTCCTTTAAGAAGCGACAATAAATCCTTATACAATATAAAAATTAAGTAAATTAAAATGAATAATGCGGTTTTTTAAAGATTTAATAGACTCGGCCGGTGAAGGCCGAACCACGAACCCATCTGTTTTTTATTAGATCGAGCGGTCCAAATTTACGTATTCAAACAACGCACTGGGGCCCGCCGAAAGCTGTAGATCTCAATTTATACAATAAACTCGCAAAACATACCTTCGCGTATCTTTTACAGATGGAAGTGCCTGTGAATAACGTTAACTGATATTGTTTCTTATATTCTGAATACACATACACGCGTACGTTGCGTGACGTACGTATGACGTAATGTATGAGACAGACATGCACACAATGTTACACATGTTATAGTATATATCAACACTTTCATAAAGATATATTATAGAGCGGCCGTGGTCTAGCGGTAAGACGCGTGAACCCACGCTTAATGAGACCCGTGTTCGAACCTCGCTAATTCTGACCAGTACCAATGTAACTATGTTATATGTACTTTGGTCGCTCAGTGCCCATATGCACTATTAAAGAGTTGTAGGCTGATGATAGTTATTTACCTAGTCTGCCGTCCTGGGGCAGTACCACCACTTTCGAATGTAACACCCGTGAAGTGACCTTGTTGCGTTTTGAGAGCAGTTTGAAAGTAGCCAGGTATAGCGAGAGGAGTGTTTACTGTCAATCTAGATGGTGCATACTCGTCTCCTTGGGCCGGCATAGCGGAGACGACTGCTGCCCGTAGGGATTTCTTTGTAGTTTGTAGCAGCAAAGTTGAAGTCTTCTGCTATAAATGGGCGTGAAAACTTGAAACAGATTCTCCTGAGTCACTAGTTTTTAGTGTCGATAGTTCTTGCGTTAATCTGCCACTACGAGAGAACTAGAGCCACGTAATGTCCTTACAACTTCACTACCTATTCAAAGTTTACGCCACGCGTAAAACGTGGACACGGTTCTTTTACGAGCGTCACTTAACATATTGTGCCATAAAACACGTGAAATACAAACACGTAGTCTCGGTTCACGACATCACATGTCATTGCTATTAATGAATGATTTACAAGTTCAATATTTTATTTTACAGTAGCCCGGCATGTGACCATATTCCGTCTGTTGTTAAGCTAAAACAGTGCAGTCCTTGAAAGGAGACGACTGGTATCACAGAGAAATGTATGCAGACAGTAGTCGCCTTCGTTATACCGGCTTGAGGAAACGAATGTACACCGCCTAGGTTGACATGCACAAGCCGGTATAGTGGAGGTGATTGCAGAGATTTTGTAGCAATCGTTTCCGTTCATAGACCGCACTCTACCGAGTTACAATTTAAAAAAAAACCAAGCTGATTCCAAAACGCAAGTAGGTCACTTCACGAGCGTTACATTTGAAAGTGGTGGCACTACCCCAAAACGGCAGACTAGGCGAAAAACTGCTTACAACTCTTTAATATATTTTATACTTTAAAGTGGTAGTACTACCTCAGGATGACAGATTAAACTAATAACACCATCGTCAGTCGACCTACCCCCTCTTAAAAGTAACAAGTGCGTATTTGTTTACATTATTTATACACGATCGGTTACCCTAAACGGTTTCGAGATGGTAAACATTGTATACAAATTACGCATTCCTCTCATTTCGACGCGATTATTCGGCACGTTATTTTTATTTAATTCCACACAGGTGTTCGGTGCTCGGGCGTGTTCCAGGCAATATTTTTGCACGATTACCATACTGATGAAAAGCCAACACGAGTGAGCCAACAACGTGTAACGTGAGGCTGCCAGGTAACAGTTTTATTAATAGCCTGTTAAACGGATCCTTTGACAGGGTGCACCTTTGAAATGATACGTGTAGTAACAGCCGAAAAGTAAACGTAATTTTCGCTCCAAAAATAAAAATACTATTTATTTAAGGTAATTACTGCATAAATTAAACAAGCCGCACGGTTACGATATCTTTTGAGTTAATGAAAGTCGGATTTATTTATTTTTTAAATGTAAACAGACACGGTTGATACATGCTGCAATTTTATATTAAAAAATAATAAATATAAAAATGTATAAAACTGATTATTTTCTAGAAAGCAATAAGGAAGAAGCTCCAGAAGTCGGCTTTTCTCAATAAATATATCGAGATGAGACCAAGATAAACATATCGGGAGAAACGCCGCATCGGTTTAAAATATGCAGCTTTTCGTAGCTGCGAGAAATTTGTGTAAACAAGTCGTAGACGTTACGCTACAGTTCTCGTGAACGCGATATATTCGTGATAACGTGAGCTTGGTGAGATTTAAAATACGCTATAAATTGCTTATACGTATCGGTGTCATATACAATATAGTTGTAATATTTAACTTCAGTCCGATGTAATGTTTTACAAAGCTTAAAATAAAATTAGAAAGTCAATGTTTCATTATTGGATAATAAAAGACTCGAATCTAAAATTACATCTAACTACGTACTTTAATTAAGTAACGAAATACAAGTGTAAACATTTTAAAATAAATCTCATAAACCTGAGCGATATCAACTAAAGGAGAATGCTTCGCCTAGTAGAAATGAACCCAATTTTTTTTATATCGAGTTTGTTTAGTTCATTTTCTTATTATTATATTAAATGCTTTAATATTAATGATATCTTTTTTTTATGTAATTATACATTGTATATTAATTGCTAAACAATGTGTTGACATAATTAAATTAAATTAATGAATTATTTTATATATCATATTATATATTATTATTTCAGGATAATGTTTTGTTAACAAACTTTTAGATAACAAGTGGGCCTAAAAATACTATAGGTAATGTCCTTAAATAATTATATTACAATAATTTAATTAGTATACTAAAATAAATGAAAATGAAACACTATAACGTGCAAATATGTAGGAGTAATATCAGATATTTTTGTGCTAATACCAATCAAAACCTAACATACATACATAAAGTTTAAATCATCGATAGTTGCAAAAAACCGAACTTTGCAATAAATCTATTGCACTATTAATAACAAATATTTATTTTGATTTTAATAAAAATGTTTTTTATATGTATATCTATGTTATGGATATTGACTTTTCCAATTCATTTTAATATTTATTTTTTATTCAAATTAATATGCATGAAATATTCGAAACGATCATTAATAGTCAGTCAGAGAATAAATACCAGTGGGGTTGAAATCTACTAATTACAGTCAAATAGCGACAAAGGGGGCACTAAAATTCTTCGATTTTCACCAGATAACGTTGCTGATGCTTAAATTTAAATTATCACACTTTCAAATTCATCAACAAAATCAAAAGAAGTAAACTCAGAAATAACATAGCGTACATTACTTTCTAAATTACATACTTAAAAAATAATACCATTTATTATTGCGATTAATAATGTTAACAACATAAAATCTTCTTTTATTATTCGTTTTTAGCATTTATTTATTAAATTATGTTGAAAATTGAACAAAACAAAATCAACGCGTGAGCTGAGGTGAAGATGAGGTGAAGCCCTTGCGCACGGATTTTAAGACCCGATTGAAAGTGTCGCTATAATTGAATGTCGGCCTTAAGAAAAGCAAAACTGTTGCCGGAAATAAATTATTGTTGGACGCCCGATACGGAAACGAGTGTTTGAGGCCCAAAATGGCTGCAAAGAGACTATCGACGATCGTTAACAAGATGTATTAACAAATCTTAATCATGTCAACGCTGGAGTTCAAAAGTAATTAGGCATTCATTTCAAAGTTATAAATTGTTTAATATTTATAATTAAGTTTATCACAAATTATGAATTAAGCTTTGACAGAATACAAACTTCATTAATTCATCACCAAAAACATTTCGAATCGGACAAATAAAAACAAACCAATAGAACGATACACAAATTAAACAATATAAATAGAAATATAAACAATGAAAACAACTTTTAGCGATCTATATATCGCGTTAAGGAATACAGGGCGCGTGACTAGCGAAAGTTAAACGACGAGAATAAAACTTGTGCAAATATGTTTATTTGAGCGAATAAAAATTATCGCAGCGGAGCTACCGGGAACGTTGTGATGCGAATGTCGCGTCAGGCCTAGTTGTGCAAGCTGTATCGAGCGAATAAAATACACCGAACATTGCGGAACACAGTGCAGTCAGTAATATATTTTTAATTGATGCACGTTGTCCGTACAATGTGTTGGATAAACATTTACACATTTATTCGGACGATGACAGAGTAGCATTTGTCAGTCGTTTTTCAATCCAGCACGAAGCTGTAATTGGTGGATGAGAGAGCAGTTTTGTTCATTTAAATTTCACAAACAGAACGTGATTTTAAAAGCAACATCCATATCGTTTTCACTGAATCTTCTTTATTAAATTTAAAAGTATGCGAACAAGTTCTAACAAATGTTAACAAAAGCATATTACTCTAAATATTTTTCATAGAAAGCAAATATAGCTCAGATGAGACAAAGGTAGTTATTTAGGAGTAACAGAAGCTAGGCTGGAACGGCAATACAATAATTTTTAATTTCCGACTGCAGAGCGGCCGGTGCACTGAATACCAATTACTAGGCCCGTAACTACTGAACACATGGAATGCAGAGCTTTGCCGTGTTAGTGCTGCTCCAGGTACCGATCCGCATATGTGGATACATGCATAAACATATATACTACTAATAAATATAACGAAGAAATGAATCATTTAACCATTATATTATCTGTCCCACTTTCCTTTGCATATAATTTTATTGTTGTTCAACATATGGCCACACTGATGTTAAACCAGAATGAACGGAAACAACAGCTACCAAACAGATATTTCAGGCAGCAGTCGCCTTCGCTATGCCGGCTTGAGGAGACGTTATACCTGACTACTTTCAAACTGATCCCGAAATGCGACATGGTAACTTTACGCGTGTTACGCTTGAAAGTGGTGGTACTACTCCAGGCCGGCAAACTAGGTTAATAGCAATCATCAGTCAGCTCTTTAACTGGATTGGAATTCAGAGATTAAGGATTAAAAACTGAGACTGACGTAACCTGACCCGGGTTAAAAGTCCCTAAATAAAATTGAATTAAAAAAATATTAAAAACAACATAATGTTTTTATTTTATTTTAATAAAATAAACAGTTTAAAGTTTAAACGAGTAAAATAAAATATTTATACCAGTAATATGTTTTTATTTTCTCTGATAAATAATACTGAAGTACAAACGATATTATTTCCGTTGTTGGGAGTCGCAAAGCTTTTGTTCGGTTGAGTACTAATACGGAATGCATCCAACCTTCATAGACGAATGGCGGGACGTAACAGTTGTATTGGTGTGGTCGTGCAGACAGTGGAGCACAATCTTTATGTGTGAGTGAACTTCTACTTGTTTGTGGACGAGTTCATACACAGATAACAAAGTGGAAATACTACTTTGTTAGTGTGTTTAGAAATGTACATCAAAATATCTATCTACCATACATTTTCTTCGTGTTTGTGAAATAATGGATTTGTGTATGTATGATTTAATCACGTTGATGTGAATCAAGCTGGATGCTGCACATTATTTCCTTAAGCCGGCATAACGGAGACGACTTTTCCGTTCATGGACCGCACTCTAGCTTAACATCAGGCATAGTGAAACAACAAACATACTGGCACACACGATGGAACTATTTGCCACAAATTGTCAACGTTCATAATCAGTTTTAGAACTATGAAAATTAAGTTCTAAACAATCCCTAACTGCATAACATCGATCTTATTTACGATAGAGGAAAAGAAAGTTTTTACTCCGTGTAGAATATTGTTAGTATAACATTTAATGCATCATTTATAATTTTGTTAAAATATTTAGCACCTATTTTTAATTTTAATTGAGAATAAAGAAGAATGACCATCCGCCTAAGAAAAATGGGCACGCAATTTTTTTCTCGAGTTTGTCGTTGATTATGAGATCATTTTCTAGGAAAATAAATCTACTTTCATTATCACCAATTAGTTTTAATTTTTTTTTACACAGATTATTGAGTAATTAATTAATATAGGTAATATTTGAGATATTAAATACTTTAAAAAATATTTATATCTTTTGCCTTTAATATTTGTGTATAATATAATAATATGACGTGCTAAAAAAAATAAATTAAAAAGTGGTAGGCACTGATCACCATTTTCAAACTGTAGTTTAATATCAGGCGAAGAAGAAGATATGCAGAGTTACAATAAAAAGAAATACCTACTTTCTTTTTTTCTCAATAACATCATATTTATAAAATATGAATACATATTTAGATACTAGTTTGAATAAATACGGAATTGAACCCGGAATCTCCGCGTGACAGACTGGTGCGCTAAAAACCATTGCACCACAGACCGTTTATTCTAGACTTATCGCAAATTTTATGAGAATCTTGAAGCATGAGAAGTCGGGAGGAAACACGACATTTACGAAATAACGACTTGCAAAATAATAATTAATTAATTAATTAATAATAATATAAATGATATAATTGGTCTACCACATTAAGAAAAGTATTTCACCGTATGTTCTGTAAGTGTAACGAGCTCTCAGAAGTAGGTAACATATCTAACGTAACCACTTTGTGATTAATGTTGCCATCGTGACATAGCGCATGCCACCCCATGTAGAAAATAACCACTTTCTATAGAACAAAGAAAAGTTGCTGTTCGACCTCTTACTGCAAAAATAAAAGCAGTTTTCTTCTTCACCTGTTATTTTCATAACAATAATTTTTCTGTAATAGAATGGTGTTGATTGATTAGTGTTATTTTTAGCTTAGTAAGCAGAGTAACCGCGCGCATTGTAAAGGAAGCGGGTTCAATTCCTACCTCAGTTCACGGTGTGTGTGCGTGTTGATTTTTTTTTTCGAATCAGTCAGAAAGATGTAAATAATATTTTAATGAAAAGTCAAAACCCAATCAATTCAAAAATTATATACCTATAATAAAACAATAACGAATTCGGTATTTTAATATTATATGTCAAAAATTAATAATATATAACATGATATAATTAATACAAAAAAAAAATCAAAATAATTTTATAAAAAACAAAAAAAATATATGCACGTTTTGATATCACAATATCAATATATGAAATATCTTTGAATCTAATAAAGTCAAACTTTTTCACATTGCTTTTTGTTTCAGGTACTTACGAATTTATAAGCCGAAACAAGATTATTTATGTTACAACACTCTCAGTTTTCTACCGATTATTTTTTACTTATATAAAAAAATAAAATAGTCTTTGATAGACTAATAAAAACAAAAAAAAAATTAAAATAAAACAAAAATTTACAAACCTTTCCAATATCGTTAGTCGAACTCGCTTCATACAATTTAGCTAAAATATCCTTCAATCCAAACATTCTTAATATTATTTTATAATGAAATACACACTTATTTATTCAAATAGGTTAAGAAAAAATAGGCAAAGAAATAAGACAAAGAAAGTAAAGCAGAGCACACGAAGGTTAGTTGACAGACAGTAAAGAAGTATTTTGTTTTCTTTCTTTTTTTTAATCGAGGACACACGCAGTGTTGCCGCGTTAAAAAAATGTTGTCA
Source organism: Tinea pellionella (assembly GCA_948150575.1). Taxonomy (NCBI): domain Eukaryota; kingdom Metazoa; phylum Arthropoda; class Insecta; order Lepidoptera; family Tineidae; genus Tinea; species Tinea pellionella. Next base: position 3,111,873 of record OX411250.1, read on the forward strand.
TATTTTTTTATAATCAATTAGATTGACACTTTTTTATTTCTTAAATTAGGTTAAAAATATTTAACAAATATTATCGTTTGTATATATTTCTTGATTTTTACAGTTATTAAAACTTTTAAATAAAAAGGTACCCACCTTCACGAGAGTTATTTCATGCAGCAGTGGGTATTCTTATATCAATAAAATTACGTTTTAAATTAAAACAATATTCTTTTTTTACCAAATTTAATACTGAAGACATAGACTAGACATAGATAAACATGGACTCTGCTGGCTTTATAATAATATATAATTTTATTAATATAAGAATTTTGTTAGAAGATATTTTGTGCGAAAAATAATCACAGCGAAAACAGGCACAATGTGGAAGAATCTGCAACTGTGAATTCGACGAAGCGGAGGTGTCAAGCGACAAATTTTCCGCAACAATGAGTTACCGATCTTCGCTTTGCCACGCTATGTGATATCGACACTGTATTTTGTATCATATTTAATGTTTATAGTGTAAATTTATAGACTCCACTTTCAAATGCTTTCTTAAATATTAATTTATATTTTTTTACAACAAAATAAAGCAATTCGTTGGAAACAACAACTGAATTTTATAAATATTCCTATATTATATCCTGAATTTTATAAGCACTCCTGAAGACGCGGTACATTTTATAAAGTAAATTGCTCGTTAATTATCTTAGAAAAATATTAGGTTATCCAGATTTTAATCTGGACTCGTTTTTATACAAAACCTGAATAAATAATTTTCATTCTGCCTCCTAATTAGTTCGTGATTATAATTCAAATAAATATTTATAATTAAAACTTGTTTTCATAAATAAATTGCAAAATGTACGTCACTAAAGGTCAATTATTCATAGCGTGGTTTATACAGGACAGTAGTTGTTACAATGGCTGTTTTTATAACATAAAACGATATTATAATGAATTAAATTAATTGTTTAATATGTATATGAATTAAGTTCTACTAAAATTATTACTCTTTTACACTGACAGATAAATCTACAACAAAATTTTCGTTCTCAGTTAAAGTTTCTAGTTTCATATTTTGGAAATAAGGATACGATCGTACGAAAACAAAATCTGGTTAGACCTACTTCGGAAAGGCGTATGTTGAGAAAGCAGAGAATTATAGGTTACATTTATTTATATTTGTATGTATTATTAAATTCCATATTTAGTAATATTACAAAAATAATGATATTAGATTAACGTGAAAGTGGGTAACAAAGAAAAGGTAGCCGAAATCCCGAGTGTAAAAACGTAAACACTTGTACTTTATGGTTTCAATTTACATTGTAATTTAATCCGGGAATTATTTTCTTTAAGATACTTTATATAATATGAACCTTAGTCTTAATGCTTACTCATATTTCACGCATAAATTTTGCATATGCGCCAGAGAACAACGCAAAGTAAGGGAAAGCTTCTTTAAATATTCCTTACTTCGTAATCAAAGTGCTGCGTGAAGAAGATAAGAATTTCCGGAGAACGTTCATGTATGTGGGAATCGTTATAAAATGAGTAAAATTATTTCTCGGCAGCTATTTATCAAAATTTTACTGGAAGAAGTCTTCTCGCTAATAATTTATACTTCTTAAAAAATGCTTAGCAAACACTTTATTTATCAAATACATATTTACTATTTAAATACATTATTAAACAGGGTCATGCCAATGGGTATCACCTTTACTTATGTTAGTATAGTATCTTTTATTTGTATTAGTTAAAATATTAATTGAAGCAGTTTAATCTCATCTATTATTATTATTATTTTTTGATTGTTATGACATATACATGGTTACGGGTTTTATTATTAAATTATAATGAAAATTGAGTGAAAAAATTTGGCGCATTCGCGAGCTGCTGAGGTAGGAATCAGACCCACGTTCTCCGCTTTGAACGCGAATGCAATATACGATTTTTTTTAAATTTAATAGTTACGTTACATTTATTTGTTTAATCAATTACGCACCTACATATAAAATACGTCACTATTGTTATGACAAAAAGAAAGAAAGAAATAAACCACGAAAAGTTTCCACATTAAATCGAGAAAACAACACTTTTTCTCCGGGGATTATTTAAAATACTTTTGCCGTGAATCTCAATGAATATCTTTAAACGAGTAGATTAAATATAGAAAAGTTTTTGTATTTGCTTAACGCCGCACGTTTGTAAGTGAATTGCTAAAGTTTGGATGACGATAAAAACTGGGCACATGGACAGAAACAATATTAAAATAGATATTGAAGTATTTGTTAAGTATGGTACTTAGACAAGCATGATTAGCAGAAAATGTTACTTCAAATGACTTACTTAAAATCAACCTCCTCTCAGAATTTTTCTTGTCATGTAGACAGTTATATTTTTAAGACTAAATACAATAAAGTTTTTGAATAAATATCTGATGTAAAATATATTAATTTAAATTTAACTTTTCTGCCTACAACATAGGTTTATTATTAATGATATTTTATAATGTTATAATATTTAATAAAGTATCAATAGTGATGATTTGCGAGACAATTATTCACCGGGAGTTGCGACATTTGGCACATTTCTATTGACAGCATCCTCCTCGCTGCTGGAGATCGTTAATTTACGATACACAACAGAATGATAGCTGCCAGGCTCGGGGGAAAGAAAAGGTAGGGTGGGGGTGAAGTCGCAGCTCTCGTTTCGTGCAGAAATATATTTATTTGTTTTACAAAATTTGACCTTTTATTTGGTTGGTCAAATTATATATTTAATTATTAAAATATACATATACTCGTAAAGCAGTAATTAAGAAAAGTTTAGTATTTGCATTTTTATGCGTTTTTTTATAGTAGCTCGGCATGTGACAACACTCCGCCTGATGTAAAGCTAGAGTGCGGTCCATGAATGAAAACAACTGATACTACAGAGAAACCTGTACGGGCAGCAGTCGCTTCCATTATGCCGGCTTGAGGAGACGACCATGTACCATCTAGATTTACTAGCCTATACTAAGCTAGTGGGATTGAGCGACAAAAGTACATATAACATTGGTACCGGTCAGCAAAATTTGAACACGGGTCCATCAATTGGAAGTTCACGCATTTAGACCACGGCCGCGTCAACGCTTAATGTATATCGTTAAATATATTACAATTAATCTATAGATTATTCTGAATAATTAATAATGATTCTGGGACTCGATCAATTAAAGGGCATCTAACCCGCGAATACGAAAAAGGGGACCAAATTTGGAAGGTTAAGTTGGTTCTTCCCTTTTCGCACGGTTAGCCAGATGGATGTTATCTATTCATCGCGAACGAAGGGAAGGCCTCACCGACATCGTTGTTGCCTCAATAGGGGCACTTGCTTCAGGAAAATGTATTGAAATCACAATGTGAACATTAACCCGAGGCCCTCGCTTTGTCCATTCACAAAATATTTTTTTTTTGTATATTCCTAAATTTTGAAAAATGTTTGTCTAACAATAGAATTTTGGGTGAAATTATTTATTCATGACACGTTCGCTTTCTATATTTACTTGTATATGGGACGGTTACGTACTTTGATTCGGGCACCAAAATTTCTTTTATTAAAACGCAGGAGACAATATCACGGGCAAACAAACAATAATGTTTTACATGCGTTGTTTTATACAAATATAAAGAAAAAGTTATTTAATATACATATGTAATTGAAGGACAATTAAATCTATAAATCAAAATAAAATAATGAACTAACGTGAGACACGTTCGTAAAACACGATTTTATCATATCGCGTTGGGAGGGACATGTTTTTGAATATTGTAATAAAAAAGTCGCAAATGCGCAATTTATGGGAACGAACCATTGTAAAGAGATTAAACGATTTAATGTGAAAATTGTATTTGTGACTTCTCTATCACTTTTTATATTAAAAAGGAATAATAATATTATTATTAGAGAACAAACGTTAATTTCTATACATATTAAAATAAATTAGTGACATTTGCAAACTGTAGATACCGAGAAAGTAACTTATTTTGCAACTTCAATAAATTTAGATTATTTAAAATAGAATTATTATAGCTATCTAGTACCACATAAAAACTAACTGATTACTTTCAAGTTGACTCCTAAACTCGACTAATTCACTTTACACTTGAAAATAGGGGTACTAGGTCGTATGGCGGACTGGGCTAACAACCATCATCAGCCACTTTCAAAATATCAGAATTACAACGTATTTTATTATATTATAATAAATATTATTTCTCATTTCATGTTTGAATAAATCGGTATCATACATATTATGTGAATAGTAAATTATATAAAGTAACACAAGTAATAAAATATTAAAGTTATGCGTCCCAGATACAAGTAAACTAATGAACGAGGAATACTTATGAAAGTATTGCGCAGCTTCATAGAGTTTAAGCCGCTAACTAATTAGCAATACTTTACATACTTTATACCTACATATTGCATAGTTTACTCATATTTTATATGCATGCATAGTTCTACGATACAACTCACCGAAGACATGATCTTCAATGATTTCAACATACCTGGAAAAATAAAATATTTTGTTAATAAGAATGCCTAAGAATTAATCAAGGTTATTTCTAAGAAAATTGTGAAAAAAAGGGTTCCGTTTTAGCTATTCAGAGAACACAATAGATAATCAAAATATGGCTCGTTTTCAGGTTTAGTATCTTAAGCTAAAACCTTGCATTAACGCCGACAGACATCTAGAAATTATGAAAAAGAAAATTTCCCCAGCGGCGAGGGCGCGATGCCTTATTAATGTCCGTTAACTTAAAGAATAAATCACGGTTAGCGCTAACGCCGCCAAATAAATAATTTTCTTTATTCATCAAAATTAAAAGGAACAGTTGACAAAGGGCCCTCCTTAATTAAAATCAGCTTTGCGGGAGGCAAGGTATTTCGCGGACAACTTTCCGAGGTCCGGAAGCTCAATCACAGGCCTTCCACGATAGCAGTTTATTTACTTCTAAACTTAAGTTGACTTTACCAAAATAATAATATGAGATAAGCGACTACATTTTACTGTAACTACAACAAACTGTAAATGTAACATTTCCGTATCCAGCTTTTATTTTAGCCACTAAGTGAAATAAAATTTGAAACAAGAATGTCGACAACATAATTTTGAGTGGTAACATTTGGAGTCTCGGTGCGGGCGCAGTGACTGCTACTGCAATGTAATTAAAAAAAGTTTGCAGAAAGCGAAGTGGGCCGCATTAGCTAGATCCCCGTAAATGGAAGGCGTTGAGTGTGGCCGAGGATTACTGCTCGAAATGTACTGCAAAAACATCAACATTTGCAACAAGGTTTGAAGTGGAAATATATGTAGAATGTACATATATATCGATATAATATGTTACTTACTAAAATATAACTACTAAATATTATATTATATTAAATTAAGAAATTTGTTACAGAACTCTTTTTTAATTTACGGAAGCTATAAGACATAAAAATAAGTTAAAACAGACTTAAAACGTGCACATGATTACATTCTGCAGCTATAGAGAGGTTTATCTGTAAACGTTCGCCCTCACTTCAAGTGCGCATCGAGTTTTCAATTACACAAAGTGACGGCCGCGCGGTTGCAAGCTCTCCGCGAAAAACGTTCTCGCGGTCAGGTACACCTCACCGATTGCACACCACTTTATGCGGGTAAAAACAACACTAAAATCGACTTAAAATGTTAGGAAATAAAATTGATTTTTCAATGAACAGATTATCTAAAAGACGGATAGAGGAAATCTAGCTCTCAAGCGTTAGGAGACAACTCGTTTTCGAAAGGTTGAGGGAAACTCGATCGCTTTTCCAGAGGGAACCTCTCAGTGGTTTATTGCGTTATTACCTGGACGTGTCTGCCGGCTGCGGCGGGACAGCTGCAATTTGGTAAAAAAAGAAAGATACGTTGCTTGGAAAGGATTTTATCGAACCCGAGTGCAACGAGTTCGGTCGGTCTAACAAACGAATCGTGTGAGTCGAGACACACAAAGCGGTGGGTTTTAACGCCGATTTTCTTTATACAACTACAACACAATTGGTGAGAAGTATTTTCTTTGACTCGTCGTTCACTTTAATCTGGAGAAACACATTTATTTATTTATTTTGGAATTCTTTTTACCAATCCTCTGCAACTATAGGAAAAGCTTTTGAGATATCTTATACAATAAAACTACGTAAAGGAGGTTGATACGAAATCGGAAAATGATATGACCCAATAATCGATTGACATAAACCAAAACCCGACGAGCAAAGGCTATGAAATAAGAGTCAATGTCTATAAAATATAATAATAACTGAAGAACGAAATCTCTCACCGAGACTGAGGAGTTAGGGTGAATCTATCAATATGTCTGGCTGCTACCAAATAAAAAAGACGTTCAGTGGCAAGGAATTTAGGGCGGCGAGTGAGATGTTTGCACAACTCACATTGACAGGTACAATATAAATCTAATAAAAGTACCCTAAAAAATATTATAAGAGTTTACAGTATGAGAGCGGCCGTGGTTTAAAGTTGAAGGGGTGGATCGAGAGACCCATGTTCTGAAAATTCTGACCGATACCAAAATGTAGACATTAAAAGTGATTATTAGCCCAGTAAGGCGTCCTGAAGTATACCAATTTCAAGTGCAATACCCGTGAAGTATCCTTCTCGCGTTTCGGGATCAGTTTGGAGATAGCCAGGTATAATTTGACACTAAGGATATAAGGTACGTATTCGTATTTTACAAATCGACATAGAGGAGACGACTGCTGCCTGCAAAATATTTGCATCCGCCTCGCCCTATGGACTACACTGTCTTAAGTTTTTTTTTTTAAAATGACCAAGCATTTTACATACATTTGCGTCTGTCAAATTCAGGCTTTCAAATCATGATTGCACTTTCAAAATCACATCAATGTATATTGACAAAATGCGCCCATTAACAGAAATACAGCAAACTGATTTGTGTGTTCACGTTCGGTACACAAATACTTACACCTTTTATTAAAATGTCGTAATTTCACCCTTAACGAAAACGTAATAGGGTTCGAAATTAGTTGATGATTTTAACGGGATGTGTAGTTAGTTTAGTGGTTACTGAGGTTAGGTGTGTTCGTCGTCGCAAGCTGGTCACGTCGTCGCTCGTGCCAGCCTGACTTCCATTTACCGATTACAGCCATGCACCATTGTGGAGACTTTACCACTTAAGGATTTGTTAGCCAAAATGGGCTTATTCCATTCACGAGACTTCAAGTTTAGGCATGCATTAAATACCTTCCTACTTTGAAAATAAGCTCATGGGACTTCCTTTTCCTAAACTAGATAAATACTTAAATATGTTTAAAACAAATTGGAATGCTATTCTTTCTCGTTTCTTTCATTTCTTATGCCAAATCAAACTATGTACAACTATGGTGTGAAACAAATATTTATTAGTTAAACTAATCTAAAGTCTAAGATAAGCGTGGTAGATATATAAGAACTGTGACCAAAGATTTAAAACTTTACAAGAACAATGGGTTATAATAAAGCGTAGCAAAGTCGCGCGGTTCGCAATAACCCCTGACTCCTCATTATGTAGATTGCTCCACACACAGACATACGGCCACGTTCACTAACCGTCTTATTGCTTGCAACATGAGAAAGTTTTGCTTCATAATATGATTATTTGGAACTATATTGGAGACCTTATTGGCTAATATACTCACTTTAGTGTTTTTCTTATAATTAAATTGTATTGTATTTTATTAACACAGTTTTTATTATTTGCACATCATAATATATGTATTGCAGAATTTTAGTTACAGATACAAAGAAATAAATTTGCTATTTGGAACCGGGTGACTTTGTTCGGAGGGAGCTTGCAAAGTTTGTTGTCAAAATTGAACAAGCTAATTCTGTTAACGTACATAGCTTGCTTAATATTCACAAAGCTGTGTTGCATGTTTTAAATAAATCTTGGTTATATGGTGCCTAACAATTTTTCCAAAACATTACTTAGCTTTGCTATAGCTTAGTTTTATTAGTTGTAAAATAAGGGGGTTAATTAGGAGATCACGCGGGTTTAGTTTGGAATTAGGCGGGCATAACGAGAGAAGTATGCACTGTTAACTGGCCGTTACACATTAATTTCAGTCGCCTCCGCTATGCTGTGATATTTACCTACGGTAGCAGCTCTCTTCGCTTATGGACCGCACTCAAGCTTAACATCAGATGGATGCGGTCACTATTACTGAAATACCTTATTGTTATTACTTGCTTACACATAGATGTTCTTGTATGTGATCACAGACTCAATTTACCATTAAATGTATCTTGGACTCAATCTGCATAATTGGAAGTCGTCGAAAGATATCACTAGTCCACGTAAGAGGACCGGTGCAATTTTCCGCGTCATTTCCTACGCCTAGTCTATATAGCTACGTGCTGCATGGAACTCGAATACATACACTAATGCACTTAGGACTAATTTCCAATACTACGAGCAGTATTGCTATTCGTAATCTTAGGTAATAATCCAGGATGAAACCGTCGGATGTAGGCATTCAGGTATTGTATAGTTATTTTAACAAAGGACTTCTATTACGTAATAGAATTTCTAGATGCAGATTTAGATGATTAGGTCTTATTAGGAGTTCCTGTTTAAATCTAAATTCTAGAGTATTTATGTTTGTATATTGAATGTTTAAATGGCATATGTTTATAGAAAATATTAAAATATTCGTTGCCTCAATAGCGTAGTGGTTAGCTCAAGTTATGCGGAGATCTCGAGTACTATTACCGGTCAAAACGAATATTTATTTGTAATATTTATAAGATTAAAAAAAGGATTAATTTTCTTGTCCTTGTCCTTATACCTAGGATCATGATCAATGTATGTAAATTTATTATTATATATTGCAAATAAACCGATTATTTTCAGAGTCTTTCAAATCATAATTCTAATTTCTAATAAACAACGCAAATAAAATTGTTTTAATCTTTAAAAGCTTGTAAGATTTCTTTGTAACCTTTTTAATATAATATTTACTTTTATTATTTCTTCTTAGTTTCATAATATTAAACTCGTTTTATTAGAAATTATTTCAGATTATTCAGATTCTTTTCACCCGTGAAGTGACCTTGTCGCGTTTCGGGAACAGTTTGAAAGTAGCCAGGAATAACGAGAGGAGTGTGCACTGTCAATCTAGATGGTGCATACTCGCCTCCTCAAACTGGCATAGCGGAGGCGACTGCTACTTGTAGAGATTTCTCTGAGGTAGCAGTTGTTACTGTTTACGAACCGCACTCAAGCTTTACATCAGCTGGAGTGTTGTCATATGCCGAGCTACAATAAGAAAACGTTGAAATTATTCACCATGTTCTATTGCAATTTGAGTTAATTTGTCTTATCGAGTAAGTACTAACATTGCCAATTACCATAAGTCGCTTGTGAAACTAATTTTCAGTTCATATTCGCAACATAATTTATAGAAAATCTGTTCCTCACGAGACACTTTAAGACTTGTAGTAAGTTTAGTTCGTAGAACATAACTAAGCTTCCTAGACACAGACACCGACTCGAGCCATAACATACTAGACAACCATGACTACACTTAATTACTTTATAATCTTTTAATTTCATCCTATTGTAGGTACATATTTAAATTTACTACAATATAATAAAATAAATAGTATTTCTTTTATTTGATAACACTCCGCCTGATGTAAAGCTAGAGAGCGGTCCACGAACGGAAACAACTGCTACTACAGAGAAATATCTACGGGCAGCAGTCGCTTCCGCTATGCCGTCCTGAGATGAGTAGGTATGCCGAGTATGCACCATCTAAATTGACAGTGCACACTCCTCTCGCTATATTTTTATTGTAGCTCGGTATATGACAATGCTCCGCCTGATGTAAAGCTAAAGTGCGGTCCATGAACGAATACAACTGCTTAGCTACATAGCGCAGGCAACTGCTGCCTGCAGAATCTTCTCTGTGGTAGCAGTTGTTTCTGTTTTACAGCCTAACATCAGGCGAAGCTATGTCATATACGAACTACAATAAAATCAATTGAATTTTGAATTTGTAATATTTTTGGTGACATGGAAGTAAGATCGTTACTTAACTGGACATTAGTTGTGTGCGATCGATGCGTGGCTCATCCCACCTAGGTGTTAGCACGCGATCTGTCGTGTCGGCCAACGTTTTTTCATCGGATGAAAGCACCTATTTATAAAGCAGGTGAATAGCTTCAGCGGACCGATGAGTCCGCACTTTTTGCTGCGACTGTACACGGTCAGTAGATATGAGAGCGGCTATGAAAGCTGCTTTCAGAAAATAATTGGATTGCTCAGGTATGATTTGAATGTTAATTAGGATTGTTATAAGAATTATGCATATTTTGTGATATTTATTGTAAGTTTATGTAATTTATTGCGACTGGTGAATATTTAAAGTCTTTGAACAACCATTATCGCATTCTAATATAAAGAATGGTAAGCAGCCTAATGATGTTTATTACCCCAGTCTGCCGTCTAAATCTATCACCACTACTTTTAAGTGTTAACATCCGTAAAGATTCGAGATCAGCGCGGCAGTAGTGAGAGTATAAAGAGAGAAGTGTGCCCTGTCAGTGAATGGTGCATATTCGTATCGTGGATATATAGAAATTAATACTTTGTCTACACCGGTAGGGTTGAATGCGTGAGCTCTTAAAGTATGAAGAAGATTTTTAAATAATATTAAAAAAATAGTATAGTATGTTCATTACAAAAGATAGCCACGTTTTTATTATGGCAATGACAATCTAAAACAGAAATGAAGTTTTAAGAAACAGGTGTTCCTGGATTACCGCGAGATAGAATCACGTAGGATGTCGGCTGAAATGCGATGACATTGCGGCACTCTAAAGCGTTGATGCACATTCTAGATCTAGATCTACTAACCAAACGGTTACGTGGTCAAGACCTCACTTTTTATAGTATTTTCTAATACATATTTTTAATGAAAAGTTCTTCACAATTAAAAAAAACTAATTTTAATAACCATAAAATTATTTACTTAATAAAAAACTTAATTAGTAAGAATTAATAATGAAATAATTATGTAAATAAAGAAAACAAACTAAAGACCTAAACTCGAACTTATATTCTTAGTTTAGAATTAATATAAACTTTTATTAAGTAAATAAAATCAAAGTACGATTGTCGTAAAAGAAGAATTATAATTAAACAACCCGTTCACTTTTACCAATTAAGAGCGGTCCAAAAATTATTTACAAAACTTCATAATAAACAGTCTTGATTGCATTAATTGGGTCATTTTTATTAGGTAATTTTTCCATACTTTTATTACTCCAACATTAATTAGTTCTTTTAGAAATTCTGGCAAACCGTCGGAACTTAAAGTCAACTTTGTTGCTCACTTTATTAAAATTTTGAACGAAACTTTGCTCAAATAAGTTGATCGGATCGAGACCGAACGAGAGGTTATTCACTAGCTTTAAATCATTAAAATCACTAGCAATTCCGAAAAGATGTTACCACCAATTAAATAATTAAATACTTTTTATAAATTTTAATTAAACATAGAACTTTAAATATGAATCCAAATAGTATAATAATTAAAAATATATATGATTTAGGTACAAATAAAATACATAAAATATTTTTTAATACGCCACTCGACCGTTTTAATCATTTACACATGACCGTTTTAAGAAAGAACTTTTACCGTGCTATGTATTGTAACAAACAATAGATTTTCAACATCGACATAAATTCGATCGAAATAGTGAGCACCAATCACATCCCTAGCGAGCGTACCGAGTACAATATGTGGGACTAAACACTGGGAGGTAACAAAAGGCGAATAAAGAATAGCCCACGAACATCGTACTATGTTCAAGTGATCGTCATGATAGCAATATCTATGTTTTAACAAACAATTGAACTGAAATTATTCACTGAAATTTTACTAAACGTCGTACATCGACGCGACTACGATCGCTACAAAGCTGTCGAAACGTCAGATAATAATTTTAGGATTTATTATAATTATTTATAATTCTAATATAATATTCCGTAACCTTTTAGATTATATGTGGTTTGTAACAATAGCTTTATAGAGCGAACTAAATGGAATAAGTTTTTTTTTGTCAATTTATTATTTATATTTTATTTAATGCCTAAATTAAGCTAGTGGTTGTATCATAGAATTATGTTATTAACTGAAATAAATATGACCCAAAACTGTCACAAAATCGTTCACCCATTACCAGCGAATGGTAACTTTACATGCGATATCGACTACGTTAAAACGATAAATTAGGAAACAATGCCCTGAACAGTGTAGTTAGACCATCCTGATGATCAGTACAACTGTATGTGAGTACTATAATAAAATAGTAGTATGTAGTTTCATGCAACAGGTTGCTCGCATCGCGGATTCGCATGACTGTGCATGGTGTCAGTTGAATATAATTTCCTTAGATTTCTACGCCACAATTTAGGAGTATTTGCTTTCTATTTAAAGCAAAAAATGTATATAAAATTATGATTTTTAGAATAATAATAAAATTAAAGAATAACACATAACAAAAACTCAAAATTAGAACCTCATTCAATTCCAGAAGAAAAAAGTATAATATAATTATCTAGCTTCGTATACGTATTAGTATCATATGAACCTTTTATTTAGAGCATCGTTTTCCAACCTGGGGTCGCGATCCGTAGAGGGGTCGCGTTCGGGAATATGGGGGGTCGTAATTTTTCCAATAAATAGGACCCTTATAAGTATCATCCTTTTTACACATGGAAAGAATAAGTCATAGGGAGTTATTTATGTGAGACCAATGTTAACCAAGTTATCTAGATATTTAGTGGGCCGTGACATTAGAAAGTTTGAGAAACAATTATATAGGGAACCAAAAAAAAAAGGTAAAATAATAAAATAAAAATATATGTGTACAAAACTTTTTCTAATAAACGGATTATTGTATTAATTGTTAAACGCAAAAACCTTGTTTATTCAGAAGTGCACTTAAAGATTTGTTTTTTTTTTTAATATGACAACACTTCGCCTGATGTAAAAAGAGTGCTGTCCATGAACCGAAACAAAAACTACTACAGATAAACTACAGGCAGCAGTCGCATCTGAGGATACGAATGTGCACCATCCAGATTGACAGTGCACACTCCTCTCACTATATCTGGCTACATCCAAACTGATCCCGAAAAGCAACAAGGTCACTTCACAGGTGTTACATTCGAAAGTAGTGGTACTACCCCTACACATTGGGCTAATAACCGTCATCAATCTGCCTTTGTTAAAACAATAGATAAATATTTTATCGATATTACAAATTATATCGGTCATCGGATACTTCTAGAAATAGAAACAATGAGAGAACTTCAACTACTCGAAGCTATTGGAAATAAAATGCCTACTTGAATGCAAGTTAGAAGCATTGTTCAGAAAACATTTTACAAAATAAAACGTCGAATAAACAGACTGAGGTTAATATATTAAACACTATTTTCTCTAGTGCAGCTGGACATATGACCATATTCCGCCTGATGTCATACTAGATTGCGGTTCATAAACGGAAGCAATTGCAGCCGCAGATGATTTTGACAACGAAGATGTACCATCCAGGTTGAAAGCACACTCTTCACGTTCTGAGGCAGTACGACCAGTACATCTCTCAAGTGTAACAGGTAGCCAAGTAGCATTCTTGGCTACTGCCAAATTGATCCCGAAACGAGACTAGGTCACTTCACAGCGGTGGTGCCACCTCAGGACGATAGAACATCATCAGTTTGCCTGTCTACCACGTATTTTTGTTTATTCCATAAAAGTTTAATAAAGATATATTATTTGAGTCTTTCACAAAATGAAAGTCAGGCTCACTAAGTAGGTTTAATAAAGACAAACAAAAAGGAGACAGAGATATTTCGTTTGTTCATAACCACTAAGTCGCTATTTTACTGTTTATAAAACTAACGTTGTTCGATTGTTATTAAGTAGTATCGAGAAACCGCCGAACACCTAAATACGTGTTTTCCACAAGTCTCTAAATCCCAGAGCGTGAGTCGGGACCGCCTTGTGGTTTGTCCACGAGATTTATCTACAACTTTTCTTGTATTGGCCTATAAGTTTCTAAAACGATTTGGTGCTGTTGCGGTCTGTTAGGGCTTAATGCACAACTTTTAGAACTTCTTTCTAGTTTCACTGTTGTTATTAGGCTTTGTTCAATTGTTTTGAGAGTTTAACAATTTATTTATTGACTTTTTATTTTATATTATGTTATGATTACATTATAATGAAAAAGAGTACGAAAAAATATACGCGCACGTAACAAAATGTCGCGTTAAGTGTCAATAGCTTAATGGTGAGAGCAAGGTTCGATCGCAACCTCAGCTCAGATGTGTACGCTGATCTTTTCACATCAATTTTCATCGTAATTTAAGTATTATAATTGTTTAGCGGAAAATAAAATAAATGATAAAAATTTTAAAAAATAAAACAGTTAATGAGAAAAATATTAATAAATACTGGAGTGGAGAGAAGTGACAAAAGTTTCGTCGTGATAAATTAGCGATACAAACATGAATCAACGGCTATTAGTTATAATTGAATGAAGCGAAGTCGAGTGGCGGCGAAGTTGCACGCGACGCCGCGGCTTCAGAATAATTTAAATATCACGTTTGTACAGGAAACCAGGAAATGCAATTTTATTATATTGTATCATAACACTATTGTGAAACTAAACATTAATTAGTCTATGATTTTTCTTTGTTTACATTTCAATTTAATTATTTAAGTTTTTCTATCGACAATCAATTTTACATTAGTTAAGTATAGTATATTACTAGTTTATATTTAACTAAATCCATTAACGAAATTGCTATCTATTTAAATTATCGTAATATGAATAGCATAGGGATTTCGTGCCTTCCTTCCGCATCTATTAGGATACTCCTGAGATATAACCTACATTACAATATTATTGATTAATGCTTATAAGAAACTATGTCAAAACTTTTAAAAACATTTTAAATCAATGACTAAATAAAAACGTAAAATAAATAGTCACAATAAAATTGTCGCGGCAAGTTTTTTATTCTACAAAAGTTTTCGACGTCGACGAGGCGATAATAATATTTCAACGTAATTTTTAAAATCACTCCGCCACTCTCGAGAAATTATCTCCCCCATTGACTAACATTTTTCAGAGTAAGTTTGACATCAATTCATTCATATTTTTTTTGTGTTTCCCAACGCCTCTTTATCTAAAATGTCTACAAAAGCAGATGAGAAGTTATTTGATTTATATTTTTGTAAATTATAATTTAATTTATTATTTTATTATACTTTACAAAGAGTCAATTTTATCGCAATATCATAAACCATTAACGTAGATGAATAACTAACTAAACATAAGGAAAAAGCGCTGTAACATCACAATAAAAAACAAACATTAGCTTCATCGCATTTTCGTCATTGTTTACGAATCGCCCGCACTTTCAGGCAAACCTCACTCAATGGAGGTCGGACGGTGACATTGGTTACAAACGAGTGTGTTATCATGGCATCCGTCAACCCGTGCGTGCGTCCACATTCGTTCTGCAGACAAATTCAATTAACGATTTGTAGTATATTAATCTACATGACCTGTCATTATTTTCAATAAATATTCATATTAATTTTTATCTTAGTTGGTCATATTTTAATACGAGTACTTATACGTGTTATTGAAGACTCATCTATAATTCTTTAAAATATGTTTAGTTATATATTTTTTATTATTCAATTTTAATATTTACCTTTATCGTTTCTATAGTTTTAAATAAAGCGAGTGCCTGTCCATAGTGATGGTTTTTGGACTAGCGCTGGACACAGTTTTTATTTTAAATCGATAGTATTTTTTACAATTATTATTATTTATCTCATAAATGTGAGGACATAACGATGACAATGTAGTGTTTAATTTTGTATGTACATAATTAAAAATGTATATTTTCTTAACCATCAAGAAAAACAGTTGTGCGTTTAGAAGGTCTGTGTCATTTATTGATCTATGGCTAAAGCCAATGTGTGCGGTACGCGTACTAATTACCCTCATACGTCATAGGCGCGGAAGGCACGCGTTCGCACCGTCACATATCTGCTTCATCTCGCGTCCTACGTTTAAAATTATCGCTCTTAATATGCTCATGTGGGTAAGCATAAATTAGAACGCGAATTTCATCTCTTGTTTCAACATTTGAACTTAGCTAATTTCTTGCGACATTACATTAAAATTAGAAAACCGAATTTGTCACTTGTTCTTAGTAAGGTTTTTAGGTGAAAATTTATTTATTGTTCATATCACGTATCGCAGGGATAAACTTTATGTTATAAAATATAGGCCTATAAAATGACTTTAATGTAGATTTAAGAATGTTTAATGTCGACAGTGTTATAATAATTGTACAAGTATACCTACATATATTTAAAAAAAAACATTATTAAAAAAAAAAAAGAATCTTCATTAAAGTTATAATTAAATGAAAAGTAAAAATTGTACTACCATCATTTCACTTTAAATTAATTTCATAATTTTCATCATTATTTAATTTGGTTATTTTTTTAAAAAGCATTAGGCACCTATTACATATATGAATATGAATAAAATAATGAGTCAAAAGAAATAAAACAGAACAATATTAATTTACCTATATTTTGAAAGCTTTGTTAAACTATTGTATTCATTTATAATTAATTTAACGTCAGCATAACATTTTCGTACATTAAAATAATGCCATTATATTATTAAAATTTAGGTTAGCGAGTTGATACAAGGTCGCTAAATAATATAATAATATTGTATTATTTTAATGCTACAATGCTTTCATAAATTATGCAACCTTCGTCATTGCGGTGGGACTGAGGTATTTACTATTCTTCCCCATTGGTTAGTTTCTGAAAATTTACAGAATTACCCTATTTTTTTATATTTTTTTTATTGTAGCTCGGCATGTGACAACACTCCGCCTGATGTAAAGCCAGAGTGCGGTCCATGAATAGAAACAACTGCTACTACAGAGAAACCTGTGCGGGTAGCAGTCGCCTCCACTATGCCGGCTTGAGGAGACGAGCATATACCATCTTTGATTGAGAGTGCACACTCCTCTTGTTATACCTGGCTACTTTCAAACTATTCCCGAAACGCGACAAGGTCACTTCACGGGTGTTACATTCGAAAGTGGTGGTACTACCCCAGGACGGCAGACTGGACAAATAACCATCATCAGTCTGCCTACCACTCTTTAATAGTGTCTAAAGGCAGTGAGCGACCAAAGTACATATAACAAAGTTACATTGGTACCGGTCAGAACTAGCGAGGTTCGAACACGGGTCTCATCAATCGTGAGTTCACGCGTCTTACCGCTAGACCACGGCCGCTCTAATTCGCTAAAGATAAATAAATTACAAAATCTTAGTATACTGTATTAAAATCCAAAAAGCGTGTCTTATCATGGATTAGCGTTTCACAATGACAATCGGTTTAAAAGCCAAGCATTAATTAAGTTAAATGCAACAAGTTAGATCGCAGTTTGCTTTGCACTCCGAAGAGACCGTCGCGTGTTTTATTACTAGACTGAATTAAATAAAGTCTTATCGGTCTGAGAGCTACTCGCTGGGTACTCGTAAAAGCTGAAA
Organism: Tinea pellionella; assembly: GCA_948150575.1. Lineage (NCBI taxonomy): Eukaryota > Metazoa > Arthropoda > Insecta > Lepidoptera > Tineidae > Tinea > Tinea pellionella. The sequence continues at coordinate 3,129,564 of OX411250.1, forward strand.
TAAGAGATGATTAAATAGTAAGATTTTTTTATTAATTAACATTTACCATTCCCTAACAAATATTAAATAAATTGCTATAAATAAAAGATAACATAAAATGAAAATTAACTTTTACTTTTAGGGAATACGTCACTCATACGAAGCAATATAAGGGGAAAAATAACAAAGAGTATCGGAAAAGAGGTCCGGATCTCATTTAGACAAATCGCTCGTATCGGTGAGGTCAGATACCAATAACAAGAAGGAACACGTGCTATTGTGAGTGAAATACCCGTCATTAGGATGCTTCCGAGATGAAGCCCTCTGAGACCCAATAAGAGCATGTTACCCCCGACTTGACATTACTCTGCCGCTTGCCGACTAATTTTGACCTATGACCAGATAGATTGCACGTTTGTGGTATTCGTATTATCTTTATTCATGTTTGTCATTATAAAATTAGTAGATAGAACTTTAAAGAGGTAAATAAAGGTTAAATTTGACTACATAGCACAATGGCTCGTTACCAAAGCAAAACTGTATAGAGTAGGGGAACCGCAACGGCCTAATCCCGGTAACCGGCGATTAATCTTCGTTCCAGCGCCTCTCACGGGTGTGGGTGAATTTGCGGCCATCGCCATGAGTGGCTACTGTACGCGGGGTCCAGAAGACCCGCGGGACAACTTTGTCATATTATAAAATGTTTGTATAATCGTATATGATGAACTATTAAAAGTTTTTCAGATATATAATTCCGTTACTATCATTATCGTCTAATTTAATATCTATGTTGGGTTTATCTATATCTATGTATTTTTTGCAAGGAGATAGAGTAGAGTACACAATCTGCTTTACGTCCCAAAAAATGTTGGAATGAAATACCCCAATATGTAAGTTTGTATGGGATATGTACGATTTCTCAAGTTTAACGTAGAATATTAATTATTCGTCAATGTAAGACCAACAGCTGGTAAGATAAAGAAAAGATCATTGCATGTATATGTTATGGCATGCGTCGGACCAGGTCGCCCCTGCCTAATGTTTCACTCTCGTTGCTGTGACAACTTCTACCTTTTACCAAATTGTATTTTCGTGTTCGGTCGAGTTTTCCTTATAAATATTATTATTACGAGTACGACATTGTGACAGGCGGTAATGTGCCGTTGAATGTATCGAACCCATTTGTAAGAAATGTAAACAATGCGTGTTATGACATCTCTAGATGTCAAGACCGAAATTTGATTACGTATTGATGATACATTTTAAAAATAAATCATTATTTTTATAGAGGGTTTGGTGTGTATTTTACGCCGTACTGTTTTTTTCTTTTTTTTTTTTGAGTGTTAATTAATATTCCATTATGAATTCTCTTTATTTAACGTAGGCACGAGTAATAATATTAAGCTCTTAAAAATAACAGGTGCGAATAATGGTAGAATGTTACACGTTGATTTTAAGGTATATTCTAGTGTACGGAAATAATTGATTTAATAAATAGCTACAGCATAATCTGAAATTAATTAAAGCTTGTAGCTTATAACCCTCAAACGTCGAGCAAAGATGAGGATATTAATGGATGTGATCGAGGCGAAAGTGGTGTGTAGAGATACAGAAGTCGCTGGCGCTCTATAGTTTCTGCCTACCCCAGTGGGCACACGGTAAGTTGTAGCCATAAAGCGACCTTTAAAACATTTGATTTGTGAATACATTGATATATACAACTAGATAAGCAATAACGTTCCCAATGTGACGGGAGAGAAAAGATGACCGTAGTCACTTTTAGGTTCTCTGTCAGTTAGTATTTCACTTGACGTAAAATTTACGTGGCTCGTAAATTAACGAACACAAAATGGGCATATGTGTGGTGAAAACGCTCGATCCCAAATATACAAAAAAAAGCAAAATTAATTTGCAAGTGTAATTGTATCATTTTAACATCAATATACATGGAAATAACATTAAAAAATTATTATATTCTGATATGGTTATATTTTAATTCATTGTTGCCAGTAAAACGTTGCTCCGTTTTCCCGTGTTTAGGAGAAATTTCAATAATAGTTTTTATTCCGAATTATTTTATACTACCTCTGTTAAAATAGTATTTGTAATAATTTTTATAGCATGTCTGCCTATGGATCTAGCGACTTGTTTTATTTGAACTTTTTTATACTTTTATATCTAAAAAGAATACCAATTTGTCTTTAATGCATACCTCCAGAGAGAAATTAATAAAAACTATTTTAATATGAGGATAATTTCCAGCACTATTGGCAACACTGTCGGCAACATTGTCAAATCGTTTGAAACGGCTCACGCTTTTTTCATGTCTGATGTATGAGGTTTGCTCTTCTAGATGAAATATGGGTGAATACAACATGAACGAAAGTCAAAATTTGACGTATACTAGTGTATTTTTTTTATAGAAAGGATTGTCACTTCAATATAGTATCTTCTTTTTAATTAATGATGAGAAATACTACGCGTGGGTATATAATCACACACTTCCAACTAAATATATAATACATTACGTGCATTTAGGTAAATTTATAAATTAGGCATGTCGTTCTAGTGTCTGGTATCACTCGCAAGAGGTATAATTACGTGGCTCGCGTCATTTGTTTATTAAACATTCTCCCCTGTACACGGGTAATGGCCTCTAGACTGACACGGGGCGTCTTCCCTTAAAATTAAATCGTAATGATAACGCTTGCCGCGGTTGCCCCTGTTTTCGGCTCTTCGCCTACCTTCGTTATTAAGATCCGTCTCTTGACGTCTCGAGGACAAAATGAATAGGTATCTTAAAAAGAACTCTGTGGTGTACCTTTTGTTATTGGTACCAACATAATGACTGCGATATTTTATGTATCACGACTTTTTAAATGCTTCACAAACGCTTTTGTATTTAAGCTAAAAGTAAATAAATATAGCAATTTTAACAAAAGTCGTAGGCGAATGAAACACCGATACTTATTCAATTTCATAAGAGACGCAGAATAAATAATAAAGTGAATATTATATCATGTCAGGAGGATACAAGATGTCTGTCTAAATAGAAACGAGCAAATACACCGTAATGTCATTCATAATGACATGATGTGAGAAAGGGCAATAGGGTAGTAACCGCAGAAACCGACACTCTTATGTACGAGGTCTTCCTTTTGTATCTGAATATAAACAATCAAGAATACTTAAGAGCTAAATCACAAGATTAAGGAATGATAATATACGTGTATATCGCTATATTATATAGGTTAATTGTTAATAATATTTTTAACTTATTAGCAGTCCTTACGTTCGTGGTTTTCTTTTATTTTAGATATAATAATAAATGACACCGAAGGTTCAGAATCGAATCAAAATAAATATAACCAATAATACGGAAACATTCGACTTTTCTCTGCAAAAGAATTTTAATTAAAAAAGTTCTTTCAAGTATTCTGGAAAGAGCACGTAATTTATAACAAATTAATACCAATTGGTGGCTTTTTGGCATTGAAGAAATCATCAAGAAATTGTAATTAATTATTATTTAATTTTTAATCAACGGTATTACGTCATACATTCCTGCCAATGGGAGTTTTATTATATTTTCAGAATTAAAATAACAAAACACGGCAAATTGTATGTTTACTCTCTCTCTCTCTCTCTCCTTTGGATATTCAATTAGTTACAGTGATTAAAATTTTATGCATCTATTAAATTTTTACTTAAATTTCCGGTGCGACCGACGTGCCCCATGAGGTGTAGCGGCTTTTTTATTGGTCTCTCAAATGACCTTTTTAGACTTAATCTTTCATGAGTTTTACGCAACTTTAATGAACGAAACATGTTCAAATGTTTTTAGAATTACCTCGTACTTTTTCCTGTTTTCATAAATATTTGAGAAGTATGTAACAGAATGCAGAGCCCACTCACTGAAATAACAAATGGACTTCATTAAATTGCGGTTACGAATAAGAATGTGTTTTTGTGAATCAGTTTAGGTCTCTGTGGAGCATAACCTGTGTCGGCAAGCCAAACTACAGGCATAAATCTACTTTATCCATGCTCTCTACGGGGAATAAGTGTAGAGTAATTGCTAACACACGAAAGCTTGCGCGTCGCGAGAACATTAACTATTAAATTCGTTGCATATTAAACTACTAGCTCGAGAACGATGTAATCTAGATCCCACCTGAAACACTTTATTCTTATTTTCTTAAGATTTGCTCTTATTCGCCGGACAAGTGGAAGGTGAACATTGTAATTACTTTTTTTTAATTCCAATTCAAAATTGTTGTTCTTTTGTTCTTTTTATTTACGGGAAACATATTTAAAGAATACACTGCGGTGAAATCTCTAGCGACTTAAAAGTTTGTTGAGGGGTTAGTTGTAGAATTTCCTCAGGTGGTCCAAAATGTTCTCTTTGTTTTCGACAGTCAACAGGCCCTCTTCGTCATGCTGGAGAGTTCGAAACCCCACTTGACACGTTTCATTTTTACCTTTTCTTTAAGTTGAAACTGGGGCGCAAGAGCGTGGGTGTGGATCTCAGCATGTGCGTAGCATACTTACATATCAACATAAATATACCTAAATAAACTATCATTAATATAATGGTTAAAAAAAAATTCACATTACATTCCACATCTAAATCCCTGCATCTCCATCGGGGCATGGTTTTCTCAGCGAGTGCGGTGTACTGTGCGACCGTGGCAATGCACTTTCGCTGACCCCTCGCCTTCACAAATGGACAATTTCTCCCTCACTCCCATTAGTTTCGCTATCTGCTTTCCTGCTCCAGCCAGACATGCGCTCACGTCGATTCCTGGGTACCGAGGTAATAACATTCTACGATGCCGCAGTACTTGCGCCAGCGCGGAACCCGTTCCGCCGATGACTACCACGATTATTACTAACATGTGAAATAATACTTTATAATGTGCCATTAAAATGAGCAATAAACGATCTCAAAAGTTTTCATAAAACTTAAATAACTGGTCCACGAATGGCAACTATTTCAATGCAAATTTTTGTTCATATCTTTCATGCTTCTGCCATCCATATAAAAGCGCAGACATAATTTACGTTTAATGAAACTTATGTAAACACAGACGGTCGAGATGACAGTACGATTACCACTAATAAATTACATTGTACTTATTTATACCGATTTACTACATTATTTCGAAAATTTCTATAAATAAATTAATAGATTATAAATGTAGTCCGCTGATAGTAACAAATTGTCAAACATACGTACTGGTAATGATATAAACTCTTGTTCTAGAAACTGAATCACGATTACGCGAGAGTGCAAAGACACAATTCTCAGTCATTCTAATGCAAGTTTTAAGACGACAGAAATGCTCCGGGACTACACTGATATCCAGACCCTATGCATGAAAAATTTAGGACGATATTCGTTAGTAGCACTCTCTTGGGGACGTCGTTACGGACCTGCGAAGTTCTCTACTGAGAAGTACGAAACGTCATAAGTTCCCGAGTCTCGTGTTGGAATTAGGCCCTGATTGTAAGCACCATGAGGTCGATATTCGATTGGCATTTGATGAGCGAGCTGGGATTTTATTTGTGAGTAACATTCCATCGTACAATGAGTAGTTTAAAAATTCAAAAACTCGTCGAGCCTCTCCATGCGCCGAGGTGAGGCGGCCGAAGAGTGGTAACCTACCTCTGTAATTGAGACAGTAATATCTTGTACACAAACTCATATTTTTTTATAGTAGCCTGGCATGTGACTACACTCTTGTCAAGGTAGAGTACGGAGATGAGATGACTAAGTCACTTGACGGGTGTTTGGTAGTCTGAGTGAGCAAAGTGGTGGTACTACCATGAGACAGCAGGTTGGGTTAATAGCGATCTATTAGTTCGTCAGTATTTTTAACATATTATATTGGAAACTTTATTAAATATGTTTTCTCATTTCTTTGATGAAAAGAGTACACTAGCGTTAAGAATTATATTTTTGAAAGACAGTTAATATTAAAGAAGTAAACTTGATTAACAAATAGAAAGTTCTCATAAACAAAAAAAGATAAAAACAATCATCAAATGCAAATAATGTACTGTACATTAAAACAGCCGGAAGTGAGTACTGTTTCGACTCACAGACGTACCATTAAACAATCTACGAAATTTTAAATGATTTTTTGTTTCCTAGTAATACTTTCATGTGTAAAAACGCCCGTGCCTCGCTTCCGTACAACCGGTGAATTTGGAATTTCTCAGTTGCTATATGATTGATATTTAATAATTCAAATGTTTGAAAGCTAGGTCAGATTCTGATCCCGTGGCACGCGGCCCTTTGGGCGTGAGTGACATTGTCATATGGGGGACCCTGCTGGAGTTGCTGGTCTCCCATCAGGCACGTCCTCTGGTGGTGGATAGAGGGTCTCGGGGTGCTCCCTAAGGTGCCCCGGCGCGAACCAAAACTAGCACTAAATTAGGTGGGGTCTTCTTTCCTTTGGTCACATTCTGCTTTCAGAGAAGACTGAGTGAGAGACCACCCTTCATTGCGTGGGTGGAAGCGATAGCGGGAGTAGTGGACCATTATCTCTTTCGCGCCCGAGCCAGTCCCGGCTAGTCCCGGAGTTGGACTGCCGCTCTTTTATTTACCTGGAATGGTGTTTCTTCCCGAATAGGTGAGGCCTGACGGCCACGCGTGGGATTACGGATGAATGCGAGGAACATCGTGGGGATTTTAGTCGCGTATACCCGGTATTCGAGACTGGTACCGGGGAGTCCGACATCACCTCGTCGTCTTGCTCGAGACGGCGAGGCATTTATAAAAGATTTACCCCACGTAAAAAAACATTTTTTTATGTGTTAACGTTATTAAATACTGTTTTCTAGAATTAATGTTATGTTTTTAAATTAATATAATTCAAATATTAGATTTGCTATTATTAAATTATCATGGAAACTGAATAGAAACAAATCTACATGTACAAAATACCCACTCTCTTTAAAAGCGCAAAGTATTTTAATTTAAAAAAATGAATGTTAAAAAAAATACGATTAAAGTGATTGAAATGAAACTTTTTTAAAAGTTGCCAACGAAGCCTTACATCAGATAATGTTTAGTAAATAACTACGTAGTAATTAGACTTTGCAGTCGAACGTCCCGTAAAAAAGTTACAGAAGCAAAAGAGAAGTCAGAAACAAACATACACCAAAGAAAAAGTTAGAAATGCGGAATAAAAATATTTTAATCTTAAAATTATAACTGTAGGTATTTTTTATAAAGAATAAAACTCACCGTATCGGACGCAATGCAACGCCCGTTGTTGCAGTCTAGTAGTGAAGTCGGACTCACCTGGAAAATACAAAAAAATATAATTAAGTATTTAATTACAATATATTCAATAAAACAAATATTGAGATAAAAAGTGCAATACAAACAACAAATGTGTAAAACATAAAAAATACTAATATAATTTTAAGAAAATCTGAAGTCTTATAAATACTAATTATATTACAAGAAGACTATTCTAGCTTTATTGGTACCGAGATAATTGTTAAACAAGCTTTGACCTCAGATCTCCAATTACGTGAGATATAGACTGAAATAAATACATAGCAAACATACAAAGAAAAACTCTAGAACAAATATAATTACTATTATATTAAATCTTTTTAGATGATAGTTATTAGCCCAATCTGCTATTACGACCAAAAAGTGAAGAAGTGACCAAATCGTGTATTGGGATCGGCTTGACACTGCCAATCTGTCAATTTGCCTTTTCTAAACGACTGTGGCTGCAGATCTGCAGCCACTTCTTCTTCGTTCTCTAGCATAACATAAGGCGATGAGGTGTGTGAAAAAAAGGTATATTATTATTCATTTTATTGATAAAAGTTACACGAAATATAGCCGGGTTTCTCATAAACTACAAATATCACGTCAAATGATAAAAAAGTCGTTTTAAAGTGTTTGATAACAGTGGTAACACTTAAGTGTTAAGAGAACACTATAAAGTTGAATCATTTAGCTCATCTTATAAAATATCGTTTGGTTTAATAAACATGAAAATCTTAATTTAAGCAAATTAAGTTCATTTCCCTGTGGGGCCGGCAACAACAGCGTAGCGCCACTTCATGCTATACATATAAACTTCGCTAATTCCATTCATTTAACGCTTCAAAATGCATAATTACCTATGTGTTAGTACAAACATTTATTAGAGTACTTTATAAAGTTTGATATTATCATAAGGTTTAGGATTCAAACATATTTTCTTTCTTAAAATTTGTGTTTTATTTTAACATCAACTCTTAGTACACAATTATTATTGTTATTTTTTTGTAGTATCCACCTGATGTTGTGAGCTAGATTGCGGTCCATAAGCGGAGACTACTGCTACGTCTTCGCTATGCTGGCTCATGCAGACAATATATACTGTCCAGCACCTACTCCTCCCGCTATAAATGGCTACTTCCAAGCTGGTTCCAAAACAGGACTAGGTCACTAGCTACCCCAATATGGCCGACTGGTTTAATAACCATCATCAGTTTGATTACAAATCTTCCAAGTTGGGTACAGTAAACGAAAAAAAAAAAGAGATTGAGGTAAAATGCAATTAAAAAGCGTCAAGTTTGATGAAAGCAAATAGAAGTAATTGATACAAAAAATTAACACAAAAACATTTAAACTACAAATTCAAGTTAAACATGGTGTTCATGCCAAAGATGAAACCAACAAACTTTGCGTTAAACCTCAGTCAGTCGACTTTTAGTTAATACCCCATCGCAGAGACTAAGGGACACAAACTGGGCGACCGCAATCTCCGGTTAACTCTATTATAAGAGCGAATTGCTAAACGCTTGCTATTGTCGACTATGCTTCAATGGAACGCTCAATTCTAACCATCTCCAACATGAACGTGTGTATTCTCTGTTAAGATACGCATCTGGTGACAAAGGGTACAATTAACATTGTTTCATATACTGCATAATTTAATTAAATTTTGCATCATATGACTGCAAACTGCTGCACTGCACTGCAGGTATCAGTTACCTCCGCTATAGCGACTTGATGAGACAGTTCGTTGATCCAGAGATTAGATCACTTCATCGGTGTTGTATTTTTAGTGTTGGTACTACTATCCCAAGACGGAAGCAATAATTGCAACAATGTATTAAATGCAGTTGACAGATAATAGATTTATTATTGTATAGTTTAGAACTCACCATCAGGAGAATTGTATGAACATGAAATAATTATTCCTTCTAAGCGCGCAATGAGATAACTAAATTTCAAAGCTATTTGAGGTGACCTGGACTTTCACAAACATTCAGTTAAACGCCGTTCGTTCGATCTCGAGAACTAATGAATTTTCGTCTATGAAAATTGTTATATGGTAATACATTCCAATTGTATTTTAGAGCAGACGTAGTCTAGCGGTTAGACGGGTGAAGTCGCGGTCGATGGGACCCGTGTTAGAACCTGGCTAAATTCAGATCAGTGCCAATGTTATACGTACTTTGGTTGCTTAGTGCCTATAGGAACTATTAAATAGAGTAAATTTGGAGTTTATTACAAAGTTTTAAGTTACAATATTAAGTGATTATTAATAACTACTTCGGCTAACTGAGGATTGTTATTAGCCCAATCTGCCGTCCGTGCCGGGGTAGTAAGTAACACCACTTTCAAATGTAACCCGTAAAATGACCATTCGCATGTTTTATTGTAGCTCGGCATGTGACAACACACCGCCTGATTTTAAGCTAGAGTGCGGTCTATGAACGGAAACAACTGCTACCAAACAGAAACTTCAGGCAGTTGTCGCCTCCGCTATGCCTGCTTGAGGAAACGTATTCGCACCTTCTAGGTTGACAGTGCACACTCTCTAGTTACCCCTGGCTACTTTCAAACTGATCTCGAAATGTGACAAGGTCACTTCACAGGTGGCGCCTTAAAAACCACCATCAGTTTATCTATCACAGTTTTTTTCGAGATCAATTTGGAAGCTTACTGAGATGAGATTTTCTCAACCGACTGAGGCGACTGCTCCTGGACATTAAGCCTGTGTAAGCAATTGTCTTTACCCATGGACCGCACTCTAGCTCAACATAGGGTGAAGTGTGATTTTTTATTCTTAATTTTGCATTTGCGTTTGACCGCATCCTGCCTGATTTAAGCAGTGTGTTGTATTTGTCGGGAAACAGAGTCACCGGGAGGGAGTTCCACAGTTTCGCAGTACGTACGAGGAACGTGTTATCAAGACGCCTCGTACGTACTTTAAGAACTTGGACCATAAGTGAATGGTACCTCTAGAAATGCCTCGTTGGAGTTACTATGAAAGAAAAAATTATAATCAATTAATTTTGATTACGAGTTGAATTAAGTGAGTGATGCGTGGGCGTTGATTTGAATATTTCTGAGGATGTCTTAAATTATTTCTAATGGATACATTGTAATAAACAATTGGATTATTTAAGTAGTCTTATATATTATGTAAACAGATTTCACTTTTTCAAAGAAATAAAATGCGCTTTGATATTGAAGTATTGATAATTACTGTTTTCTAAAAAAAACGTTAACACTCCCCAATTTTCTAGAATCTAGGTTACTAGCCAACATCCAGACGAACATTTCTAATTATATATTGCAGGGACATCAATGTCATCACCTATGAATTCATCGAATTACAACTAAGATCACTTTTACTTACATCTTAGTTCTTAGGAGTGTTCCATCGCCATATACAATTAAAGAACCTACTTCTTGTGACAACATTATTGTATTTTTATTTCACACCCCGGCTTTGGGTCGACCCGGGGCTTCGTCACAGACACCCTAGTTAAAACAGATATCTCGTAGATACTAGAATACCCTGTTTTATTGGCACCAGGACGAAGGCAATACAAACATAATACGAGTATGTATTATAACACTCAAACATGAAACAAATATCTATTTTAAAGCAAAGCTTTCTTATGAGCGTTAAGCTTGATTACTAAGGAGTAATTTAAAAACAATAACGTGACAGTCTCCGTTATCGTCACTGTTAGTACGATCACTATCTGTCTCTCTCTCTCTCCCTAGTTTGTTTCGCTTCGCTTCTTCGGGGTGTCTTTTCTAAATAATACGTTACGCAATAAATAATAAAAGCTACATTTTAATAAGGCCGTATGTGATCTAAATATAAGGATGACATTTAAGTTGTAAGCATCAGCGCCTCCAAGGCAATAGCTTGTTTTGCACTACATCAAGCGGAAAGAAAAAGGAGGGTTCGTTCTTGTCGTGTATAATTTTTTTACGTAAATACCTGATTATAAACGGTAATTGGAATTATTATATATATAATAATATACCAACTATAAAAATAAATAATAAATAGTTTTTTTTTATTTCAGTGATACTGCAACGCAGAGCGTTATATGTTTTCATTTATAAGTAGTGTAAATGTATACATAGCTATCTATGTACAAAAAGTTTATTTTCTTCAAGTACTAATAGCAAATCTCGCGCTGCAGCACTTTACAAGATAATCGTCTGGGACACGCCTGTATGTATTTTAGCCAATTAGGGGTGTACACTTAATTATAAACCGGCCAAGAACGACCTTGTTGATCATCCTAAGCACGATACAAAGTATAATATTTACTGCTTATTGCCGATAGTATGTACTTAATAACGTAATTATATTAATATACTTTATTATCCGAAATAATTTTATAACTGTAATCAATTTGTAAGATATATTCATTGACATTTATTGAGGGCTTGACGTGGCGAACCCCACAAGTGAATCTTGTTTCGTGCTCCAATGAACATGAAGCTCACTGCTCACGGTGTCACACGCGTGGCACAGCCTGCGTTACCAGTCAAAAGGCGACAGAAAATTCCCAACCATCTTATAAGTCTAAGAAAATTTATCTTATTTATTCATGAGAATATATTAGTTTGGAATTGTGAGGATTTTACGTAACGAGTTTACTTAATATTTCAAATAATAAATTGACAATAATAATCAATAATTTGAATAATAACAATTGCATTATTAAAATGATTTTAACGTTACAATGAAATATTGAGAGAGAATATTAGCAATATTACAAATCCTCCAAATAACTAATGTTTAAAAGCAATGCCCACATATTTACCATCATCCCCAATAGTTTGAAAGTTCGAAGAATTCAAATAAGTTTCTTACTCTACACACACGTTTGTTCGAAACTATTACAAAACATGTCTTCATTTCATCAAAACAGAGTAGAGTTGTGCTAATCTACCAACGTTTGCACGTCCCGTATATGGTCTGATGATGCTCGAGGCGGTTTCAAACTTAATGCACCACTAACTTCATAGTCAGCCGTGTCTTGGCGAAAACTTTGTTGACTCAGCTAATTTTATATAAATACATTGCATGTGGAATTACTTGTGAACTTCAAATAAAGACGTGTACATAATTTTAGATGTACATACCTACATTCACCACATCCGCCTGACGTTAGAGTGCGATTCATGAACGAAAGCGTCCTCTCCGCTATGCCGGCTTGAGGAAATGAATTTCCACCAACATGTTTGACATGTATTAAACTTAATAAACAGTATAGTTAAGGCCTTCTTCTAAACTTTTAGTTTTGAAGTTCTAAGCATTCGTAGTCAAAAGATTGTACGGAATCTCTTCTGCAAAGAAAATTACTTAACTCAAAGAACTTACTACAAACATTAAATTAAAAATAGAGACCCCCCCAAAACACGACTCCATGTTTCCGAATTCGAGCCATACCATAAAAAGAAAAAAAAAACAACAACAATTTAATTAAACTACGAAGTAACATCGGATCAGTAAGATCACTCATTCTCTACGTAACTTCCTGAGATTAGTTTCATAGACATTTTCTTTGAAAGATACTCAAAGCAGACATTCCCGAGGTAAATAAAATGTTAGGTTTAACGAAAATTGGGAATCTTTGGACTAACACGATGGCGGTAATTTCAGTTTCCCTTTGATCGCAAAATACTTGGCAAGTTCACTCGTCAATTTTACGAAACGATTGGTTTTGTTTGCACAAGTCGCTTCGATCTTCCTTTTACATATTTCTTCTTCATTTTCATAAAATTATGAAGTTAAGAAGTTAATTAATCATCTATATTTTATAATATTTACGATAGTCGAAACTGTATTGATTTGAAGCACCCAAGACCTAACGAGTTATTGCACTTAAACTTAGTACTTATTTTATTAGTTTTGAAACTTCTTTCACGTAGACTGACTTTCCGCAATACTTTTGAGTTTTTTTTTTTTCAACTTTTGAGTGTTACTTTTAAGATAACATGAAAAACGTATTAAATTGCACTATAAACCGTGAATTTAACGTGCCGTCTGTTAAAGTTTACTGAAACTCTTTTTAAAACTGCAACAAAAAATAGTTCTTTAAACATTTTATTGAATATATACGTTTTTAAATATAGTTGTAGAGTGCAGACATCTGCTACAACATTCGCTATGCCGCCTGGTTTGAACAAACGATGTATACCTTCTAAGTTAACAGTGCATCATCCTCTTGGCTACTTTTGAGCTGATCCCTTTACTTTTGAATGTGGTCGTACAACCCCAACGCGCAAACTGGGCTAATAAAAGTATCAGTCGGTAACACTCGGTTACTTCTAAGCCCGAGACTAGGTTACTTTAAAGTGTTCGTTTTTAACTTTATTTGTGAAAGATCTTAAACAACAACAACGACAATTGTCACGCCTTTTCCCACAAGGATAGGCAGAGACAACGGAACGCCACTTACCTCGGTCCTGACCCATCTTCCTCGCTTCACTCACATTCGTACGTATTTAAATAAGTATTTTTAAGACTCGTACCTGTACGTATATTTTAATATTCAATAAAATTCCAAAGCGAGCAAGTTTGGTATCAAACTATTTGAACTATTATTACGAAGTAGTAAAGGAAGTGAGTAAAAATATCTTACCAGAAATAGCCACCCGGTAATACAATAAGCAAACCCATCGACGCTACCAAGACTGCCATGTGCGGTGTACGAGTACTATCGACACCAAACGCTTCACACAACTTTACACCATGGCATAAAGTATTTAAGTCTAAAGTCACTTGACAACATATAAGCTTAAAACTTGTGTTATAGAGAAGGTAGGTAATTGCGTCCAGGGAAAACCATGAACTTTGAAATGAAAATCTACTCAATACAAATATTTGAAAATACCTTAGGATAATATTTTTAAAAAATTGACCATAATAGCACGGGTCATAATGAACGAAAAGGAGTATGCTAAGGCGGTTCATCATTTGAAAAGGATGAATAAAAGGAGATTAACTAAAAAGATATATTGCGCGAAAGTGGATGACAGTGGCGGAAGAGGGCGTCCTAGGAAAAAGAGAGTCAGGTGAGGAAACCATCAACCGACGTGTGGGGATGAAGACCAGCGGCTCCATAGTTTCTGCCTACCCCAATGGGAACAGGGTGAGCGTAAATTAAAATTTGAGTCTTTCCGGTACAAAAATATTGGATGGAGTATAATTGCTCAAAATGGCCGAACATTACAATGGCCGATGCTGATACATAAAATTTATTTCCAGCTTGGCACTAAAAAGTTAACCGTTATGGCTTACGACTCCTATAAAATGAAACGTTCTATATAAAAAAAATTAGCTTTTAGTCCTCTAAACCACTACCTCAAAGCGCAATGTTTCAACAGAGTCAGTGTTAAAAATAAAATGTTTCTAAAGTATTCACTTCAATGTTTTTTTAAGGTTGAAGTTTTAAACATTTCGTCTAAAAGTTGGTTTATGATACTTTATTATTTACGTTTTAAAAGTTAAAAATATTAAACCTTTTTTCGTGGTTATTAGATTGTTACAGAGGAGAGAGACGCTAAAGAGCGAATTCAAATTAATATATGCCGTATATATAATATATATACACCTATATAGTCCCAAATAAATATCACCGATACAGTTTATCACGTTAACTTGTCAACGATTTTACCGGAACTCCTTTTAATCGTGCCCGGAAATGTTCCTGTAATTCAAAGTTGTAAAAATAAAAGTCCGTGAGGCAATGTTTCATCGTAATTCAAAACACGTCCCATGACCATTAACATATCGGCTATAAAATGGGAGAGCGTGACACGGTAGAGTTTTTTCAAAGCATCAAAGCTCTGACCGATTTTTTTTTTCTCTTTATTTTAATAACGCTTATGAATGACACTGTGCTTCGTCGCGTCGATGAACTCAATTTTAGTCAATACGTTGCTAATATCATACGCAATGTGAATTGTGAATTAGAATTGAATGGGTTTCAGTTGTAACTCATCAATCACTGTATTCAAAACGCGTTTTTGCTTTAAATATTTTCAAAGAGCGCGCCAAAGGTATAATAATGGTAGCGATGTGTTAAAATATCTTTTGAATTTTGTTACTGTGCAGGTATTTTTTAATATGAAATAAAATCTGTTGTAAATAGAGCACATATGCTGAAAATTGAATTCCTAAGATTTTTAACATTAGCGTTCATTATTTTTTATTGTAGCTCGGCATATGACACTCCGCCTGGTGCGGTCTGTTGTATACCTAGGCTTCACGATTAAAAGAACTACAAAACGTTGCCATGGATTCGCGGTTGTTGATTTTCAAACGAAGATATGAAATCTTCTTATCTTATCTTCTACAATCTTAATCTATAATATGTTTAGCGTTTTATGCAACACGTTTCATGAACGGAAACAACTGCTACAGAGAAATCTATACGGGCAGCAGTCGCCTCCGCTATTCCGGCCTGAGGAGACGAGTATGCACCATCTAGATTGACAGTGCACACTCCTCTCGCTATACCTGGCTACTTTCAAACTGCTCCCAAAACAGGACAAGGTCACTTAATGGGTGTTACATTCGAAAGTGGTGGTACTACCCCCCAGAACGACAGACTGGGTTAATAGCCATCATCAATCTACCTACCACCCATAGGCACTGAGCGACCAAAGTACATACAACAAAGTTACAATGGTACCGGTCAAAATTAGAGAGGTTCGAACACGGGTTTTATCAATCGTGAGTTCACGTGTCTTACCGCTAGACCACTACTTATTGGGATATTCGTTTCAAAACAATTCCTCTCCTTCTAGAAAAGTTGATGCCGTGCTAATACGTGAGTAAAAGAATTTTTGTATTATCATAAGCTCGCTGCATATCAATCAGGAAACTAATATTAAAGTAACAGGGCGCGATTAAAAACCTATAAAAAAACCAGTTTTAATATACAAAGTTTATTTATTATTTTTAACTTTAAACTCGTAAGCGTCGTGTTTAACTGCAGAAAATGGGACCCGCAAAGATGTATCGACCAGTACTCCTAATAGAGCATTAAATCAAAGCAACTTTTAGCAGAATCCCTTTTATAAACTTTCTAAATAAAGGCTAACAATCTTTTTCATTAAAATCTCCATGAGTCCGATTATTTGAGAAGCAAAACGCCTCTGGTGGTCTCACCAACTTCACAATCTCGCTTTCATCGAAGATTTTCGCGGGGTCAAAGTTAGGAATGTTAACAGATAATTACGAACAAGTTTTAGTTAGTACGGGACATTTAACAGATGCTTTATTCGGGGCATTGCTGCCGCGAGCGCACGATGAATGCTAATGAGATTAACATGCGAGCTAAATTCACTCTTAACTGCGTACAAAAAGGTCCTAATTTAACTTGTTAGCAAATCGGATTTCAGAATTTCGGTGGTGCCCGTTAACACATTTGTAGTCAAGTCTACGGTTAATTACATAAAATCTCAGAATGAAGCTGAGATTTGTCGTCGAAAATTTAAAGAATTGATTTAACCTTATTTCTAATTATTATCTTAAGTGTTTTTATTTTTATTTATTACTCTCTGAATTTCTAAAAACACAATAAATTAAGCAATTAAATTAGGTGCTCATATTATTAATTTACTTAAGTAGAGCCTTATAGGAAAATTTTATGTCTATATGATAGTCGTTACAATCACAAGGGAATGAATAGTTGCAGTTAAACATCCTTCCGTATGTTACGGGCCAATTAATTTTATACGGAAACGGATGCAGCCCAAGACTAAATGCCATCAGCTCTCATGTACTTGATATGTATATCCTAATATGTGTATTTCATTAGCTAAATACATTTTCATCTATGTACCTAATGCATTGATTGTTCTTAATACATGATATATTTCAATCGTTTTAAAGGAATAATGAAGATCATACAGGTCATATAGATACATAGTACGCGCACATATTATTTACACACTAAACAATTAGATAAACCTAAGCATTAATAGCAGATTACCTGGATAATCTTCTAGGGTATCCATTAATGTAAAAGCACATTAATTCTAAACAGGAAACGGAAGCGGTTGACCGGAGTATCCCACCATTAATGCATTATTCAGGACGCATGCGTGACAAGCTGGAAAATTGGCTACTTCAAGACTTAAGATTTTAGTTTAGCTGCGAAGTAATATGGCCACTTTATCTCTATTTCTCATACAAACTTAAATGTGTCAAACTTTGTAAAACTAATTTTGTAAAATATATTTCGCAACATGTTCATAATATTATTATCAGTGTATTTCTTTTTATAGTAGATAGGCCTGCTTTTTCCACCTGATGTAAAGCTATAGTGCGGTCCAAAACGGAAACAACTGCTACAACAGAAATATTTATGCAGGCAGCAGTTTAGCCGCCTTTGCTATGCCGGCTTCCAAACTGATTGTGAAAGTGGTGGAACTACTCCTAGCCGGCAGACTGAGCTAATGACCATCATCCTTCTGCCTACCAACAATAACAGTTGTTTTATATTTAAACTTGTTCTGCTTTTTTATTGTTGAATGAATGAATTTTGGCAGCATTTGTGTTTCTAAATATAAAATATGACTTTTGTATAGTTAAATGCGTACGACGTAATTATTCATTCTAGACTTCCGATCTACCCATGACTAATTGAAATTATTACCGTATATTATGTATCTATAAAACAATAACACTTCTTGTAATAAACAGAGAAAATGTCTCACATGCACAAATTCCAACATTCGAATAAAATAAGCTTCCCATTATTGAGATTAAACCAGTTAAACCGCACATAAGGCTGAAACAAAGCCTTGAATAATTAATTAGTCAATATTAACCCTTTTGCGGTGTTAAAACCTAATGAGCTGCATCGGCTAGAATTTCGCTTATTAAAACTGCAGGGAGCACGATACAACCGGCCTTTTAGATCGCGTAAACCGATATCGTTATAATAGACCATTTATGGTTGAACAAATGAAAATTTGTTTAAGATAATTATTTTTGTAATTATTTGGTCGTCGTTTTTATAGTATAGGTGTTAAATCAAGGTACAGAATGTTGTTGATTGTAGTTGCCTGTGCGTTTTATTATGATGCTAGAGTGCGCTACCACAAAAAAGTGTCTCCAGACAACAGTTGCCTGTCGTGGAGCACATTAAGGAGTGTACCATTTATGGCCACTCCGGCTATATTATTATGCATCAATGGTAGATTAAAACTAAAAAAAAAGGAAACAAACAAAAAAAGTTTATTTTTATTCCACATGTTAGAAATAGTGTGAGAATATGCAGGTGTGTGTTAAAATAAATAAGTGTCAAATAAATTAATTATATTAATTATAATAAAAACGAAGGCGTAATATCATAAATGGTTTATTGAGTTGAGCGTAACCAGGTAAACGTATTTAGAAGGGTATAATTGAATAAAGAGCCCGGAATCAATTGCGGGAAATCAGAGGGATCATAATTAATATTGAAATAACGGAATGAGATTTCCCACAGATCCTCGACAAATACATTTTATTTCTGTAACGATGTTTGACGATTACTTTTATTTATCTTTCCTTTAAAAATTATAACATGCATTAAAGAACGCTTTCTATATTTTTATTAAAATTATATTATAAATTATAATATAAAAAAGTAGATTTTGTTTTGGATCGTGTTTGGTATTTCTTGTTCTGAGTGCACTATATGTATTTGTGCATTTAATTATATTTTTTAAAGAATGGTACTTTATCTAAATTTATTGGTAAAGTTATTAAAGATAGGTAGTTTGTAAGTAAGTTTAAGTAATAGTTATAAGCTAGATTATTTTTTTAAGTTGTTAGGGACTGACGGGTCCCTAAATAAATTTGAAGAAAAAAAAAAGAATGGTATTTGGTATTTGTAGAAAATGGTTGAAAGTGGTGGTACTACCCCAAGGCGGCAGACTGGGCAATAACCATCATCAGTCGGCCTACCACTTTTTAAAATAAAGCATGAAAAAGTATTGCAATTGAGTGCGGTAACCAACTTTAGTTAAGCGATAATGTTGTTCGTTTACCAAAATTTTGTAATTTGATTTCTAAATATAAAACGTTCTGGCATATGTACAATGTATATGCACACTAATAATGTAGATAAAAAATTTAACTGGAAAGTTTCAGTCTTCACCAATGAACGATGAACGTAAATCACTTGTTCGCCCAAAGTTTACATTGTATTTTTGGAACCATTCAGAATTTGATTAAAAAAAGAGTTGATCTGTATTTACCACGTGGAGTTTCCCTAACAACGATAACGTAGGATTACGAAACGAATCGAACACATTATCCTAATTGGAAAATTTTGTTAATGGACTCGTATTTGAAAAGACTTTTTATATTTTGATTAAAAAAATATATAAAATTTTCAGCGAAATAAGAACAATGGTAAATACGTATAAAAAATGTAAAAGTTCATAAAAATTGAATTTAATAACTCCATTGGGATACGATATGGATTGTTGCAGATAATTAAAATCGTATTTCAGTTCACAATTTTGACATTTTTAAGCTTAATCCTATGTAATTTTTCATAGCCGAGCCGCTCGGGATCACTTTTGCAGAATGCAATTTACAATAAATTATGTAGATATTAATAAGTTGAAAGGTTAAGGGTTGGAAATAATGGCTTGGCTATTCATCGTACGGTAAATTGCCAAGCGAGACACTTTGCAGTCAGATTACGTGCTTCAATATCCGGGACGAGACGACAAATCAACGATTCAGTTGTACGATAGATCGGACGATCGATTTCAAAACAAAACTTTTGCAGAAAAAGTTTCGAATCCATATAGTATTGTTTGGAATTGTGAATAGGGGAAAAGTCACGTAATTTATTGACATAAATGGCTTAAAGTTTTTTTAATTACAATTTAATATTTACAAATGTAAAAATAATTAAACATTTTAGCGTTAGCGATTAGCGTAAACAAACTTCGTTAAAACAACATTATAAGTAACAAATTACATAAAGACAAAGTTACAAAAGTAAATATAACTACTAAACACAAAGGAGAAAGCACCTGTGCATTGTTTGCAATGAAAATATTTATCTACCAGAGGAGACGTTACCGTTTATCAAGTAAACATCACGCGGATAATTAACGCACTTAACAGTTTACACATACGATAGAACAGAACTTTCAATACAATATCCTATCACCAAAACAAATATTAATACAAGGAATTGGGGAACTAATTAACATTAACTCCTCACTCACTATAAGAACAGATTACCGTCAATCCCGGTACTGTTGTAAACTATTCTACGGACAAATCTAAACCTTAAGCTTCGATTACTAAACATTCCCGCAAAAGCGACACAAATTTATTCAGCGTCTGGCTAAGACAAGAGATAAACTCTCTCGATAACTTTGGCATAAGTTCAAAGGACTCATCGATGAAAATCCGTCACTATTATCCTCTAAATTAGGTTTATAATTATTCGATCGCTTAATAGTTGTAAAGTAAATGTGTAGTTGATTGACAGAAGTCACACGGAACATTGTATAAGGGAGATTGGCGTTACTCAAAACTGTCAAGCTGATCTGAGGCGGATTAAATCGTGAACTCACAAACTGCTACCTCTTTGATCTTCACAACAGCTTATTAATTGAGTGAAAAGGAGTTTATTAGGCGTATTGACGTATCTCACGCTTCCCTTATATTAAATTACCCATTAACTCTTGCCTTAATAATATTTCTTTCCATAAATATGAAACAATCCCGCAAACCAAAAGTTGTAAACATCAATCATGCTGTATGTAGTAGTCTTTCTTTTTTTTTCATATTTAAAATCATCTTTTTTTTTTATTTTTTTTATTTTAGCACGTCATATGACCGCACTCCGCCTGATGTTAAGCTAGAGTGCGATCCATGAACGGAGGTGACTGCTGTCAGAGAAGGGGATCTGCAGATTTCATCACTTTTTGACATTTATTGGTTATACATAACATTACGGTACATTATTTTAAAAAAACACAAAAAATTGAAATATCAAAAATAAATAATGTAAAAAAAAAGCTGAAAAAAATTGGTTAAAGGGATTTTTATATGTCTTTGTACAATCTGTATACATACATACAATATCCTGACCCTAGAGTCCACCCCTAGGACAAAACAAATTCCAACACTCTAAACAAATACTACCTTATTAATTTACTTAATAAATTATAATGAAAATTGACTGAGAAAATTAAGCGCCAAATTTCAAGGTGGCTTAGTGGTTAGAGCATCCGCGCGCAGACAGAAATCGTGGTGGTTCAATTTAATAATAACAGATCCAGAATTTTAATATGCCAAAAATTATTAAAAATAAAAACCGTCCTACTTCGCGGTCGATATATAGTTAATTTAATAATTATTATTAAGTAATAATCATAGTGTACTTTAGACAATATATTGTAAAGCAGGCTTTAGTACATTGTCGCTTCACAATGATATTACAGACAGGTGTTCGTAGCTGGAAGTGCTCGTAAACAGAATATATGGATTTATTTCTCTGTTCATACAAAACTAATGTTTTCACAGTAACTCTATTAAATTTTATTTTAGAGAATACAAACAATTTATTATTATTAACAAAATTTATAATTTATTATTAACAAAAAGTATTTCTTTTATTGTAGCTCGGCATATGATAACACTCCGCCTGATGTAAAGCTAGAGTGCGGTCCATCAACGGAAACAACTGCTATTACAGAAAAATCTCTACCGGTAGCTGTTGCCTCCGTTATACCGGCCTAAGGAGACGAGTATGCACCATTAGATTGACACTCCTATCGTAATACCTGGCCACTTCCAAACTGTTCCCGAAACGCGATAAGTTCACTTCACGGGTGTTCTATTCGAAAGTGGTAGTACTACCCCAGGACGGCAGACTGGGCAAATAACCATCATCAGTCTGCTTAAGTCTTTAATTAGTAAGTACTAGAAATATTTTTTCTGTTTGTTATATTTTAAATTAAATAATTTAAAAGCAACAATAAAATGAGTGTTACATCTTTGCCTATTACATCTACATCTACCCAATTCTTTTTAGATTTAATACACTTTTTAGAAAATTGTTGAAAGTGGGATAAAAAATAATTTAAAAAAAAACCTATACTAAGGCGAGTACACTTTTTTAATTCAGTCAATAGTATTAAAAATAAAATAACATGTATATAATTACATAGCTACTTATGTTAATGTATACCCTATTCACGAATCCATAGCCTATAACCTAAGCAAACATTTGGGACAGCACGATAACTAAGTTGGTTCTACATGAGCGGACCCAAACCACGAAGATTAGCTATTCCAATACTTCATTGAATAGCTACCTAATTTTTAATAACAATAAATGTTATTATGTTTTGTCGATCTCGATTTTTATAAACAAATGAATAGTATTATAGTTTTTTTTTCGGATCCGGATTTTTTTCCAATAGTTTGACTTTAAGAAGTTTTTCCTCATGAAAATCAGTGTTTTTTTTAATTGAATTTGTTTAGTGTCGCTTAGTGGCATTCGCGCTGATTATCAAGAAGGCAGCATAGTGCGCGCGCGCAGTCGCTATGAGCAAGATGGGTCATGAAGGATTCCTTCAGAAGGAACAAACGTGGAAATGCAACGACTCGTGAGAATTGAAAGATAATTGGAAGTTGCATGACGTGTCGACAAACGACACTATCACACCACCTCGCGGTATATGGCGCGAACAATTGATTTGATCTTACAATCTCACGACACGAGCGACGCGCTCTCTCCGCATCTCTATACGCGTTCCGTCGGAATTCGTTCAAAACATAATATCGTTACAAGGTGTTGTATCTTATAGTTTTAATTCTTTTTGTTTGAGAATTTATAAGGTATATACTTTATAGTTATTATTCTTTTATAATTACGACGAAAATTAAAATAAACAACGGGTTTTTATATATCAAAAATTAATTTAAAAAAGACCGATAAGTTTATATACGTTTTCTTTAATAAGAAATATAAAATATTCCGTGTTCAATAAGCCGACTTTTTTATTTCAATTATAATTAAATTAGTTTATATTTTAAGGACTGGTAGGCAGCTATTACGAATATTATCCAGTCTGCCCCTCAGGTTGGAAGTAGCAAATGTATGACGAGTTGCGTCTCCTATTAACCCGTCTCATTAAGATGGCATAGCGAAGGTGACTGCAGCATATAGGTTTATGTTTATAATTGCAGTTAATTAAAAAAAAAATACTATCTATTTTTTTTTATTGTAGCTCGACATGTGACAACACTCCGCCTGATGTAAAGCTAGAGTGCGGTCCATGAATGGAAACAACTGCTACCACAGAGAAATCTCTACGGGCTGCAGTCGCCTCCACTATGCCGACTTGAGGAGACTAGCATGTACCATCTAGATTGACAGTGCACACTCCTCTCTTATACCTTGTGAAGGTTTGGTTTTTAATAGTAAAAAATAATCAATACAATTTGAGTTTCTGCCTTATCTGTATGTTTATCAATACAAAGCTTTCGAGTATTAACAATGATAACACGCTACTGATTAACGATAAGGACGCGACTAAAAATACCCTTTTTACAACTTCTAATGTGTTTTGTCACTTTACACGCACGTTTTACCTAATAAATACGATTAAATTATATAGGCACATAAAAAAGTAGTCTAGTAAAGAATTGCGTGTGATGGGTAACGTATTTGATAAAAATTAAACTTTATTCTGTCAATTTCATATATTACAGATGACAGGCACATATGTGGCCTAATCTTTAACTACCTGAGAGAACGTGAAAAGATTGCAAATGCCCTTTAGTGAGTATAATTGCCTTATGCATGAAAATATTTAAATATACATAGTAATGTAGAGATGGTAATGTCGATAAACAAAAATACAATAAAAGCCACATGTATTCCCTTTAGTATTGTGAAAGTGACATCATATCGGCAATCGACACCTGCTACAAATTAATGTGTCGCCACCACACCAATTGCAATGATACAGGCTGGCATTGGTGCGTATTGTTACAAATGGGCAACTCTTTTATACTATTATATAGTTTTTGATAGCTTTAAACTTCGAATTTTCCGAGTAAAATTTGAATTTCAATTCATATTTTTTGTTGCTGTTATAGTGGATATTTGACTAAGCGAATGTGTACGTTGTTTTTGGCTTTGTTTGATGGAGTGTTTTGATGAATGAACTCTACTTTTATAGCGTGTTTTTTATTTAACTTTTCTCACTTTAGTACACCTAAATATAAAATAGAAATTGTTGTTATAAGGATTATGGTCGTAACACACTTTCGAATCTGCACCGCCTCGCCGACAACCATTCCTCAACCAAACGCAGACACCTAACCGGAGAAGTCAGTCAACGATTGCGGTTGGGCGACGGATAGCATTCGAAGTTTAATGTTGAACACAAAGCGCGCGTTTACAATACGTAAGATAGCTAATATAGCGATGAAGAGGAAGAATAAAATAGAAGGAACTGGAGAAACAGAAAGTATTACTGAGATGTAAACGAGGCGCCGACGACCCGATGTAAACGCGGTGACTGCGAGTTTAATGCGGTTTAAAGCTTGTTTCGAGATGAGGCGATGTCGTTACGATGCTGATCCGGTACAAAGCTGATTAATGTGCAACGGCTATTATTTATAAATAGTAAATATTTGACACACAATTTTACCGTAGTCTAATGTATAATATAATTAAAGATGGGAGGCTATAGATGTACTAAAAACGCTATTAAGCGACATGTAAGTCGGTAAGTGTCAGAGAAGTTAACAGATAAAAACAAAGTTTGTTTTAAACACTACACTCGCAAGCAACTCCCGTTCGATTACATAAGGTACTGCTCCAACTTCTCCTATTACCCGTTGCTTAAGGGTACAAATTTGGGTTTCCCTATTCAAATACTGTCGCCAAATATCGCCGAGCTACATAACTCAGAGCGCGTTTCGGACTTTAACGACGTTTTTAACTACCAGCGCTTTATTTAAAATGATTAACAAATAAATCTTTAAGAAAATGAATTAAATTCGCGTCACGGATCACAACGATTGATAGTAAATACTGAGACCGTGTCAATGCAGATTGTGCGTTAGGTATATGTATATCGAATCTCATTTGTTTCATCTATCATATTTTTATAGATAAACGTATATTTGCTATTCTATTTGTCTTCGTCGCCAGCCATAGAGCGTATATGACGATACGCTTTAATAGATACTTGACCTAAGATTCATAAAAATTCTCTAAATCGATTCATGTACGAGTACATATGCAGTTGTCTTAACAACGTCTCAAGGAACGGTTATTCCTACTGTAAAATGTGAGGTGATAATATCAAAAATAATAAAAACTTCCAGACCGAGTAAACTTAATTGCACGTTAAAGATGTTAAATCACAGCACTTGTCAGTTATATGTGTGACGAGGCAACATTGTCTTTCTACGCAGATTTTAATTCCGCAGTTGAAACAATCTGCAAAAAACTAGGTCAAGATATTATGGAATATACGTTTTTGAGTAATATGTCGCATTTTTTTTATAATTACAGATGTTGTTATATTATTTTTTCCTGTTGTTAATGTTTCTTTATTATTATTATTACTAGCCTTAGCAACGAGATTATTGCCCATGCAGGCCAGTATCATATATTAAAACTTTCAGCAGAGCTTTAGAGTAAAAATGAAAACACATGGTTTTTTTTTCTATTATACATAATTTCCCCACACCCACTCAATTATTTAAGTATGTAACAATCTAAATATTACATATTAACACTCGAAGAAACACAAGTTTAAGATAATAATTTTATACCGACAACATTTATCTCCAGAATCCCGTCAAAACTCTTCTTATTTTTCGTTTTTTATTTCAGTAGAAGGTTCTCAGCAATCAAGAGTAAGTGGAATTTGCTCAGTACAAAAATAGTAAAAAAAAACCATAAAAATGTCTGCTCTCGATTCTTCACAGCTAAATATTATTGCATCGTCTCCCCATATAATATTATAAGACATTTAGAGTTGAAATATTATCATTTATCGTTATTATGAAGCCTAAACATTGCAAAGCGAAGGAATTTGTACGTATTTCGCAATATAAAGTCCTAGAGGGGACAAACTACGGACAATGCGGTACCGCAAACACTCATTTAAGCCGTACATTAATGAAACTTGCGCAGTTAGTAGGACACCTGGGGAGACCTGTATTATAACAATATTTTATGAAATATTTTGTATTTAATTAAGATATATGAAAATTATAGATTATAATCATTTGAGATACGGGTGCAAACCGCAACTAACGAATCTACAAGTAGTGTTTTCTTAGGTTTTACGCGAACATACACACGGCAGCAAATATTTAGAAACGTCGAATCAAATTATTAAAAATAAACACCTATCGTATTTAAAAACTGTATACATATTTTTTTATTTATTTCATTCTATGAATGTCTCGGTTTTCATATTAGAAAATTATTGCCAAATACCAATAAGATTTGTCTGTTATCCTAATCTAAAGAAATGCAATTTTAATTTAATAAAATTATGGTTATACTTTAATAAAGTTATTGGACTAATTAAGTGTACACCTAAGTCGAAGATGTAACTTTGGATGTTGATAAAGTAAACCTCAATAGATGGTAGATAAACAAGGTCAACCCATGTAGTTAGACCGAGGGTCGCCAACAAATCTGCCTGATTTAAAACCACATTAGGAAACTTTCCCCGTTTGTGAACACCTGAGAAACTCTGTATGTTAGTGACATGCCTTTATTTAGTTCCAAGTTGAAACTTATCCGGATACTTCACTTGCAATATTCAACAAAACGTATGACATTTATTGTAGGAATTTTATTAACTTTTTGGTTTTAGTAATAATTAGAAAAAAATATGATAAAAATTCAAAATACTATATTATGGCGCTACATACACGCAATTGCAATCGCCTTCTACTGAATAAAATTTCTAAATCAAATCAACACACGAATTCGAGAAAAAAGAAGTTACACTACTTCAAGCATAATTATGGTAAAGTTAAAACTAAATTTAATAATAAGATATTAATTATAAGTAATTTCAACTTCATTTCATTACAGAACTTTAAAATGTACGAGATGTCTTAAAATTCATGAAACCTGGCAAATATTAATTAACATCGAACTAGCCACGAAAGGCAAAATGAATAACAAAATTTTAATAGAAATTGACCTGTAATTTCAAACTGGACTTACTGCGTACTTAAAAGAAATGACTCAGTGACTATGGCGGCGTATAGCAGACGCGACTGCTATCTCTGACAGCAGTTGTTTCCGCATTTGGAACATTAGTGATTGGATTGCTTAATATAATGCGATATATATAATTATATATTTAAGATAGGTTCCAGATTTCTCGGATATTAGTGGCTAATTAGATATAGATGTAGGAGTAGAGACAGAATTCTCTGGTTAAGGATTCCAACTGGAAGATTCTAATACATAATTCACTGTCTCTATTCTATTAGATAAACTCTTATAGGATTTATTAAAAATATTATCATGTGAATATAGCATGGGATATATAGATTTCTGAATCTATTCAAATCTGTAATATCGCTTGCGGGCTCGTTTAACCGTTTGTAAGGAACGAGTACAGCCTCTACGGTAGCAACCCACTCGTACACTCACGGTATCTTTGTATACGCCTTTACGTTTGTTCAAACTGCACTTCTCTTCACTGACGTTCTATTTAAAATTTTCATACGCATTTATATGATTTTCACATGATATAAATTGAGTACTGTATAGTCCTGTTAACCTTAATATTTCAAGGTATTCGTAGCTAAAAGTTTTAGTCATCGAATAAACATAAAGTTAAAAATATCTGCTACTTACAGCTACTTATAATGAAATTTACACTTTCTCAATGCTCACGTACCTGAAATTGATGAAAGGAATCTTATTAGAAATTTTACTTATCAGTAAAATAACGCGAATTCTATTCACATGTATATTAGAAACCACTTTAATTTGCAACTGCAACGGCCATTCGAACAAGGATAAAATAATAAAACAGAAAATGTAATCCTTCAGTTTGTCGAACTAATCCAGCGGGACAATCATGCGAATTGCAAATTCAAACGCATTCGGCACACCACTAATACGTCAGGTAATAGAACACGAGAATCGGTTGTAATCCTTTCGAATTGTGCATACAACTACTACATTCCGACCCGACCCATGTTTCAAACGCACTGTATAAAGCGAGAAGTTATAGTATCTCTGTATGGACCAATGCTTGCCATATCTATAGATTCAATCATAACTAAAATGAACCTTATATCAGTGGGGTTAAAATTGAAAGCTTCAAAGATGTATTCAAAACGATGATAAAGATCCATATCAGTGAATGCGTTCCTTGTATTTAGATTAAAAATTCAGTAACAAAATTTCTAAAACTCAATAATAACACTAACAGAACATACCTATATAGCTAGTCAAAAAAATATATACCTAAATAAATATACCAACCTCACAATTCCTTTCTAAAACACTATTTGATTACTGTTTATATACTGTATAGGATACTGAGGAATTATTAAACAACACACGCGATACTTAAAACAAAATTTAACACTGTCGTACAAATCGTTCAACAGCTATCAAGAACAAATCCATTCACGACTAATATTGTAAGAAGCGCGTATTTTTAAAACACTTTAATAGCGATGTAAAACTAAAACCAGCCTCTGAGGCAGAAGTAAATAAATACAGCATCACTGCAGATGAATACTGAATGGAGTAAGCAGAGTATGCTCAGACGCAGCGTGCATTGCCCTGCAGCGGGGGGAGGCGGGCATGGCACAAGACTGACGGCATTCCGTAGCGCTTCCTGACCACTGCAAGTGCAACGGCATTGCACTACGAGTACTTTCCACAACCCCCCTCTCCTCCCAGCCCCGCGATGCTCGAGGAAACGGGCTCTAGGCGCGAGTAACTGGTGTTGGATACGTTTGAACCGTACCGCCATGCGCCGGCGCATGTCCCCAGCTAAACTTATATTTTGAGAATTGCTGGAGTTGGTTGTGATTCTAGTTAATAATGTTATGTTCGTTCGCGTGCAATTGTATCATTATATTCGCTATGCCTCAGTATTATTAACTTTTTATGCTATTCTTTTAAGCAATTCAAGACAAACGAGATATAACTATTGTCTAACAGTACTGTGTAGTTGGCGTGAGTCATAGGCAAACATAATGTTCCTCTTGTTAACTCCACTTTTAATATCATATTCATGACAATTCGTTTGTGCCCGTGTACTTTATGAATGTCAAAATAAGTAAAGTAACAAAGTAGTTCAATTCTGTTCCGGAGCTCAACTTTGATGTACAATAAATATCTGTGTAACAGCGACTTTTTGTAAAGATTCGGCCCTTTTAAAATAATCACAAAAATCCAACAATATGAAACAAAATAAAGAGACGCCCCTCCCGTCGCGCCCTCTTTGAAGAAGGCATCCCTTTGTACTCTAATGCATTAAGATTATTAGGTTGTCGTAACAACATCTTATTTCTTTAAATTTAACGTGTCTTTGATATTCCCGAAATTGTATTTTGGGCCTACTTTTTAACGCGCCATATTATGTTCTTTTCTCAAAATTTTCATCCAATATTGAATTATCCGACTGGACGCCTTTTTTGCATAACTTACGTTATGGAAGGAGGTAAACGATCCCTTTTTACTGCTCCAAAAACAACTTCATGGAATATAATATTGAATAAAATGTTGTTTATAGTAAAATCTGATGATTTACATAGAGAGAATTAATTGTATACAAATATATAACAGTTGAAAAACGTTTTTACAACATTTCATATATCTATCAACCTGCAATAAACATTTGTTACGAGTTTTCATTTATTTAAATGCATGTGCTAAAATGAATAGACGTTTATCTAGTAAATTGTCGAGGTATGTTATACAGGTAAATTCATATGAAAAGCTTACAAGAGCCAATTACCAAATGAAACGGTGTTCGATATGACTGCAGTAGAGTGAGCACGTCGCGTCGACTAAAAAAGTATGGAAACATAAGGTAATCGTCCGTCTGCTGAAAGCTTTCCACGAGGCTTTTAAGCGCTTATCTTTGAAATGATAGCCGCGACCGGACGCTGAAAGGCTGCGATGGCAATTTGCTTACATTAGGACCTGCCGCATTTTGCTATACGGACACCGTAAAAGTTCGGTTTTTATTTAGTTCCACTTCATAAACGTTACTCTTCTTCGAGTCTCCGATTTCAATTTTACGTTAAGTAATGACTCGTTTTATAAATACCGAAATGTAATCGATACCTCTGTGTTTTATTTCATTAAAAGCACTTCTTCTGTATTGTCTATTAGGCGCCTATTACTTATTATATTCAATTTTATTCGAGACGCTTTTAGACATTATTTTCCCTTATTTTAAACAAATGGAATGTTTATTTAACATATTTTTTAAACATAATGAAAAATCTTAGACCATCTCGGCTAGATATGCACGCTTGGTGGACGTTTGTTTATTTTTCTGACTATTTCTGGATAACCACAAGCTCCGCCTTTGTTTCTTGAATTATGGGCGCATTCGGTTATTTAGGTGTACATTCCTTTCATTACAAATTACTTACTAAGAAATTCATAGTTATGAACACGCAGTCTTGTAGTAATTTATGCGTACATATCTCATTACTTAATTCCAAACCATTGTCAATCTTCAACAGTTTCATTCAGTCGATTTCGCGTTAAATATCCTTTTTTTATTTCAGAAGAATGAAAGTTTTGATTTCATAGCAATCACAATTAAAAATTCAGCAGCAATAAAAATGAGAAAAGTCATTTTTGCTCTCAAGTAAAACGGTTTGAAATTAGAATTTGCCATAAATCTGAAATCCACTTGGTCTAAAAAGGAATAACAGACGAAACATTTTTAATCTAGCTGACCATAGCTAGATTTGTGCAACATCTAATTAACATCGGTAATATTGAGGCAACGATCCCGTATGGCTATTCAGGGACCATTGGTGAACATGTATTTCAATCTATATTCTATATAGTTAATAGAAATATGCGAAATAATACTTTTGTGTTGTAACAGTGCGTATTGAGTAACACCATGAGAAGGGTTCGACATGGTTCGAATAGTTTTTAGTATTTCTGTACCACTTAAGATCCTTCGACTTTATATTGATATATTAATCAGTTACTATTGTTATTAATAAGGCCAATAATGATTAGCTTATAAATAATCTTGTGCAAGACTACGTTTTTGATTTATCACCACATATTTGAGATTAAAAGTTAGTAAGTTCTAGAAGTTTGGTCTTACTGAGGATTCAGATAAAATTAAACTAATGCGGGTAGTCTATCTAGCTAGTCTATCTAGTTTTGCATTCAAATCAATTCAAGTAGATCCTTTGAAATGTCACTTAATGTAATTGCAAGACCCGCTTTGTAATCTAGACTTAGTATCATAATTATTAATATTTGTAATTCTGTCTTATTCTATTTACGGAGATGACCACTCACTAAAGTTATGCCGGATTGATAAGACAAGGTGTGTAGTGGCCAAGTTGATATAATGAATCCACTTTCAAGTTAAGCAAAACGCGACTAAGAGATTTCTAAAATTAAATATATTGTGAGTACAAAGACAATAAAACATCAGTAAAGAAAGTGTAACAGCCAAAACGTTCCATGATATTAATATTTTCACTAAAACCTGTTTTATTCAGGGAAATTGCAGTTAGAAAGATCCTATTAATGAACGTCCGGGACTCCTTTGTTCCGTACTCGCAGCATTTCCTGCACAATCGCCTTGACACTAAGTAATTAGTGAGAAAAATTCGTTACTCAGATCACTGGTCTTATATTTTCACTATTATAAGGCGGTGAAGAATATTGTGCTATAGAAAAGCTTTAGTGGGATTACTATTGTTTATAGCAATTTTTATTGAAACGTATAAATAAAGAGATTAGGTTATTGAAGTGATTTAGCCGCATTTTGAGATTAGTTTGAAATAGATAACGAGAGAGAGATGCACTATCGCCTGGATGGTCAATTGTCTCTTCAATCCGACATAGTGGAGGCGACTGCTGCCTGCAGAAATTACCCTGTGGCTGCAGCAATTGTTTCCGTTCATGTACCGCCCTCTAGCTTAACATCAGACAGACAGAGTGTTGTTACATGCGAGCTACAATAAAAAAATAGGACTATAATTTGAAATGTTTTAAATTTGAATTTGTCTCCTGAGAATTTGAATTGAATATAAAAAAAGTTTGTATGTAAAGCGAGTTTTAAATCAAACCAAAGATCAAATTAAACAGTTACTATTGCCGACTGTAAGAGAGCTTTTTTATTTCTTCCTTAGAAGATACATTTATAGAAAGAAATGTGTAAACATAAATCTAAATTCCCGGAGGTCGAATCAATTGTATCCAGTTTTATCTTTTACTCAAAATATATATCTACAAAGATTGAAAATTCCAAATGAGTTATTTTTTACACCTGCTAGTATTTTTGTAAGAGGTGCCCCGATCGTTCCGGTTCGTATAAGCTAGCACGATGACCTTAAATTTTTTGTATAATTTGTAAGCACACTAGATGATGTAATAGGGCCCCTTGAGTAAAACTCGCAAGTTTATTCATATAATTTCTACAACATACCAATTGAAAATAAGAAAGCATATAATAAAACTGTTTCCATTTAAATTACTTTATAGGTAAGCATCGTTATAAATAACCTTTATTACATTATCTAACATGGTTCTTGATTGTTTTACACTCAAGGGACTCTCAGATACAAAAAGTTAGGTAGATGAATACATTTTACGATAAAATCCTTTTTTTTTCTTTTTTTATAGGTTGGCACCCTCCGCCTGATGTGCGGTCAATGAGTAGAGACAACTGCTACCGCTGATGATGAATATCTGCAGGTTGCAATCGTGACGACTATGCCGACTTGAGGAGACAAATACGCACTGTCCAGGTTGACAGGATACACTACTCACACACAGTTACGGGACACAACTAGGGAACTTCACGGATATTTATACATATTTCTACTATTTGAAAATTGTGGTCCCAAAGCAGTGGACGCACAGTTCTAATAACCATCACAAATCTGCTCTTAAACGTTTTTTTTATTTATTACAACCGAATTGTGATTTACGGTTGGTATTTACGTGGATAACGCAAAATAAGTACAGTTATATAGTTATAAAGATATTTTGAGGTAATGATAAATTATCTTAGATTGATATGGTCCTAGTGATGCTAAAAAGTGTTGGTATTAGAGAGATCATGTAAATTGCACAGTTCATAACTGTTTGTTAGTGCTAAATTTTGGTATAATTAGAGTGTGCCACGCGACAAGAGAATAACTAGTGACCCTTTTATAACGAGCAACGAACTGTTCATTGCAAATTTTAAGATTTTAAAATTTATTTTTAACCTACAATAATTTCTGATGTCACTAAATGGAACATGTCGCCAATCAGTGACAATCACTGTCCATTAATTAGCAAATGAAACTCTGAATTAACTGTCTAATGAGAAAAATCGTCATGTTTGAGCAGATCGAGTGACTGAGTGCAATTAGAATCACGAAGACTTATTGAGAACATACCGGTTCTTGGATCGGCTACTTTCGAGTGCATTGGTGCACGCAGTGAAACTGATATACGAGTAACCAAACAATGCATGCGATGCAACCGATTTGCCAGAACAATCATAATATGAATTACAATTATTTATTATTCCACGTTTATAATGTTTATGTGGTCAAATATAATATTTTATAGTGAAATTTACACCATGTTGTATTATAACGGTAATCTAAATAAGAATAGTGCGTACACATCGTGTCTTCGACCTGCCA
Source organism: Tinea pellionella (assembly GCA_948150575.1). Lineage (NCBI taxonomy): Eukaryota > Metazoa > Arthropoda > Insecta > Lepidoptera > Tineidae > Tinea > Tinea pellionella. The sequence continues at coordinate 3,163,745 of OX411250.1, forward strand.
TCAAACAAACTGTAATTTTCCCGCACTGCTTTCTGTGTGGTCCGTGATTATCTCAATTGTTTATTCTTCTCATTTAATATTTATTTTTAAGTTAATAAAAAAAAAATTAATAAAACGAGCACATATAACATAATATAGATTCTTAATATAATAATTTATTATTAATTTTTTTTTTTTTGGAATTATTTAGTTTAATAATAGTACCTACATGTATAAAATTATTTTTATTGAAACTTTACAAAGTATTTAAGTTTGAAAAGAGAAATTTTGATTTTTGAATAAATAAGGTATCAAATAACATAAACATACCTTCGACGGGTGGTCTTAATGAGAAAAGTTTAATGCGACTTCTATTTAAGTCAAACTTCTATCATCAATGTTTACTTTCATAGCTTAACTTGGGTGGCTCGATATTGAGATTAAATAAAATTGTAATAAAAAGAGACCTAGATATTTTTTCTGAATTGTTCGTCTATGTTTATAATACGCCTTTATCAGGATCAGGTAGTATGCATTCATATTGACAAATTATAAAATGTCGTGGACTAACGGCTATTACTAATCTAACACTAAATATTATCATCCTCGAGTTAATATATCATTAGTAAATACCGTGTTACTTACCATGTTAGAGAGCAGCAGTCGCTGATGTTTGATGGCTTGGGGGTCTAGGTTGGAATGGAGCGGAATCGCTAGTGGTAGTGGGAGTGGGAGCGGCAGGTGGAGCGATAGCGGGTGCGGCTGTGGCGGCGGCTGCGGCAGCAGCAGCGGCGGACAGCAAGCACACGGCGTCACGTAGGACACGCACCCGAGCTGCGGTGGGAACAGCGTGCCGGCGGCCTCCGGGAGGCCTCGGACGACACACTCACGACCGCATCCGCGGCCGACCTCCGAACGTTCGACGGCCTCGTATGCCGACACGACCGTCGCCGTCGGGACCTCTCTACAGCGAGACTAGCTCGCAGTCCAACAGAAAGATTTGAAATGAGCGGGAAAAACTTCCGCAAGTTTTTTTTTTTTGTAAGAAAGTTTGTTTTGAAAACTAGTCAAAAACTTCAAGATGCAAGTCGAAGTCTCACAAGGAGCGTCCGAGAACAGAACGGCCACTGAGAGGCAGGAGTATGAATGATTGGGAAAAGCGAGAGACGATGGCACACAGGACTCGCGAGAGCGATGTAGAGAGAGCGGCGTTGTGCACGGAGCACGAGTCGCCGAGCCGGCGTGTGGCGGTGGACTGAGTGCGGCGGCAGGTGGCGGGGCGGCTGGGGGCGGGCTCACCTGCCTCACCTGGCGCCTGCGCCCCGCACCATGCACAGCCTCCGCCACGCGCCCACCACCATACACATCAACCAGATGCACCACAAACCTTAGATTACTAAGTGAATCAGACACATTTTTTAAACCCTTTGAAAGTAAACAATGTTTAGTACCAGTCAATGACTTGAGAAGAGTTCATAATATAAGAGTTACGTCAATCGGAGGCCGTAAATAAGATTAGTGGCCTGTGACGAAAGCTCTCACCATAAACTTTTTGCACACGTTTGGACGAAATTTCATGAACCTTTTAACGTTCTAAATGCCTATGCACCTGTTATAATAACTGAAAGGGTTGACAGATAAAATCTGCTTTAAAATCAAAAATAGTTTTTAATTTTATTATACCTAAATCAAAATAAGTTGACAAAGCAGTAGATATTCAATTATTTTACACAAACAGTAACGTAGCCGAAAGCAACACACCTAAATCATATAATAATATAAATTATACACAACATTAATAACATCGTATTTGGAGATATATACATGTAATACTTGTAGATAAAGTACCTAGTGCCTCCGGTGAAACAAGCCTAAAGGCTTTAATTCATCAGATTTAACCGCCATTTGACGTTCAACCAGAGTAACCTATCCCACTCCTGTTTTCGATAGTATTAATTAATTCCCACGATTGGTTGTACAAGGTAAGGTAATTAGCGAGTGTGGTAACCTGACATGTGTTTCAAGATGTGCTTGTATCGAGATACAAATTTTAAGCCCTATTTGCACGTTGCGATTTCTTAGAAAACATTTTATCTTAAAGTATTGTAATAAATTTTCAGTGATTGAAAAATAAAAGTAGTATCAATTGAGTTCATTTTGAATATATATGTTTTATATTAGTCCAGTATATGACCGCACTCCGCCTGATGTTAAGCTAGAACACGGTCCATGAGTAAAATCAACTACTACCACAGAGGAAATAAAGCTAGGATTATTTTATGCATTATAAAAACAATATAACTAGGTATGATTAGAAAAAAAATTATCTATAGGATTGAAACTAGTTTGTACAAATGCTTATCTAGTTAGAGTCAACGGCATGTAATAGTATGGATATTTAGTTAAATATACTGTAGGCATTTATGTGGCGAATTCCACATTTTAAGTTCTATGAGAGGCTGTAGGAGCCCGCGCGGGCCCCGACCGTTGACCGCAATCTTGCGCAGGTCGCGTCGCCATGCCGTCTACTATGTTACAATTATGCAATATTTGTACACTTGCGGCCTTTGACAATGTTTCAATAAAATCAAATCAAGTTTAAGTTGTCTATTATTTTAATTAGAACTGGTTTTAGTTGATCTTTATTAGTTACAATGTATTTTGTTAGACCTATTACACAGTTTTTGGTGTGTATGAAATGAAATGAAAATGAACACATGTATTTAAAACATACCTATTATAAATTATATTCAATTAAACTAAATAACATAACTTAATAACATAATATTACAATTACAAAAAAACTGTTTTAGTTTTATCTTTGCAGCATGCATACGAGTATCTATCTACTTGTAATATTTTTTTATTTTATAAACTATCTCTATACATTGATTGTCGTGTCTTACGTCTAGGAAAAATGTAGAATATCTTTCTTTTAATATACTTGATTTGTTTCTCCAAAAGTAAGTAGCCATACGTGCGTTATATTATTACCTACTACAAAAACATCTTAAAGAAACTGTAGAAATTCAAAATAACGGATATAAACTGATCAACAACACGCGCCCGTATAAATAAAACGCGTTCGTTATTCAAGAAGAGGCTGTATAAATTATTTTAATAAACCATAATAAATGAACGTATTGAAAAAGGCTGCATTTCTAGTATTTAATGCCGTCACGAAGGTTGACCATGGCATTTACGCCTTACTGCTTACCTTAAACGGTAGCTACTAAGTTTTAAAATGCACTTTTTCTGCACATAACTATATATTTTTTAATATATAATAACGTGTAAATTTGCCAAGAAATAATAGTTTTTATTAGCAAGAATTAAAGTTGATATTTTTATGATAGAAATGTACACATGGTGATGTTACTTGTTCAACGGGACGGTTACTCTTGGATGAGCATGATCGACTTCAGCATATCTAGGTATTCTATTTGTACAATCTTAGGATGAGATGATGATGCATTGCTTATAATTGTGCTTATTTACATTTTATATCTATTTTACATTTTTATTTTATTGTATATGTATTTGTACATGTAATGTGTAACTAGAATTGGAATGGGAAATAAAGGATTATGATTGTTATTATTTATACATGCATATAATCTTATGCGTTTAATTTGAGAAATGGTGGGTTCCTCATACAAACTTTCATTCCCTATTTAACCCCATTGATTGTGGAAAAACGCTGAACGGTCCGTGCGGTCCATGAATGACAACAACTACACATAAACCTATACGGGCAGCTTGTCGGCTTGAGGAGAAAAGCATGTACGATCGAGATTGACAGTGCACACTCCTCTACTACCTAGAAATACCTGACTACTCTCAAACTATTCCCGAAACTCGACAAGGCCTTTCACGGGTGTTACATTCGAAAGTAGTGGTACTATACCAGGACGGCAGACTGGACAAATAATCATCATCAGTCTGCCTACCACTAAGCCTATAGGCACTGAGCGACCAGAGTACATATAATAAAGTTAGATTGGTACCGGTCAGAATTAGCGAGATTCGAACACGGGTCTCATCGTGAGTTCAAACGTCTTACCGCTAGACCACGGCTGCTCTAGATATTTCTTATAAAGAGTTTAAAATTAATCTTTATACTTTAATTCACACCTTCGGTTTTTTTTAAACACACTATGTCCTTTTCTAGGATGCAATTTATCACCTTGCCAAATTTTATCGAACCAACTGAGTTTGGTTTTAAATACATGTTCAAAAAAACATGTTCTTCTATTTTCAATTATTACCCACACAAGTTCATATACACTCAATGAGTACTACTATTATTACACATTAACACTAGAAGAAACACAAGTTTAGAAGTAATTCAAACTAAGACCCTATCTTCAGATTTCATCCGAAATTCCCTTTTGAAATGTTTTAGAAAATTAAACTACTTGTCGAATATTTCGTACGCAAATGAAAATTGTATTCTGACAGTGTTAACTTTTATTAAAGTCGAAGTTGTGTATGTCCTCATATTTTAAGTTATAACTTTATTAACATTTCAAAGGAAAACTATTTTTTTATTTTAAAATCGTTTACTAATAAACAAGCCATAATTCGATAAATCACAAATTTTGAATCAATCTAAATGAATAATAAAAAAAGTTATCGATAGAAGTGAAAATGAGGGAGTGATACATCACTAAACCATGGACCCGCTCTTTGGTGTCGACATCAGATGAAATTAAAAACAGAATTTATTATAAGGTTCATTACGTATTTATCATAATAAATGTATAAAGCTTGTCCGTTACGGAGCGCGATGCGGCGGAGCACTGTCATGTGACCACATATTAAAAGTAGTTTACGAGAAATAAAGGTATGTTCACATTAAGTTTATAGCTGTTCTATTCAATACGGCTAATTAGTTTAGGTCTGGAGAGCATCTGGATATACTTGTAGTAGATTATCGGTTTAAAATTCCTAAATTTGTATTTCTTCGAGTGGTTATGTGTAATAGCGCTGGTTTGTTATCCATTAAGTGTTCGCCAACGTGTGTGAGCGTGAATAAATCATTCAAAACAGAAGAGTGTTTAATTTTTCTTGCGAAATTCCGTTGAAAGTTTCAATACTTTACAGAAGCTATTATTTTATTTTATTTTTTTGACTTGATTGGGTCTCGATCTAACTGTTTAACGTGATGAATGAATGATGCATGATGCGTAATATTGACTGAAAGGATCAACTTATAATTCTGACGGCAAGTGTTTAAAGGCGTGACAATTGTATTGTATAATTCTAACAATCTCTTAGAAGACCGACTTTAATAATTACTCCCCATGCCAAAGATACTCTCACAAGTAAGCGAATTAAAATCGAGATAAAATTATAATATGTAGCGATGCATGCACAAGTTTCTATCGTCATGTCTCACCAATATCCATTGTTTCACTATATTACCGTGGCGCTTTCTCTTTACAGCTGACTCCGCGGTAACGTGGTAATTTTGACGCTCGTAAATTATATGTGCAAGAAGACTGGATAGCTAGATGACTTCAGGTTTATGCGCAATACCTTATGAAGACTATCAAATAAGGTCCAAAGTAATGGAATCAATCTCACTACCTACCTTAGTTTAAGAGGTAAGAGAAGCTATATTATAAATTAACATAAAATCAGTTCAAAGTAAATAATTTAAAGGGTATTATGAAACATTTCAATTAACTGACAAATATTTCAATCCCTGTGTCCACGCAGATCGACTAATGGTAAGACGGAATTGTCAGTCCCTCGGCCCTGTTTATTAATAAATAAATGTACACCACTTCTTAACTTGTAATTAAATATGAATTATAAGAACCTCCAAAGGGAAGGACCGTAGGTCGTAGGACCTGACGGTTCTTCCTCGGACTTTGTAGCGGTTTGGTAGTATGAGAAGGTAGTTTACTTAGGTCTTTAGCCCGAGGCACTTCTAAATGAATGCGAAACGTATTTGCTTTGTGACTTGTAAATGCTTTTGTAGGGAAAGAGATATGTATATTGTTACAAGTTTCATAACTTTCACTGTTAGTGTAGCGAGGGGGCTAAACGCTATCGTATTATCTGTTTTCATGACATTATCGTTGTGTGGTCGCTCTACGTACTAAACTATATGTAATGATCTACTTTACCTCTGTGTAACTGTACAATATACTCTCTATATTATTTTATTGTTCATTTGTTGAACGTTTACTTCTGTAATCTCAAAGTCAGCTCAATTATTCGCCCAGGCATCCCTTCATAAGCGCGTCATGATTGATAGCAAATAGCGTAACTGTGACAACGCAGAATTTACGGTATATGCAGCATATCGGAACTCAGCAATTTGCATCTAAATATTTTCATACTATCGTATGGGTATATAACGTAACGTCTCAGTGAATAGTGACTCAAAGAAAGTAGGAAAAGCATCATCTGCATTAAAATAAATTTAAAATTTGAAAAGATAGATAACACATAATAAAAGAAACGAGTAGTATCAATGATACTTCTGAATAAAGTCAATCTGCTATCGATAATTTTAATTTGCTCTCGATTCAATTTTCCGAAGATAGAATTGGAAGAATCCACCTATTTTCCGCTTCTGATTTCAATAAGTGATTCTTTTTATTCTTCTCGAGATCAAAAATATAAATATGAATGGAGATGTATTTAACTTACCTTTGAATGAATTAAGTAGTTGTTATATATGACTTTTATCTTGCTACTTTAGAACTCATCACTGTATTAGAAATCTGTCAGTCCCCTACGACATTTATGGGAAGGAATATAATTATGTGTGTAACGTGGAAAATTCCATACATGATAACACGTTAGGTGGATGTCATTAATTTAGTAGAAGTGTTGTAATAATTGATTAAACAACTATCTCAAGGGGTAATCAGTTGGTTAGTCAGGGCTCGGTTCTTAGTGAATTTTGCGCATAACTTATGTAAATATACATACACTGAAATTTGTAATTACATACATACCTAAACCGGTAGGCTAATTAATTTTGAACTATATTTTCAGGGGTATATAGTTGACTACCGATTTAACTTAATATATTTCGAAATCACAACGTGACAAGTTCAGGAAATACCGAAATTATGGTTAATTAAAATTGTTATTAATAATATTATGTCAATATATGGGAATATTTTGATCAAAATTACATTTCTTTTAGAACCATTAAACCCTTTTGACATCGTAGAACAAAGTTTATTAAGTAAAAATATTCAAAGAAGCAAATGGTCCAGCAGAATGTAAAATTCTCCGATAGAATACATAAAATAATAAATTTCAATGTCGCCTGTTATAATATTCACTTTGCCCCCCTCGAGCCCCGCACGGGCTTCACCGAAAGCTCTTAATGCCGACTCGGCCTGACCTCATGCCTCCTCCATTATGGCGTTTATACATAATGTATGAATTTGTTATGCTGTTTGATGTAAGGCAGCTTTATGAGACGCAGGTAGTGCTAAGGTTTTAGGACGATTTTCTCTTATGTTATTAACATCATTTCACAAAATTTCCTTTAGGTATTTAATACTTTGGTTCAATTAATGTAGAGTGTGGAAGAGCGGTCTATTTTTAAATTAAACAAAACTGTTTATATATTTTTTTTTTATTGTAGCCGGTATGTGACCACACTGATGTAAAGCCAGAGTGCGGTCCATCAATGAAAACAACTGCTACTACAGAGAAAACTGTGCAGGTAGCAGTAGCCTCTACTATGCCGGTTTGAGGAGACGAGCATGTACCATCTGGATTGACAGTGCACACTCCTCTAGTTAAGATACTAAATTATAAAGCTTCTCGTAATAAGAGAGATACAATTTGAAAACGATCACCGAGAGAATGGAGTGCCAATTATTGAGAACACAAGTGCAATCCGTGCTAGTTACAATAATATAATTGTTAGTGAATTATTCGTTCGAGGACTACTTGAAGCGCTGAAAGCGATTTCCTGCTAACAATGCTGAAAGTTGAATATGACACTGTTTGACAAATACTTTAACAGAATTTTTATTTTGGAAATAAGTAAATATTCTAGAAATAAAATTTAAAAAATTAAGCTCGATATAAATGACAAAATTTTAGAGTTAGAAATCTCCGTGGACGGATCTAACGAGCACTAGTTATAAAACACTTTCCGACTAGACACGTTCGTGAGAGTCCCAAATAGCAAAATAATCGCGATGCATCATCCTCTAGGGCCTTATGCATTCCGTGCATACGTACAAACACGAGTAGAAAACTTTAAAATGTAACCACTGAAAACTGTCACGTATCGCACTCTTATAAATGATTTGTTAATTTCGATTTCTTTAAAGTTTAATAAATTTGTTATATTTAATATGCATCTAATATGAAATAGGTACCTTATCCAATTTACTTTTCAAGAATCAAAAGGATTACTTTTTCTTCGTAGCCTATTTTAATATCTGAAATTTAATTTAAATTGAATCCATTCGTTTTAATATCAATAGCACGTCAATTATAATGTTTTAATTAAGCTATCGTTAGGAGTAATTGGAAACAAAGGTTGTCGCACAAAAAAGCAATGACTAGACGAAAAGTCTAAAGCGCTATTGTGTTGTCATAGAGTTCATATTGTGGCAACAAAGATAAAGAAGATGGTAAGAAGCATCACTTGTTGCGTAGCTTGTTTGGTATGCGACACACGTCTCGACTCCACGACAGCTTGACACGAACTGAACGGTATTTAAGGGCGACACGTTGAATGTCAGCAGTGTCATGGGTTTGTGGGTAGCTAAAAATATTGTGCTGGAAACTGATGTATTTATTCATACGTAACACTGTTTACTCACACGCCACATTATAAAATCGTAAAGTAATTTATCGCCTTATTAGTGTAAAGATGCATTGTAGAAAGGAGAATGCCCATTGTTGGGCCCACTTGATACCTAATAGTTTGGTAACAAAACAATATTCTAAAACAATATCTTATTTTTTTATTAATTAGTTTTAATTATATCAACACATCATTTACCAACCAATAGGCGATGTTTAATTACATAAAAAATAGATATATTCAATTATTAAAGCATTTAAAATAATAATAACCTCAAACAATGTATCAGAAAACATTTAATTACTCAATTACCCGGGTGAATAAATTAAAACTGATTGGTTATAAGGAAGTAGATTTATTTTTCTACAAAATTAAATAAAAATCATTAACTCGAAAAAAAAATTGTGGGCCCATTTCTTTTAGGCGAATGGACATTCTCCTTTAGTAAAACTTTGCAACAATTTAAAACATATGACAACAATGTATCAACAAATAACAAGCAGTGTTATTATACTGGACAACCCCTAATTCTCATCATTGCAACCATACAATGTAAGTAAATTTCTCTAAAATATATATTCACTAAAATGAGAGAAAATATATTAGGTATATTACCTAATAGAATAGTGAACATGTTTTTAGTACGCAGTGTAGAACATTTTGTATGAAACTGTACGATGAACGCTTTTCGTTGTAAATGAACTTTAGGTTAACAAAGCAGTTAACAATGTTGAATTGAAAAACTAAATTTGAACATGTATTTTATACATTTTAAAGTATTTTACGTTTAACAGTTTTTTTAAACAAGCGAGGAAAATTTAGTAGCATATTCTTTATTAAATTATGATGAATATTTAATAGAAAAAAAGCAGATTAGACAGACTTTTCTATGTAACTTTATAACAAATTCAGAATTTTAATATGCCAACAATTAATAAGATAGCATACTTTTATTATATTTTCGTTAGAAATTAAAAACATTAATTTAGTTATAATAATATCTTATCTGCTGTATAAATATTCGTTAAAAGAACATAATAGAAAACAGTCTGTAGATGGTTTTCATTGAATAAAATTGATTAGGAGCGAGTGACAAATAATTTATAGACCGCAGATAAATAGATGCGCTGCCGAAATTCTTAAGATCCTGGCGTGTTTTGTTCCTGTTTTCTGAGATACTAATAGAAGTCGTGTTTGAATGCTCATAACAAAGCTCCTTCGGGGGATATTGGCTTTAACTTTAATTAAATTTCAAAACTTAAAATAATTCCTTTGTGCAGTGAAGGGGGGAAGAACTCCATTTTCTTGCTGCTTTGTATCACGAAATAAAATCTGCTCTCATAATCTTGTGTTGTTAAAGTGCTCGGTTCCTGTAGGATACACTTATAGGCTACATTACTCTAACCAGTAAATCGTAAATGTCTATTTTAAAACGTAGATATTTTTATTGTTATAAATAATTTAAAAACTAAGATGATTTATCTAAAGATCGAAACCGTTATTAAAATAAATTAATAAAGTAGTGAATTAAAGTCATCTAAATTAGTTTAAAAGTTTCACTTCACTTATGATAATGGATGCACTGTCTGAGGTAAGTCAAGTTGGACCTTCGACTGCATCTAAGCCAAATGTTTGTCCAGATCCAGAACGTCTCCGACCGCGTCAATTATTCAAATAACTACAGCGACAGACTACGAGTAATTTCGAGGGTATTACTCTAGAAGTGAACTGAATTAGTTATAGGTATACCGCTTGGAACACCCATGTAAGGAGCTTATAAGTTTCACGTCAAAGAACAGGAGGGGCTAAAGATTATTGGTAATAATTATAATGGCTTGCATATGCGGTGTGTAGTATTTTTTTTTTTAATTATTATAATATTTTCATTAAAATTAAAAGTTATCATTCACTTCTTTTTTTTTAATATAAGTTAAAATGATTTTGAATTTGCGATGTAAGAAACTTATCATTTATATTTCGCTACTTATTAATATTGTAATTTTATTTATAAATAATATAGTAGACAGGCATTTGTATGTGAGTCTTTTACCGCTAGACCACGGCCGCTTATTAACATTTTAGGCAATTATTGCCCATTAAAATTTAATAAAAAAAAACATCACAACCTGAATAAATATTTTGGAAAAAAGGCAAGAAGGATTAAGGAGGTAGGGAAGCTGACATAGTCGGATTAACTGTTCGTCGCAGAATCTTCAAGCGACGATTTCCCCCGAAACAGGCTTAGTTGCTCCTGAACACGTCAATAAATCTGACATTTGTCAACGGCAAGGGTAGCCAAAAACCTCTTACAATGTTTGATATTAGTTTTGCAAAATTTTCACTGTGATATAACAAACGGTAATATGGGATAGATAAGACGTAACATAAACGTAAAAAGGAGAAAAGAACTATTAGGACACGCACATTCTTGTTGACAAGCTCAATGCATACAAAAGTAATTTATTTAAAAAAAAACGTATAAAACAAAATGGATTAAATTAATTTTAATATTGGCGAGCTTTGTTATAATATTTGAATAAGCATGTATTAATTTATTAAAATAGTCTAGCCTTAGGTGACTCGTGTTCAAATCTCGCTAAATTCCAACTGGTACCAATGTAAGTATGACTTTATTAAACGTACTTTAGTTGCTCAATGCCTGTGATACAAACAGGCATTAATGAAGGATAAATTAATAAACTTATAGCACTTATTCGAATTAGCAACTAGCATTATTCACTCTTTTTAAATTTTAATGAGCAACAAAAGTTGTAAGTTGGAATCTTGAACCTCACATTGGTTCAAAGTTCATATTATTATAATAAAGTTTGTTTATACAAGTTTTGGCAGCGAAAACCTATAACATACCTACCTAAGTTCGAGCCCTGTGGTTTTAATGATCTAATATTATATGAACGCCGAAGGTATTAATTAAGGATTCCCAAGTATAATAACGACATGAAAATTCAAGGTATGTTATGGGTAAAATAAGGCTTCCTTTGTGAAAAATGTGTTACATATTAAACTTTTTATAAATTAATTTACCCATATCGGTAGAAGCATACGTTATAATTTTTGTACGCCGGTAATTTTGTTTCTTTTATTAACATATGGTTCTTTGTACTCTGATTTCACTTTTTATTCGGACCATAAATACTAATTATCCACTTAATTTTCTAAAATAAATGTTGCAATGATAAATAAAATAAAAAAAAAAACGACAAATACAGTTGAATTATAAATACATTTTAAAACTACTCGTTCACCTTTTTTACTAATTCAATTAAATTCACTAACGAGTTATTTTCTGAAAAGCTCGATGTTCAATTAGTTGGAAAACTAAACAGAAAAATCAACGAGTAAAGTTTGAGTAAAAAATAAATGAAATACTATCTTAAACACGGTTCTGACTAAAGAGAGCAAAGAAAAATAAATTGTAATATTTAAGTGAGAGCAGAGAAAATTAAAAATAATATAAAAACCCATGTTACCTGCACAGCACAAGTTGTAAATCGACAGAACAAAAAATTGCAGAGCAAACAGACAATTCAATTAAGCGTATATAAAACATATTTTGCTTTTATAAAAGACACGCGGGAACGGAACAAAATTATTCAATTTCATGCATATGCAGACACAATTTTAAACAAAGTACTGCACAAATAACTGCGAAATAAAATAAAGACAATCTTAAATAATAGGAGCAGTTACTGAATTACAGAAAAGTGTACTGAATGTGTAACTCCACAAACCGAGATGTAATGACCCGTATATACCAAGATAGATTCGATAAATTCGGCCAAAACCACCCTTACGACTTCATATATCTTTCTGGATCGTCGATTTTGCCAATTCGTCTCCTTAAGAGTTAAATTAGGGATAAAGTGAATGAGCTCGGCGGCTTCTGTAGCGTAGTGGTTATCGCGTCAGAGATCACGGGTTCGATTTCAACCGGTATATGCTTGTGTTCACCTGGTACCTTAGTATAGTATATCCCTAGAATACCAATAAAACTAAGAAACGGGCTAACTGCGCAAAAATATATTTTCCCATCGAGCTGATAGATCTGAAACGCATACGAGACAAACAAACAAACATTGTTTATATATTAACAAAAGAATTGGTTTTATATTGTAGTAGTAAATATATGTTATTTTCATTAACAAACAAACATGTTACAAATCTAATGGACTGATGAACACATTGGCCGATTTTGTTAAACACCAAACCATGGCGTAGTGTCGGTTTGTATTTCATTATTCACTATAGTTACATAATCGAATCAACGAATGAAAACCAAAACAATTGAACATGTTTTCGAAGCGTAGAACAATAAAACCACAACTTCGATGCACCACGAATAAAGAGCAGTTGAGCATAAAACTAATGAAATAATTGTTTGTAACTCGAACGCCAGAGGCGTATGTTAAAAATTAAATTGAATCTGCAATATATTATAATATTTTGTTATGCGTTATTTTAATTTGCGGTAAACAACTCGCTTCAATGAATACAATAATAATATATTTACTCTTATTGCCGTTGCGATGTTTGTTTAAAAATAAATACAAAAAATTAAAAATAGCCGACGAATTCAACTTTAAAGTGGAGCTTATTTGTGGTTAAAAAAAAAACAAAAGCAGTCGAAAGAGCTACCGATGGAAAAGGGGAATTTCGACACGACCACGTAATGGACGAATAGTATAGAGAGTATAACTGAAGACGTGGGTTCGTATCGCGTTGACTTTTCTCTATTCAATTTACGTTAAATTTAATAAAATAAAAATTGTTAAACATTACTATTACAGAACTACTCGTTATTGTAGAAATCTTGTTGCTGTGTTCAAATGGTAAGTGCGACATTTCAAACGGAGCAATGTAAATGAATGACTAAAGGTGCCCTCTGGTGGCCGTGCGCCGCTTGCGCATATTTAAATTTAATTAACTTTCAAGAGCCAACCCCCTTTGTGTGAAAGGCAAAGAAAGGGAATGTTTGCTCAACAAATGACTGCACATAGCGACTGCTCGCCAAGTTTTTACACCGCATATTAAAATATTTTTTTTGCTTCATTTGACGTAGACGCCTGTTCGGCTCGTTTTGCGGTTTCTATACCACTATAAGTAACTATGTTAATTAAAAATGTAATAAATAATAAGTGTAATATTTTACCATTGTCTATTATTATAAATATTTAAACTAAAACTCACTATCCCTCTATGAATTTTGTTTATTTATTGTATAAATAATGTAGCTTTCTTATTTGTAGCATTCACTATTCTCACAGTTTATTCGATGAAAATTAGTTGTATGGTATTATTAGTATTAATAATAAGATTGCCAATTTCACTAAATTTTTGTGATATAGTATATACCTTGTATTTTTTCTATACTATATAATATATAATATATTATTATTTACTTAATACACAGGGTAATTTTTTTAACTGGGACAGTATAGGAAAATCCGAAACCACAGTAGATACAGGTAAACTGTCCTAGGAACCGTTTGCTCTTTTTTATGAAAACGATTTTGGCATAGTAATTTTTCTGGTCAAGTTTGATTTGTCCATAAAAATGAGTCATTTTGGTCAAAATTTTTTTGTTGCGGTTCGACTCAGTTTCATGTAAGGATTATTTCATTGTATCAGAAGAAAAAAATCGGAGCAGCAGAAGTTAGTCAAACTTAATAAAATGTATCCCTATACAATTTGTAAGTAATTTGTAAAAAAGTTGAAACTTGTAAATCCATATGAAAAAATTCATCTGCGTCACATTGGCTGAACGTCGTGGTCATTTACGGGGTACGTTTGTACGGTAAAAAAATTACATTTACATTAATACATTTACAAGAATATACATAATTATGTATTTAATGATATCAATTACCAGTTACAGAAATCGAAAAAGTTAAGTAAAACACAGAGAAAATTGAATCTTCAATCAAGCCTGATTAATTAAGGCTGTTTAATATGCAAACTCTACTTAAAATTAACAAAACAGGAACAGTCTACCCTATCCAATTTGTGCTATCATTATGACGTCATCGGAGAAGGATTTAATTAAAGGCCTTTTAGAGGCCTCCAATGTAATTGGTGTTCAATGGACGTCTCTTTTGTAGAATAAGAGATCTTGTTTTAGCGTTTTTGTCTCGACAGCTTTAATTTCTTTTTTCGTTTCTTTAACTTTCGTTACATGAGGCGGTTTATTACATACGAAAATTGGGATCTAGTTTATTCTAACCCGACAATGTAATTTGATATGACTGCGTTTATTTACTATACATATTCGTAGTAGCTAATCGGTATTGAAAAATTTATAATGAAAAAAGTTATTTTATTTATGACAAAAACAAAGACTTATTTTTAACAGTTTGTCATTATTTTAAATAATTTATTGTATAAAAAAGCAAAGAAAATGCAGACTTTGCTAGTCTTTAGAGAAACCCGTTCTTTTAGCCTGGGGAAAAAAGGTTGGTATCTACCTTGTTTAAATTTTAAAAGTAACAAATAGAATTTAAAAGCTTCTAGTAGAGATAGAGATAGAAAATTATTCTAAAGAATGAACAAAATCGAAAAGCTTTAGGAACATTTTTCTTTTATTTAGTAACAAAGAGTCCTGTTTAGGTTTCTCTTAATGAAGAGACTATACGGCTTAACCACAATCTCTACAAACCGTAACAATATAGAAACCTCTCTAATTTTTTTAAACATTAAATTTTAGTAGACAACCATTGTTTACCTTTCCATTGTTATAAAATTTAATACTTTATTAATAAAATAAAAATTAAGTTTGTAAAATTAATAAAAATATACATTATATTTTTAAATTAGTTACAATTGATATTGTTACATACAGAATATGGATTAATACACAAACAAGCGAAAAGCTGTGCAAATGCAAACGACGGCAATTTTCCTCAAATAGGCCTAAATATGAACAAAATTTCATGCTATCAAACCACTGAAAAGGCCAGTAATTATTATTAACAATGTTGAATAATTGTTACCATTAAAATCTGATGTAGGCATCATTTGCAATAAAATTTAATGCTTGGTAAATTGAAACGTAATCTCACATAATACGAGCTCTATTAAATTTACATGGTATCATATGCAAAAATAAATATAATTAGGTATACACATCAAAATATATATTTTGCTCACTGTACTTTTTAGATGTTTCATTGTTTGATATTGTTATCATTTAATATTCTTTTAAATATTAATTATATTTTATGCTTGCCAATTATGGTATATGTGCCATATTAACCTTTTTATATTTATATTTAATTTTGTATATGTTGGTTAACAATTACAATAACTAAATAATAGTGTCAATTTTATTTAGGTTTGTTATTGTAAATAAAAAAAAAAAAAAAAAACTGCTGAGAAAGGGTCAGACGAGGAGCACCCTCAACCGACGTGCATGCATGAGGGGAGTAATGGATGTGGTCGAAGCGAAAGTGATATGTAGAGAGAGGAGTCGCTGGCGCTCCATAGTTTCTGCCTACCCCAGTGGGAACAGGGCGTGAGCTAAGTAGTAGTAGTAGTAGTTATTGTAAAATTTAATTTAACAACCATAATATTCTGAATTAATTATAAAAGTTTGCATTATTTGCATTGAATAGAAAATATTAATTAATCAAATTCGTTTCTCATTTATGAAACACACAAGCTCCCACAACAGGCACATTAACCGAGAGAATATTCATTATTGTGGATACGTAAAATAAATTTGCCAGTCAAATGAGTTTCTAAAAAGCCGATTAAGCGGAAACTAAATTGAGCCAATTATTTATTGCACAAAAGGTTTTCATAGCAATATCATTTCATATAAGTTATGATAAGAACTTCAGACAAAAAGTCGGCGCGCATACCAGACGCTTACTACTTGTATTCTATTTTTTGATCGGCCGTCCTTCTAAGTGCTTGGTTGACGAACATATTTCCGTCCCTAAATCGCAGACCTACTATCGAAATATGTACCAAATATTTGTTTCGACCATATTTTGTTGAAAAAGCTACAGTAATATAAGTTATAACTTGTTATTTATTTTAGACTATGATTTTTAATAATTCTTTTATATAATATAATAAATTAATTCTAATATAATAAATTCTTAAGAAAGTTGAGAATTAATTAGTGTAACCTGATTAATTTTCATCATTATTTAATAATAACAAGTGCAGTAATTAAACGCGAAAAATCGCAATAAAAAAGTATTTGAAAAGTAAAAATATTATTTTTTTATCTTTTTCTTTAAAATCTTATCATCTAAGTTAATTTGTTCTTCTTTTACTAAAATTGCTGGTAACATTCCGTCTTTATGACAATTTCTCAAGAATCCTAATAAATGAAACACGAACAAACATTTTCTTATATCATTAAAATTTAATATAGATATTTTCTTTCAAGTTATTTAATGTTAGAAGTAAAGTAAAAGCTTTTTTTATAAACGCAATTTTTATTGCTAAAGGTCTTAATATTTTACTCTTTAAAAATATTTTATAAAACGTTACATAAATATAGGTTATATAGGTTATAATAAATAGGTAGGCTATTCGCCTAATCTTTTTAATAGAACTATGAATTTGAGATCTAGAAGTTTCGTATTTCAATACTTGTGTTATTATTTAGCTCTATTATTTGTAAATAAATAAAAACTAAAAATAAACTTACGTAATAAGTGTAAAAAAAGTCTGCAAATAATTACCTGAAAATATATTTTAAAACATGATATTGTTATTCTTAAAACCCCAAGCGAATAAATACATCGACATAGATGCGTACAATTTGATAGATAAATTACTGTGCACCGCACATTCAGCTTTGACACAGTTTCGGCATTTGCTATTAATCGTGTCAGATCTATGACGAAAAGCCTCCGTGTATAGTGGACTAAGAGGGTTCGACTTGATTCGCATCTACCCCACAATGACTATTATTTACATTGAACAAATATTATAATCTCAGCTGAGTCACACAAATCCAAGCATATATTCTTATAACAATATTATTACATGGTATTATAAGCCAAAGGTTACAATCTAGCTTTACCCAAGTTAAATATTTGAACATTCTCTTTATTCTCCCCTTTAGGACTAGCTTCAGAGAATTTAGAGTCAATATTGTGTCAAGACAATCTTTGCATTTCCATTACGTAGTTACAAGTTACATATTCAACTAAGAATTAATCGTGACCACCATTGGATAAGGCAATATTAAGGTTTTCCAATAATTAAAACAGATAAAAGATAAAAATCGGTGAAGTTTCGTTTTTGAAAAGGGTTTTACGACGGTTAATTTAAAATTTAGATATTACTTTTTTTACAGCCTGAAAAATATTCTATCAAAATAAATTGTAAAATTTATTTACAAATAAAAAAAAAGTTATTTACAAGTAGAATATAATAGCTGAGTGAAGTATCATTATTTTAAAATATCTTTTTCAGTTAGTTCTTTTATAAAAATAAATCTGTAAGTAAAATCGAGCATGGCGAATCGACTAGAACGTGTTTGTTTTGGAGAGAGAAGCTAACAGAATCGCTTCAAGACAAACAGTTAAATCGGAGATTTCACTTCAAGAAATACTAGATATTCTTCAAAGAAATCTTTTACTTCGTCATACTTATTTTAATAAAACTTAATACTTTTAACACGATTGAGATGACGTAACGTTAATTCATTATCTAGATTTTTAATATACAAATTTATTATATCAATAAATTATTCGCAAATAAGTCAATACCGAAAAAAGATACATATTGTACTTTCAACAAACAAAAATGTAGAGATAGTATCACGTCGTCTAAAACTGCTTTAAGTAGCGATTCGTTAAAAGCTTACAATTAAAATAAATTAGATGAAATCTAATCACATATAGTGATTGGGAACGTCCTGACAACTGAGTTGTTAAAAAAACATTATAATATATATTTATATACAGTGTAAACTCTTTATAACGAAACTCAAGGGACTGAGCATTTTTTGTCGTTATAGAGAGTTTTCGTTATATGGAGTGAACAAAAAAACAACCATATTAACAAGATTTTTTAATATGTATGTATTATAAATTATTGTTTATACATATAGTCTGATAACTTTGTTTGACGTTTTTTGCTATGCCAGTACTTGTTTTGTATTATTTTATGTATTCTATTCATATCTAGATGTGTGGTGGAATCGTCTTGATTAAACAGCAAAAATTTTTCTACCAACTTAG
Organism: Tinea pellionella; assembly: GCA_948150575.1. Classification (NCBI taxonomy): domain Eukaryota; kingdom Metazoa; phylum Arthropoda; class Insecta; order Lepidoptera; family Tineidae; genus Tinea; species Tinea pellionella. The sequence continues at coordinate 3,182,750 of OX411250.1, forward strand.
CGGCATCTAGGGCTTGTTGAATTGTTGGTGGTGATTCGGCTTTGTCCACTTGATCATCTTCTTCATCTTGATTATCGGGTGTTTCCTGACTTTTTGACACTAAATCAACAATTTGTTCATCTGTAAGTGTACCAGTTGTGGCTACATCCTCATCTATATTTTCGTACGATTGTAGATCTTCGTTGAAATTGTTTGGTATGTCGAACTGGCTTATCCATTCACTCAGTGGTAGATTGTCTTCACTGTCAAATTGGTTCGTTTCTTGGCTACTACATAATCCAGCATGTCGAAAAGAATGTTGGATAGTGGCTGCTGTTACCTCTTCCCAGGCTTTTGATAAGAAGTTCACTGCCTGTAGCATGTTGATCGAGACCTTGCCGTCAGTTTCGATCATATCCATCAACATTTTCCGTCTATAGTGGCCCTTTATGCTTTTAATGACACTCTGATCCATTGGTTGTAGAATACTGGTTGTATTAGCTGGGAAAAATGCTAACTCTATGTTTCGAAGATTAGATATGATTGGGTGAGCAGGACAATTGTCTACTAGAAGCAAGATTTTCCGTGATTTTAATTCAGCATCCCATTTTCTCACTTCCTCTTCAAAAATCTGCGATGTCATCCAAGCTGACTTGTTTGCTTTGTACGTAACTGGCAACTGTTTTATGTTCTTGAAACACCGAGGGTTTTTCGATTTGCCTATAACTAAGAGCTTTCTTTTTTCTGTGCCACTCATATTGGCAGCCACTAGAACTGTAATACGCTCTTTAGACAGTTTTCCTCCAACACATTTTTCCCCTCTGAATTTTAAAGTTTTGTCGGGAGTCAACTTGAAAAAAAGGCCAGTTTCATCTGCATTAAAAATGTCTTCTGGTGAGTACTTCATCTTTAATTTAGGCCATACTGTACTAATCCAATTGTTAGTCACATTAATATCGACATCCCGCGCCTCTCCGTTCATTTTACCGTACGTAATTTGGTGACGGTGCTTAAATTTTCCGAGCCAACCTTCAGATGCTTTAAAGTCAATTATGCCAAGTTGGTTGGCAAACTTTTCAGCCTTAGCTTTTACAATTGGCCCCGAGATGGGTACATTATTCTGGCGCTGATTGTTAAACCACGACAACATTGCCTGATCTAAGTCTTCGAATTTTGGCTTTCTTAATTTTTTAGAAGAGTTTCCTTCCAGCGCCGCCTGTAGAATTGTTTTTTGGTTTTTCCAAATGGTAGCAACAGTGGATTGACTTAGTTCAAAACGCCTTCCAACGTCACTTTTCTTTTCACCCTTTTCAATCGCACGTATCACACAAACTTTTTCGTCAACACTAATCGCTTTCCGTTTACTGGCCATGTTAACAGTTTCAAAGTAGGTTTACGACTGATAATACGATAGGTACCCAGTATGCTTGGTCGAAGACCATCACTTCCGAGAAAACAATGCGTCTTACTGCACGTGTTCAAGGCAATTAAGGATAACAAAAGCTAGACCGACATCGGATGTTTCGGAGCTTCAAAGTTTTTTGTTACCTGATAACATAACATAAACAATAATACCGATAATAAATATTTACTGCCTAAAAATATGAACACATTTCTTCGTAATAGAGAATGGCGTATCGCTATAAAGAGTGTTTCAATATATGGGTTTTAACGCAAACCAACCAAGTTGGGCTCACTTCAACGTTATAGGGAGTTTATCGTTATAAAGGATAACGTTATAAAGAGTTTACACTGTATATAAGAAAGAGTTAAAAATATACAAAATACACTAATTTAAAAATACATATTAAAAAGGATAAGAAGCTTAAATCTAGAGTCCCAATCAGTTCGAACAGATGTTGCGGTTGTAGATATAATCAGGGCATCCTTTGTGCTTCAGAACTAATGAAAGCTACCTGCCTTTCAACTGATATACATATCTTTAATCAAAGTTAAACTTGTGCCCGCATCGGGTCGTGAGACTACGATATTTTGACGAGCACCTCTGTTGTAGCACAAGTTGAATTTATGTCTTATTTTATAATTTCTGAAACTATAATTTTACATTACGAAATAATCTTAAAATTATTCATTTAAACTATAATACAATAATAAGGTTGCTGTCAAATAAATCTATTTAACTAATATTAGTTTATGAAGCAAATAAACTTCAAGACCAACCTGAAGGCAAGTTAAAATAAATCAAGTGTCACGTTTGAGATGCCTATAAAGTAGTGGTATTTCACGTACTAATAGAATACTATAAAATTGAATACTTTACTGCCTCTATCACATACATTTACAACATAATGCTTTACAAAGCTAATAGGATTTATCATCAAAATGAATGTATTATTTTTTACTAGAAAATTCTTTATATTAGATAAAGAATAATGGGAAAATTCTTTCTCGGTACTGTGTAACGTTATTACTTCAATATTAAACTATCAGTCATAGTATAAAATAAAGCCGCTCGACGTGTGTCTTTCTGGACCTAAAGTCAAAAGTCACTTGATCGAATCGAAAACTTTGTTTTTTGACGTTTCGTTATCACTTAGGTGACATCGTAGACTGTACGCGCTAATCTCAAAAACAACGTAAGTACTTTCATTTGGTTTTCCCCATTAGATATTCGTAGAGAGATTGATTCACCTTTGAGAGGAAGGTGATGATCGAACTATGATGATAACCGTCGATTATGAGGGAGGAAGAGGTATAGTAATTAAACTAACGTTCAAGTTTTTCAGTCAGTATAGTGGAAGCTACTTTATAAAATGTATATTTTCGCGTACAATTCGGATCGCATAGTAGAATTTAATTAATAAAACCAAAATACATAATGGAAAATTTTACACTACGGATTAATGTGTTATTATTATTCATATTTGTTTAAGATTTTAATGTAATTTCATTATATTTACATAACATACCACTAAATATGTAATAAAACCGATTTATTTATTCAGCTTTTGCACAATGTTTATATTCTGTAAGATTATTGCATTTATTTTTCGAATATTTTGAATTTTAAATGTTTTATTTATATAATGCGCTGAAAATTGGCTGTTATTTTTAATTAAAAAAAAACAGATTTATTATATTTTAACCATTTTCCGTCAATACCCATAACACAGAAACGCGACCAAACTAATCTCTTTGAAACAATGCTATTGCAATATCTTTGGTTTACGACGACCGCTTTGACTTGAATAACAAATATTTGAATAACTATTTCATTGTAAGCCTTTGTCTTAGATAAAGAGGAAAGCCAAGGATAATGTCTGAAACCAATTATGTTTCTACACCAAATCATTAGTTAAAAAAACAACTTAGATTTAACATTAACAAAGACTATATCAGAACTAGTCTCAAGACAAGAACAACACACGTTTGCCACAAAACGAGCCATAAAGGGTACTAGTTTAATATATATTTTTAAGATTTAATAAAGCAAAGCTTGTGATGCTAACATAAATAAATAAAAATCTTGACAATTAGCTGAGCAGGTTTAATGATACTTTAATACGATTGTTAACCCGCGGGCGCGGTGTGCTACCAAGGGCGAATTTAAAAAGAACAAATCCTACCTACTATATAATATACTATATAGTTCTATGAAAAATAAGACCTTACAATTTAACTTAATCCATAGCTTGAACTTGTTCACTTTATTTTTGTTTTATTATATAAACCAGTCGCCTTTAATAAATAAAGATGGTAAGTATTTATTAAAATTTACAACAACGTCTCATATCTAGCGTTAATTATAGCAAAATAAGCTTTTATAGCAATCCATCATCATAGGCAAAGGAGACTAAAGTACATATAAAACAAAGTTACATTGGTACCAGCCAGAAATTTTATGAACTTCGAACACGGACCTGTCAATTAAAAGTATATCAAGTCGGCTACGGACTTGCCGATCTAGATTTTTCTAAATCTACAATTTGTATCTTAAATGGACTAACGATGGGGAGAAAGGTGGTAAAAAGTAGGGGGATAGAGAGCTACCTTACATTAATAGTTACTGTTAAATTTACAACTGCAATCTTCGTTGTATAACTGTATATGCAATTAAAATCAATTACGATATGTACCAATAAAATCCCTATCGAGATAGGCAAGCATGGAACATCAGCGACTGGGAAGAGATGGATTTCTAACTATCACTTTCGCTTCAACCACATCCATTCTCTCTGCTTCTCATGTATGCACGTCGGTTGAGGGTGCCCTTCACCTGATCCTTACTGAGCAGTTGAGTTTTTTTTTAAAGAAGCAGGCAAACAACATATACTCTACTTTTTGTATTAAAAAATCTATCAAATCAGTTCTATCTGCGAATAAACAAGCTGAGATACACCAGATTATTCTTTTAAATACCTTTTTTATCCAGATTATCGGATTACTGTATTCCGCTCCAACCAACTGTCCAAACATCGAAAGGTTCACGAGTTCAGATCTCAGCAGACTCATACATCACTTAGTGACCTGGTTTTAGTTTGTACGTTGTGAACGATCCTCGCTTGATAGCACTCGCCACGGAGAGTTGGTGGGGCGGATAAGCTCACGAAGCATTCTTCGATTTTCAATCATATTCTCGCTGCAAAGACACTGCTCTGGGAGGGCAATGCTTCATCTATATGTATATAAAAATCCCGTTAAAATAAGATGTTATCTAACAGGTATTTTATTTATAAGAGAAATTGACTATTAATTCCACCACCCAAGCTATCCCTGTCGAACAAACTCAAATTATGCAAGTTTTTAGTACCTGCCTTATGCGTTTTACTGCAACAAGGATTGTAATATGTTAAGTGAAACTTGTATTCGAATATCTTTTAAAAAATGTCAACCTGTACTTTGTAACTTTCATATTTTGTTTCTGGTTTTGGTTTCTGTCAGTAGTTAAGTATAAACAGTATTATTTAAAAAAAGTACTAATCTTACAAACAGTAAATGAATAATATATATAATGAATGTGATAATAATGTGAAACTCATAGGGTATTTAAAACAGTGTAATGTTTAATCATACGTATTGTACTATCTATATAAAATAAACCCATTGCTTTGACTCGTAATGGAATTCGAAAAATTTGCATCATTAAAAGTCAATTGAATTTACTTGTTTTCATTTGGAAGGCGGGCGCCGCTATTGCAATCAACGTGGACAATTGTTCACCACTTAATGACGAAAGAGATTTTTAAATAATGCAAAGGGAAATGTTTAAGTGCTTAATTACATTATATAAACTTTTGATTCGATTCCGTTCGAACAGGACCGTTATAAAATGAAAAACATAAATCTGAATAATTGCAGCAATTATTCTTCGAACCAAAGAATAAAAGGAGAAAAGAAAATAACAGTTATCGATAAATAAAAATAAGCTCAAAGCACAAAAGATATCTATTAAAATTAAACATCGAGCAGTTGCCGACAAAAATTGTATTTCCAACAATCGAGTCGTTTTAGAGGCGTATCTACCGCGACAAGTCTAGAGTCGCTCAAGGAAATTGATAAAAAAGAAAGGCGACGCGTTAACTGGGACTCAGAAGCGGGCACCCTCTATTTGTCGTCGAAACGTCGATCGAGGCTGAGCCACAAGTGGGTAACTAACTAGACGATCGTTCTTCACCTCCGCTCGCGTTTAAATATTGCTGATTCAAATAAAAATCCCAATTGCTATCCTACTTTGATGTCGACGGAAATGAGATCGGAGTCAAATCCTATCCCTAAAATGGATAAACTCCTTTCCTTTTTTAAATTTAGTCATAAGTGTGAGGAGGATGCGTGGAGGATGTGCGTGTCAATTCCAGATTTAAGGGTCTTCTAGCTATCTGACCGGTTGGAGTGGGTAATTTAATTCGTAGTCTCATGTCTCAAAGAATACGTTCACAGTAGAATATGAATTCTATTTCATATATTGTAGGTAAAGAAAAATCAATAATAGTTTTGTAAATAGAAGCAGTTTATTTCACACATTCAGTTAAACAACTGTCTGCATTAACCCTTCCCTGGTAGCATACGCCTACGTTCAAGATTCGAACTTTAATAAAATACTCTATTCAGGTTACTATCGTGATGTTTGCAAAGCTTTTAAAACACCGGATCAAAATTTAAAAAAAACAACGACAGCAAGCCGCATTAATTCAGTTTATTTAGGTAGCCAAAACAAGCATAAAGCATAAAGGTAGCATAAATAAGATGCAAATTCAAGAAATGGTTATTTAATTTTATTGAAGATAAATTAAAAAGCAACGCATGAGTGTGCCAAAGAAAAGACGTGGATTTAAGAAAAAATAACTTTTCCCTAATATAACGTTTTCGTAGGTTATTTCCTCGGCAGTCACAGGTGAGATTTATCCTCGTATAATTGGATAAAGAACGCGTTTGCGAGAAGTGATACGATGCGGAATAAGGGGTGGTATAAAGTAGAAGAGTGGCCTGTAGGGGGAAAGAAATAGGCACGCTTAATAATAATATGCAACTTTGGATTACGAAAAATCAAGTAAATATTAAACACGATAATTCTCTTTGAAAACATTGCTTAAACAAATTTTAAATGATTTATCTCATCGAATGCGTTCAGCTGCGGTTCTGATAGTGATTATCACTTAATTTTTCATGTACATATTTTTATAGTGACCGCGCTCTGTCTGATGTTAGCTAGAGTGTTGTCTATTGTCGTTTGACACGATTTTTCTTCTAAGTTGATTCCGAAACACGATTAAGTCTCTTTACACTTGTATATAGTTAGCGTTTTGAATAACATGAGATTTCACCGTTACCGAATCGTTGAGTGGTGTCTTAGGTCGCATATATTGTGAGATTTTTTATTTCAATCATACGAAACACAAGCTAGCTTGAAGATAAAACCACAAAAGCATTTCCTGTCCATATTTTCTAAATAACAAACACAAAAAATATACCACGGGGACATGTTACGTGAATAAATAATAAAAGTGGATGTCTTAAATTGTACTCGTACACATAAGTTAGATGTTTATTTTTACCTATATAGTTGTTATATGTTTATCTTAATAAATAATGACACCCCAAGTCAGATAGACAGATGTTTGATTAACACAAATTTTTTATGGCTTGATATCGTCGATATACGGTAAAGCGACCACACTTTGCAGAAAATTGACAAAAGTCCTCTCCATTATCTCCATAGCGCGACTAGGTCACTTTTTGGATGTTATATTTGAAATTTACTCCAAGATGGCATACTTGGCTAGACCATCACTCTTTAAAAATGGGTTAAAGTGTTGTTAAAACTATACCAAAACTTACTTCTATTGGTAAAAATTAAAATTAATGTAATTGTATGGTGTAAATCACTAATATTTTGTAAAGTATTCAAAAATAAAGCCAGCGTACAAATTAAATAGTCTATAGGTATTAATTGATGATTAACACATATTTACACATGGAAGCCCAAAACACACGCAAATTGTTAGCAACGATGATTTATTCATTTTGTTACGGCATTACCTTGACCATTGCACGATATAGCGACCGTGGGCCGCGTCCAGCTAACAATTAAATGGCATGCACTATGTTCACAGATTATTTTACAAAGTATTCTTCAAAGACGGCACTGTTGATGTTGATCCTGTGAATTAACGTACAGTATTAGTGGGGGAAGCAGTTTTTTTAATTAAGGAAAGATACGAACGAAAACATAAATATCATTAATTTAGAATAAAAAAGTTATAAAAGGTAAAAAACCAATGTAATCCTTCAGAGTTTTAGAAAATTGTGGATTCAGTTAATTCTTTAATTTACAACCTGACTGTTTACTTTATAAACATCTAGCGGGTTAGACTGATACTGTAACCGGCATTCAATTTAGTTAACCGTCCACGGAATATTGCCACTCTACAGTACACTTTTTCTTGCTTACGAAACTGAAGTTTGCTCACTGAAATTAGTTTACACCGGGGTTGATCGGATATACTCTTACTCCTAAAGAAGTTAAACGTAGAGGATCCAGCGATATTACACGTATTTTATTTTTTTACTTTTATTTTATTAGAAATCAATTAAATTTAGTTTTAAACTACTTTTTTAATTATCGTGTTTACAGAACGGGGATTTGTTTTTCATTGTACGATACATTTACAATATTTTTACTAGGTACGTTTTAGAGACGATATTTTTTATGAAATATAGAAATATGAAAATAATAATTAAAAAAAAAATGTCATTAAGCCCGAATTAATTAGAAGGAAAGAATAACATTATCTAAGTAATTATCACATACAAATTAAGACTAAACGTTTCCTTTTCGTTTAGCTTTAAATATATCTATATAGTTCTATACAGTTATGTGAGTATTTTAGTGTGACGGTATTGGTAAATTGTGTAGATTCGTTGTAAAGTGTAAAATTTTAACAATGCAACTTTGTAGCATCTGTATTTCTTCCTCATGAATTTATCCGGTCGTAACCAGTGTCGCGGGACTTCTTATCTGAGTTAAATTTTTATTGTCACAAACTCGTATGAAGTCTTGAAAATTTAATGGCGGAACCTCTTCCCGGAGGTAATCGTTTGTTGAATTTCTGATACAATGTAAGTTTGTAAAACAAATTTAAATATTACGAGTTCAAATGCATTGAGTTTTATACGAGGATTTAACTATTTCGGTTACTTTATGTGTTAGCTAAAAGAAATTTATTGTGTTATTATAATATTTAGAGCTATTTTACAACGGCGTAGTTTACAACCTTCACCATTACGAAGTATTACGATTTAATATTTTAACGTTTTAGTAGCTGTTATTTTTTATTATATAATTCATAAAAATTTAACATTCAATTATGCAGATAATGCAACATTGTTTACAAAGCATCTTTACGGTACGGCGACGTACACAGAATTCCTTCAACAGTCATGCATTTATTAAAATAACATAACATGTGTGTTTTTAATAACAGCATATCTGAGCAAACATGACATATTTGAGCTTAAGCATTTATTATGCATATTTTAATTCTAGGTATGGTATAAAGAATTTATGTTAAATATATCCTCAAATAATAATATTTTTTGTTATAAAAAAGTATTTTTAAAGCCCTTTTGCTTAATTGTAGAAGAAGGATTGACTCGTCGTTGTTTCGCCGGAAACGAGGTTGTCGGCGCCGATTCCAGCCGGATGTGGCGTTCCGGAAAACTTGGCGGCCGACGACGTCCGGCGTCGGTTGGGGAAACATTGCACAGCGGTAACTATGTTGTGAGCTTTGTAGAAAAAATATTTATCGAATTAACTTTTTTAAACGAATGATTTATCTGCTTTGTATATTATGTATTGCACATCTCGAACATAAAGATAATATATTTTTTTTATTATTTATACATGAGTCTGTAAAATAAAACCAATAGGTTTATTATTATAGGAAACACCTCAGTGTATATATTATAAATGTGTGAAAACAGCAAAACATCGGTGTTTCGCACGCAAAGTCCCAATTAGAAGGTGACCGGCGCGACGCCGGCGTTAAAAACTAATTCGTAATTTGTTAAGTATCCCCTTAAGTTTGGCCATTTCTTCACGAACAAAGTTCTAATGGTAATAAACAATATAATAGGGGAGATTAACTGTGAGATTAGACTGTTATTGTCAAAAATAACACATTTCTGATACAATAATAATAAGGTCAGATACAGCTCCGATTTTATTTATATTTATTTTGGGTAAAACTTGTAGAGCACCCGTATATTTAACCTAAAATCACGGTATTAATATAATATGCAATTATAAATAGTCCGCGCGCGGGTCGATTGCCGACTTCAGGAATGCATAACGCGAAATGCGAAAGCCAAGGTCAATAATAAAGTGCGAGAGCGCGAGACGAGTCGGAAGCCCAGGCAACAATCACACTCGCACGCGTTCTGTATAGTTTGGTCACCGAGAGCCTACTAAAGAAACTCATTTGTTTGTAGTAAATTATTTAGATGAATATATCATAATGCTTGTTGAATTCTCAAATAATGTTAACGAATACATTGATATTACAATATCATATAATAAAATAATTGTTTTGTTCAATTTGTGTCTTAAGTGTTGTAATTAGATCATTCAAACACTTCACAATATAAATAATAAAACGCAATTATAAATAAACGCGGCACTTAAATAAATCAACAACCATTAAAGTCACATTAACACGAATCGTGTTTCAGCAAAATAAGGCGTATTTTATTTCTCTTTTACCATCAATTGTCGTCACCTTTCCTATAATAAGCAAGAACAACGCCACAAACTTATTGAAAAGGTCTTTTATTGGAAAACTTTTATCCTCTCTATCCGTCCTACATGAAAAAATAAAGTTGTCGTACGTGGCGTAAATAAGGCATAACGGACGACTACCTATAAACAATTGTAGTATTATTATAGTTCGCTGGCGTTAGCTAGTTTTAAAGGAAAAGTTTTACAGTTTTTTTTTTTCATTGTTTGCGACACAATGTTTTTGTGTTAATTTAGTATATAAATAAACTTGTTTTAAATGCGTATAGTAATATTAATAATTTATATATATATTAAATAAGTTTAAAATCTCAAAAATATATGTATGTTTCGAGATAATGGGTGAATGAACTGCATTAACATATTTTAAATCCCCTGGCACTATTTTTTATTAATTAGGAATTGAATATGTGAAAAAAAATCAAACTAAAATACGAGTAGAATAACTCATGAGTCACGTAGTCAAATTAATCCTAATTCGAAAAAAACGTGACATACTTTCACCAATTTCATTTCCTAAACTGAAATAATCCAAGATGACGGACGCTCCGCCATTAACGGTGAACATTGCTTATTGTGGCGCAGGTTGCCACCTTTATTGTTCAGAGTATAATATCTGTTATTTAACGTCGCACCGCACTAATATTTGGTCGTTTTTTGTCCGCCGACGTCGCTTCTCGTTAGCTCGAATGAAAAGATTCTATGATGTTTACTTGTTACACCATATTGTGGGTTACGTCAAAGCCTTAATAGATTATTATGTTGCTTATTTATAACTTATTATCTTAATACCTTTTTATTATATACACAATAATATACATATATTATGTCTTAGACAATTATTCATAAACCTTGAAGGTGAAAATCAGCAAAACCTAGACAACAGCACAAAGGCCTTAGAAAACAAGATATAGCTTTCCGGTAAAGTTATAACGGTCTCTGTGGAATTGACACGAAACAATCAGGACGTGGAACTCGTAGCGTAGCATCTACCACGACTCGTAGCATTTCCGTAGCACCTCATAGGCCTCGCCGTAGCAGCGGGGTAGAAACTAATGAGGGCGCAGATATTGTACCGTCCGAGGTGCCGCGCGCCGCGCCGGCCTCTATAAATTGGTTTCATGCATATTTATTTATTCAAATATTATGTATGAATTGAAATCTCGCCTGTGACTACTGAAATATAGCTCTAAGTGAAAATTGAATCAAGAGAGTAACCTATGGTGAATTAGCACTTTTACACTTTTGTTGTTTATTAAAAGTGATGTTTCTTCCTAAAGTATTTTATGTTTATTTATATTAAAGTACATTAACGAAAATAAATTATGTCAGTGTGCTTTTTTTTAATATGACAATGGCTTGATAATGTTAATTAAAATATGCCTACTTACAAAAACTTGTACGTGTTATGTGTTACTCGGAAATTTATAACACGTAGAGTGCACTCGTCCATAATTTATAATGCACGTGTTTTTCAGAACTATATGTGCCTGAAACTTTGTGCATAATAGTTTTTTGATGACTTTACTGCGGTTCGGGCTTTTCTGAATAAATTGAAGATAAAAGGATTTTAATAACTCAAACCGATGCCTTAATAACTCAAAAATATTTCAGGAAAAGTATATTTTATCATTATTTAATAACTACCAATCACTATAAACTATTTAAAAAAAACACTACTTATTTCAATTAAAAATAAGAGAATAAACGAGGCTGCTTTAAGTGCATGTAGAACTAGTTTTATTTTTAAAAAGCTAGAATAACTAGCTTGCAATCCTAGCTTAGAAGACTAACCAAGTACACGCCTTAAAGAATCACGTCTTTTTTAAAAGCACAATAATAATAAAATTAGCACAATTTTAAATAGAGTACAATGAATTTATTTTTACAATTTTATTCTTCACTCACAATTAATATCTTTCCATACAGTTCGCTAGAAATGTTAAATGAGAGCTGTATCTCAAAGCGAGAAACTAATTAAACTCGAACGGTACGAATCAATACTTATATAAATTAAGACTCTTAAAGGCAATTCTAATAATATTGATTCTGTAAAAGTTTTAAGAAAACCTTATAGAACCTACTCTAATTACAAACCGCGGTATTTTATATTAACATTTGTTTTGAATGATATTGTATCGTATACTCGTATATTGAATAACTATCTAATATAACAGATTTTATACGGCTTACTATCGCATTTATTGAGATTAATTTGATTATCATATCGAAAGCTTGGCAGGCATCGTGGTCGTTTATTATTTGCATATAATAAATGTGAGTTATGACTACAGGCAGCAGTCCATGAGAGAGCAGTGATCTATGCAAGCAAAAATGTCTGCAGGCAGCAGTCTTCTCCGCCATGCCGGATTGAGGAAACGAATGTGCATAAGCTATTAACAGGACACACTTCTCTCATTATACCCCGCTACTTCCAAGCTGATCTCGAAACTGATGATAATCAATAGTCCAGTTTGCCGCCTTGGCTACCCCAAGGCCAGCCAGTACCAGTCGCGTTTTGAGATCAGTTTGTATGGACCCAGGTAGTCAACCTAGATAGTGCACATAGCAGAAGTGACTGCTGCCTGCAGAAATTTATTTGTGATAGCTGTTGTTTTTTTTTTTCTTTTTTTATATGGCATTATAACAACTTGCCAGTGTCAAAGTAAATATTTTGCATCAAGTTAATAATATTATGCATCACGAGTCATTCATTCATCACACTAAACAGGTCAAGTCTTAGTCAAGTCAAAATTTTCTCCAGTAAAATTTCCTATGGAGTTTTGGAGGGAAAATAGAAACACAGCTTCTCTCCTTTTGAATTGTTTGCCTACACTCACTCACGCACGTTCACGAACACTTAATGGTTAATAATACACCATTATTACACATTAACACTCGATGAAACACAAGTGTAAGAAAATAATTCAAGATAGAGAAACCTAATGTCTCAAGATAGCCGCCAAAACTCCCTTGTTTTTGTTCATTGACAAAACTATTTAAAACAACTACGAGCATCTACGAGTATAATAGTGATGAGGTATAAGTCTATGATTAAACACGGCAAGTATATCGGCATAATGCGTGTTGGCACTAACAGTAGTGTTGTATACGTTGTATACGTGTATAAAGTATATCATTAAAAAATGTCTACTTAAATTAAATGGATCTCACAAGTTTACAGTATAAAATCTCAAGTTTTCAACTCGATGTAACCTTATTCTTGCTTAATATTATTTAGCTTTGATATATTCGCAATTTAAGTTGCCTGAAACTCGTCGCGAGGGTGGCTGGATTAAATTACATCTTTTTTTCTCTTTCCTACTTATCTAAGAAAGCAAACGGTTTTAAGACTGTCAACAAAAACTTTCCAAGTTTTTTAAATATATTTTTTCTGAAATGGCACTGGATTTTCAACGCCTAATAATATTATTAAAAAGAAGTACCTGCTAATTATGTTTTTCGTTATTATTATGTACTTTTTATATAGTACCACACATTATCATATGACCACAATTCGCCTTAAGTTACAGTGCGATCTATGAACAAAAACAGTTGATACAAGAGACAGCAGTCTCCTTCGCTATGCCGGCTTAAGTAGACGAATGTGCACCATCCATTACCAAAGCGCATTTCTCTCGTTATATCGCGCTTCCAAGCTGATCTCGAAGGGATATTATATATTGTACTGTTTAGCGTTCCCGTTCAAACCCGAGGGAACTTTTGTTGTCATATCATGTAACTCTGAAAACCTTCTCAATAAAACTGCAATAATTGTTTAAAACTCACCTTAATTCCAATGTGAATGGGAAAATCTGAAGCTAATGCTGGTTGTGGATGTAACGCCGACAGTAGCGGCATCGGGAGAGGACAGGACATCATACTTGCACACACCTGAAATGAACAAAAACTACATGAAAATTATGGTGCAAATTCGTCTTCTCAAGTCGTCGTAATGGAGCCGACTAGTGCCTTCAGATATTTCTTTGCAGTAGCAGTTGTTTCCGTTTATGTTTATTACGCGTCGTGTGGTCTACTACTATAAAACTACTATACTACTATAAAAAAGAAATAGATATGCAACAATACTTAGTGTTGTACTGTTACAACTTAGTTATGTTTTGTGAGCGAATTATGTTTTCAATAATTGAAAATAAAGAAATTGAGATGATTTTTTACATTTAAATGGTATTATTTGGTGAAACGTACAGTGGAAGTACAGTGGAATGAATATAAGTCTGATTGCTTGGTTATATATCAACCGATATCCATTCATAAAAACGTCGAAAACATCGAAACAAAAATTAACACAATCAGCATAAACAGACGTTCACGTTTCAGCCAAAGCTCCATCGGATATGCGATTCAAATACGATATTGAACGTCAAAAACAATTTAGTTAGCGATGAAATCGAAAAGCCCGGATAACGGGATGCGCGCTCTCTAATATTCCGTGTGGACCGGTATGCTTGCTGAAAACTTTATGAATAATATATGGATGCGAATGCAACTGGAACACCGTTCGAGATCAACGAGAATTATGTTGTGCGTCATAGTTTATGGATTTGGAATTATTCAACATGCCACTGAGTAGGCACTGTTTCCTGCGCGTTTTTTTAAAGTATACATTTACTATCCGCTAATCGCTTCTGTTTGTAGCAAAAGGCGCACAATTAATGGACGAATTACGACATATTGTTCTTGTATGAGACCTAAGTATGAGTTTAGATTTACGCTCTCACGGCGTAAATATAAGAACTTTTCACCTACAGGATCGCCTCATTTGAAACTTATTTATAAGTTATATAAACGCGATAATAAACAGCATAAAATCAGTTACAAAAGGTATACATATAAATAGTAATCCGCGTAATATCTTTTATTCAGTAACAAATTTTTCCCAAATATAAATTGTGTACAGGCAAATATAGCTCGTTTTCTTAAATAAACAAGCCTGTTAGGGATAATAATATGTTATATAATTTTAAGAAATATACAAAAATACTTTTGTAGTATATTTTTTTCTACGGCATCGATAAATAGAGCGTATTTATTCAGTGATAATGGTTAAAGCAATATTGCTTAGAATTATTTATCATATTTACTGATTTAAGAAGGATATATACGCCGTGATTTTTATTTAAAATATTTATCTCCGAAAATGTTTTGCTGGTTATTAGACATTCAATTATCTATAATAGGAATATTTATTCACTAACTACACTAACAGGGTCAATTATTTGGATAAATTAATATTTGACAATAAATATAACTTCTTTTCGTTTTACATACATGAATTCAAAATATGGCTTCGGAGAAAATTCAGACGATTCTTTGAAACGCAGAACATCCGTCTTGTAACATACCTTATCTCTATGCATACAAAAAAAAACACGATATTTATTTCAGATATTCACCATAAGATTTATATTATTTATCGTTGGACATCAGTTGCAATTAAAATATTTAAATTGTTTTACTTAGGTACAAAAATGTAAACTAACATCATGCGGCGGAATCAAAAATTCACTATCTTAAAAGATAGTTAATAAATATAATAATAACTCCGATTATCATTCACTAGTAATTATATCTTGCAACACCAACGTCATAATATCAAGCCGGCATAGCCGAGGCGATTGCTGCCCGCAGACGACTGATTGCATTTAATTTACCGTCTTAAAAAACTAGGTAATAATTTTAATAGTAAATATATATAAAATTTTTGTACCTGTTAACTATGAAAACAGTTCTTAGCGTACCCCGAGCATAGTTATATAACTCCATTAATTACATTAATGAAAGATAACACAACTTTCATGACGTTCTAGAGCCGCACTGAATAGTTGAAGAGCAAGTGGTTTTCCCGAATGAGATATGATACCAAAAGATCTTGATGGAAGCTTCTTCGTTAATTTGTGAAATTGAGCTCTTTCATTACATAGACTTGAGTTTAAATTTAATTGAGTCAGGTAATGAACGAACGGTTCAATGGAGATTTTTATTATGTAATTTAAATTATATTTTTACCTTTTCACTATTATGAATTCTAAATCAACTTTATTTACATTACTATTATACAAAACTTTGTTAATAAATATGAAACTACCTACAACGGTTGGGATATGTGAACAAATTGATACGGGTCAAAATACTTCATTTGTTATAAACTTTACATATGGTATTAATAATTCCTTTTCAATTAAAAGGTCGCTACAACATTGTTATTAAATAACTTACGCTTCTAATCAGAAACTACAATTTAGAAATAATTTCCTCTCGGGATGTATTGGCCGTATGATTTTATCGGATTTAATAATTTTATCGCTTTTCACTGAATCCCAAAATGCCGAAGAGATTAATTAATTAACTATAGTTTAATCAAATCATCAAAGTTGGATGAAAATTATTTACTTTCACTCTAAAATGACAGATAAAAGAAACTTCTTAGCTATCCAAAATGAATGTTGAATATTTGAGATTTAATTGATAGATTTTCAGTTTATTGTTTTAAAAACTTTTTAATTTATCGTTCTTGTCGAAAAGCCGTTTCGGTTTCATCGAGATTTTAAGTGGAGAGGTTTAAAGTTACAATAATTAATACAACTTTAAATTGGTTTACCAATAATTCTGTACAATATATTTTTAAACAATTTTTCGTGTACACTAGGGACAATGCCGCGAATGTGAGCGTTACAAAAAAAAAACTAAAAATAAATGTGAAAATTACATACTACCAGAAAGTAACACAGCTCTAGTCTAGACTGCAGATACACACGTTACTTTTTAAACAGTAGGTACTTATGCAAGAGAAATCTTATGTCAGCAAAGGATCCAACGATCCGCGTAATTCAGTAGCTCAACAGTTATTCTATTACGGTGAAATGTTTTGGAATATTTGGTTGTGGAAAAATAACGCCGTCGATGGAACTTAATTTTTTTTAATAAAAGAAAGATAAAAATATTTTTTAATATTTAACGTTAGAGTAAAGTGGTAGTGGCTTAGTGCCGGGATTAACGATCGACAGACCCGTGTTCAAATCTCACAAATTCTCACCGATACCAATATAATTTTGTTATATTGAATATAAAGAAAGCAGTTTCATAAACTATAATATCGAATTATTATTTGACAGATATAAATAGGAATAAAACGAACAATATTTATATTTTATTCCGGTGCGTATCTGTGTAGCTTTTTTGGAATAACAGAGTTCAAACAAATAGCAAAGTCTGTTACAAACATCGATAAATTGTTACTAATCTCGGTAGTACGTGTATGGATACAATAATTTCCTTCGCTTTTCTTTGGATTAGGTAACCTAATATTAATAATATCGAGCACTACCTACTTAGTAATATTTAATTGAGTTTAACTTAGTAACGCGGTAATTCATATTAATTCCATAAATGGGTTTGCTATTGTAAAATAAACCACATATAATTAAATATTAACATCATATTAATTTTTAATAAATTTTGTATTTATATTAAATCCTATCAGATTTGTATGAAAAAATTAGGTCATTATATAATTTTTGCAATGTTGGCGATTCTTCCGCCACCTTAAAGATAAAAGTGGCATTTGGAACCATAATTTGTCAAAATACGCGTACGTTATAATATAACTTGTTTCACTTGAAAGAGTGGTAGGCAGACTGATGATGGTTATTTGTCCAGTCTGCCGTCCTGGGGTAGTACCACCACTTTCGAATGTAACACCCGTGAAGTGACCTTGTCGCGTTTCATGAATAGTTTGAAAGTAGCCAGGTATAACGAAAGGAGTGGGCACTGTCAATCCAGCATGTACCACACATGCTCGTCTCCTCAAGCCGGCATAGTGGAGGCGACTGCAGCTTGCACAGGTTTCTCTGTGGTAGCACTTGTTTCCATTCATGAACTGCACTCTAGCTTTATATCAGGAGGAGTGTTGTCACGTGCAGAGCTACAATAAAAAAAAACTCAAGATACCTCCCCTGTTATGTTATCTATTATGTTTCAAAATATACCTAATCATAAAAATAAGATATGGTTTCCCTCCAAGAAATATAGTCGGCATCTAAAAATGGTAATAAGTTCAATTATAAAGAATATTTAAAAAAACATTTACATTTATTTGGTATTATTCTTATTAATAATATGCGAAAAGCTAAAACATAACGCTACTTTGACAATATTAAAAGCCGATTTATAATTAAAACGACAGTCAAAAGCAGAAAATCTATTTACTCAATTTAAAAACAAAATAAACACATTGAATAAATTTTCTCTGTGTATATGAATGTTTCTTTTTACCTTTTCTATTCTTTTTCATTTTATCTCGTCGCTCTTTATTGTCGTCATAAATTAATTTGGTAAGTTAGATTGCGGTCCTTCCGGAAATCTTCAATTGTGTACCTACGCTTTTCAATTTGTGTGCTGGCTGTATGTGACGTATTCTTAATTTGTTTATTTTATTTTTATACCTCCATTATTTTATTTATTAACTTATTAATTTTTTGAAACTCGTCATTTTTTGTTTATTAAAAGTTTAGATTTTTTTTAAAAATTTAGCCACTTTTTTCTACAAAACATGCTTATTACATTATGTCTTAAATGTAGATATTGTCCATATATCCTTATGAAAATAAAGATATTAATACCATAGGTACACTAAATAATATTCGCTTTCAGTTTTTTTAATGAGTACTAAATTACTGCTAGTATCATAGGCACTGAACAACCAAAGTACATATAACATAATTACATTGGTACTGGTCTGTATTTTACCGAGATTTCAACAGTAGTCTTATCGATCGTAAATTCACAGCTTCCATGGCTCAAAAGTCGTTTTTATAATAGATAAAAGACATGAAAACCAGTGCCGGATTTAAGCATAGGCAACATAGGCAGTTGCCTATGGGCCGCCACCACACCACAAAAAAAAATCGATAAAGGCTCAGTAGATACAAAAAAATACTGAGATTTGTTTTAAATTTTGTGTTAGCCAACTTATTTAGTTGCTCTTTTCTTTACCTTGACCTTAATAGAAACTTTCAACAGTTAACCACAAACGAATTGAGGACCTCCACAACATGCTCTGTCTGTGGGCCGCCGAAGTCTAAATCCGGCGCTGTTGAAAACTAAGAAAATAGTAAACTCGACTTACTCAATTTGTTAGTCCAAAATTTATAACCTTATAATAGACTTTAACGACTTGAATTCGATTAAATTAGGAACTTATTTTCAGTTATAAGTAACTAATTTAGCTTAGAAGATACATAAACTTGTTCTAGACAACAACTTCAGAATTAGTTGTTGTAACCGAGCTAATATTACCTTCAGATATGTTTGAGTTGAGCTTGAGTTCTGGACTTAGTTTAAACCCATGAAATGTTATGATTAGACTCCGTAACCTGGCTAAGTACAACATTAATACGACAAACTGTACTTTACGAAGAAGTTTCGTATGTAAGTAAGTACACGAATGCACTGTTATAAACTTTAAATTACTTGCCTTACTATTTAGTAATAATATTAATAAAATTTTTTTAAAGAAATAAATTTTATATTGTTCTGTTATTGTTCTGTTGTTTTTTAAGTTGAGTTAATTTTATGTTTTAACTCTTTTAACCCTATAATGCCGTGGTTATGAATCAATACAACTGTTTTGCTTAGCTAAAAAATTATTTGGTTATACAAAACTTAGGATTGTAATGTGGTTTTATTTAACTACATTAAAAGTTTCATACAACTTACTATCACGTTTCGCACGACGCAATTTCGAAAGCTGCATCAAAGCTTGCGAAATCGCGCAATATTAAAAATAAATTCGATAATAATCCGCATAAAAATATATTATTATTTCATCATATCACATAGTTTTCCTATCTTCTTTAAAATAAATACACGTTCTCATGTTTTATGGACGTTTGCGGGTTGCATTCCATCTGAGCGAAATTTTCATCATAATCAACAAAGTTGGTTAAAATTTAAAGCGAGACGTGGTATTTCATTGATCATAAATATGATAGAGCTACCATCAACAATATAGAAGTTCATCTAAACTTTTAAAAAGTTAACTCTTCGCACTATACAATGTGTGGGGGATGTTTTTCTCTATTTTATATGATTATTTGGAGGTTTGGATTTATTAACTTCAGGAAAGCTTTAACAACTTTAATAACTTTATGATAGCCTTTCTAGCGCAATAGTACAACATATTAGGTTGGGCCGGAAGTCCCGGCTTTGAGTCTCAACAATTTATATTGTAAATGTCATAATATTTATATTTCGGGTCTTGATGTTGTCTTTAGTATGTTATATTATATATGTATTAGTATTGGGCAGGTCGGTCTAAATCCGGATCGCAGAAGACGGGACCGCCAATTTTTTTAAATATATAAAACTAACACAATTAACCAAAAAGTATTATTACAATAATCAAAATTGCAATGATGTTTTTCCTAGACTCCGTTATAAATTTTCATAAATATCCGGATGCCGCGAAATTAGGTACTTGCCGACTTCTGTCCTAGATATCCTAGTGTTCATCATCCTTTATGAGGATATC
Source organism: Tinea pellionella (assembly GCA_948150575.1). Lineage (NCBI taxonomy): Eukaryota > Metazoa > Arthropoda > Insecta > Lepidoptera > Tineidae > Tinea > Tinea pellionella. The sequence goes on from OX411250.1 coordinate 3,203,533, forward strand.
CTATCCTATTATAATCAGCTCGACAATACAGGAATAATTTGTTAAAAATTATTTAATTATGTACAGACACACATTTCATTCAATTACATTAAGAACAGACCAAATGTGCGAGTCTATAGGGTGTTATGGATTGAGATAATCCTTCGTCAGTTCACAATTAATTACAGTGACATTCCCTATAGGCATGTACAAAGCGTGTAGCCTCCGCATCGACAATGAAAGCAATTACATGACGTTGTTACTTCACTTGGGTATTTCAGCATTATCTTAATATTATATTTGGACCTTGTTAATTATTTAATTAATCTAATATTACTTTTATCTACGTCATTAATCCGTTTGGAATAAAAAAGGCAGACTGATGATTATGCTAGTCTGTCGTCTTAGAGTACCACAATTTTCAGCTTAGTCTGGTCGCAATCGAGAATCAGCTTGTAAGTAGCAGGATATAACGTTAGTACGTACTCCTCAAGCTGGCATAGCGGAGGGGATATTTAGTAGACATTTATTTCTCTGGGGTTTCCAGTAATAGGCCGCACTTTAGCTCAACATCCTTAACGTCACATGCCGAGCTACTATAAAAAAGAACAAACTTTTTTTATAATCCTACACTAGATGTACCATATTCACTATAAGACAAAAGTAGATATTAACAAAGTTCCTTCGGTCTAAGTATCGACACTGTTCCAGAGGCATCAGGAACGGGGTAATGGGGATAGTTGCACACGCATACATTTGCAAACAAAAATAGAAATTCAATGTATGAAAGTGTAAATATTTATACGACTGTTCTAATGATATAATAATACATAATTAAAAAATTAAAATAGTTGACAATGTTGTTTTTATAATTATAAAATTTCTTTCTGTTTGTTATTTTGTTATGAATAAATAATTAGTGTGCATCCGACTATACTCGAGGGGCCGAAGAAGTGAGATAACATTGTGGGACCAAAATCAAAGACTTTTGCAAATCAAAGATTTTTGTATTCAAGTATGTGCCTTTAGATTAGGGCCCGAATCGGCCAAGATATTTGGAACATTTAAACACAGAAACTAAATTTGGAGCACAGTTTTTTAAGTAAAGAATTTCTTATAATTTAATAATAATATAATAAACTATACAAGTATTCGTAGTGTTAAACAAGTGTCGATAAGCACAATTCAGACAATTGAGATACGATCTTCATACACTTCTACATTTTGTTCATTGTTCCTTTCACACTCGCAGGCATGATGGATTACCTATGAAGAGGTGCATGGCAGCTTTACTCTAACATATTGCACGGAAAAATCAACTTTAATAGCTAACAGCCACGCTTTACGAATCAAAGGATTACTTTGAACACTTAAGGTTTACGTTAGTATGCGTGTAGTAAACAATTCTTTCTACAAAGATGTAAACGCCAATCGATGTGTCAGTGGGTTGATGGAGAAACTTTTCATTTTGTCGATGTATCGAGACGAGGCGTTGTTAGCCGGGAAAACAATTTTCCTGTTGTTTGAGGGCTCATTTTTAACATTATTGAAGGGAAATTTGCAAGAGTTTCCGCATTTGAAATTGTTTTAAGATACCTTGTATGGGATAAAAATTCGTTATTGAAAATGTTTTTGATAAATATTAGGGAGTCTAATAATATGATTTTATAACCAGACAAGATTCATGTAAGCCACATAGAATGCGTGAAGTATACGGTGCATATTAGACTTTAAGAAAGACGTACGTCACGTATGACACGCGCATATGTGGTCCGATCTTTAAGGTAATAGATACATCATTATAACAAAGGAGTATTAATTAACTATGTACTTAGTAACCAGCACATAATCACCCAATTGATACAATACTAATTATGCATTTAGCAAATACAATAATGATATTAGTTGAATTATGAGAAAGCATTAGCTAATCCCAATATTAGTATTGAACAAATCAAATACTATGAGTTGAAGGATAATATATTGGTTAGAATAGTTAGCGCATATCTGTTGTTTTAATTTCAAAATTTCTTCTATTTTAATAACCGCCTAACAACGCGTATAATGCCAGAGGAATCCTGACAGAGTTGATAAAGACATGAAGTCGCCTCAAAAATTCCAAAAATATGAGTCCAACGTTTTTACTTTTAATATTGAATATTAGCTGGGCCTGGGGCCATATTAAAAAGTAGTGCCTGGATTAAAAAGACGAATGTGAACCATCCAAATAAACAGTGGACATTTCTCTCCTTATACCCGGATACTTTAAATGAAGAAATACGGATATATAGAACTTGATCCCAGCGCACTTGAAAATTGTGGGACTACCCTGGGACAGCATAAATATTATGCACTATCTTTCCATCAGCACCCCTTCCAGCTGCTGACTTGACGTCATATTATATTACCATTTTCCACCACAGTGATTACTAGCATATTTTTCTATTCAAATTTCATCATAATTTAACTATAAACAAATCCAGCCGTTTACCATACCAAAAATTAATTAAAAAATATCGATAATATAAAACATAATTTATTATAAAAGCAACATCGCTAATACTTTCCGCTAATTAAATAACATTTTTTAATATTTTATTATATTTCTCAGGTAAAGCATGTTCGTTGCATTTCTGTTTTATAACAAAGGCTTTTAAAATCTGCCAGCACCATTGCAGCTCAGGGCAAAGAAAAGATAATAGTAGCTTTAAACACTAATTTCCTTATTTTATATTTAAATATTTATTAAACTTTTTAATATATTTTTTATAAGTAATTATGCTCCGCTTGATGCGAAGCCAGCGTTAGGTCCCTGAACGGATAGATGATGGTGACTGACGCATGCAGCAGTTGCCTCTGCTATGCTTGCTGAAAGAGACGAAATGGGTGTTACACTGAAAATTGTGGTACAGATGATACAATGTTGAAAGTAATTCAGTGAAATAGTAAAAGTAACTTTTTTGTATTTCATAGTGCTCTTTAAACTTCGTAAATCAACTTTGTGTGTATGTCGTAAAGTTTATAATAATGTACAACTCAAATGGCTACGTTTAAGTGCTGATACACTTACGGGGGAGGTAGTCCATTACATTATTACTTTGGAGATGTTTCAATTTGGACTATATTGTAATAAATTGACTTTTACTCTAAATACTTTAGCTTTTGAAGACATCTTATGTTTGCTTTTATTTCTTATTACATACAATTGTAGTATTTTATCCAAAAAAGAAATAGGTTAAAATAAAATTCACAATACGAACGAGGTTTTGGATTAAAAATGAACAAAGGTAACTTTATAAAATTGTAATAATATTGAAAATCGAAAACTGAAACCTTTACGTACTCGTATGCTCAAAAGTTTATTAGGCTTTGATCACCCTCTTTCGATAATGGAAGTGGAAATGTAAAGCTTTGTACTGCTCCGCCCCGGGCACTACCAAATGTAGCCATTTAATTTGCGATACCAAAATTACAGACCCTATTTGAGTACTATAAAATGGTTCACATTATTATATTAGTAGGTATCTTTTGTGTTGGCATTCCAGTCTTTTATAGAAATGAGTAGATTGCTAATCTTTTCTTTTTGATACGGATTCCAATTATTAAATTGAATTGTAAATAAGAATACTTTTGTAATATAATATTAATATTTATTCATTTCTAACGTATTCTATTATATCGTATTATTTTGTTCTGTATCTTTGTATTTTCTTTTTTTATTTAAAAATTAAGTTTCTTTTCTCACCCATAAATAATGGCAATAATGTCCAAATATGTCATGTACTTTAAAATAAATTAAAATAAGTAATTAATTAGGTAGTATATTCACAAACAATTTAATATATATAAATGAAGGTAAACAATGGGTGAATTCAAATATTAGCTTTTGCAATTATGCGGGCCGACAAATAGGTTGGCTTCCCAACGCTACATACTTTAAAAATTAACATTTTGTTTTATATTAGTAATGCAATAAAATTTGTCATACATAAAGTTAAAACTGAGCATGTAACTTAATACTGTAATTATTAGGTTTGGTATTTTTTATTTTTTTGTGCTTTGTACGGGTAGAAATAATTTAACTATTAATTTAAACTTAGGCATAGTTTAAGTCAATAAATACGCGTATACCTTGATTAATAATAAAAAAACTTAATGCACAATACGAGTTGCATAATAAAAGAATAATTATTTGTGCTAGTGCAGATGATAACGTGAGAAATCCTAGCAAAGAAGATGAAATTGCTTTATAATACTCGTAGCTTACCTTTGTACGGACAAATGCACAAGAAAGAGAATTAAACTTTACAAACAAAACAGAATGACATTACAAAGCCAGTTTTAACGCATAAAATAAGTACTTATTCTGGTTAAAAGCGAAAAACCATTTTCATTAAAGCAACTCTATTAGTATAATCCCTTTTACGTACACTAATACTTATTACGCATTTATGTTCATATTTATTTTCGCTTTCCGTGCAACCATTTATTCAGTCGATTAAATTCCGTACATTATTTTAATTTTTCATTACAAACAATGTACGATGTTGACCAATTTATCGGATTGGACACTGAAAATAATTTCTCACGAATGTATGAATATCTGTACTTTCCGATGTCAAACTTTAGTTGATTTATTGCACGGTTTAATTTTAAAGGCTTCATAAAAACCGATGCGGTCTGATATGTTTACTTACGAGTTACATTACATAATATTTCCGATTATTATTAAATTATGGTTTCAATACATTTTCAATAGATATTGATTTATGTACATTGAAATATTGTAGGAAACAATAGAAAATAGAGCTTTGTTGGATCTTCCATCCATCTTCTTACTAAACTACACTCACCGACGTTCTTTGTACAGAATCCATTGTGAACTTGAATATCCTTATATTATTCACATTATAACTAGAAGATATTCTATTAGGCATCAAATCTAATAACACTAATGTACCATAAACCGTAGAAATATTGTTGAATTACAACACTTAAATCTCTTTAATACACGATTTGCAAGCCAGAACAGTAAGGAGCTAGTGCTTCTGGCTTCATGTGTACAGAACTGGATTCGTCCTATACCGGCTCAATGTCCTGGCTTGAAATACTGGCTTCATATATTCCGGAGCATAACTACTAGTGTCGCGCCTTTACCATAGATAAGCATGCTAAATAGATTCTCCACGATTGTGAGCACTATGGGTTTTATAAACGTAGATATACCTTTAAAATAACTAAGCAATATTATAAGACATTCTAAGGAACGTTGTACCTTTATTTATTGTACCATCTTTGATACAGGGAGACTCTGAACAGGGTGAGCCCGGAGGCCGCTGACACCCTGCTGTGTAGATTTAATTAACAAGATATGAGTCTCTTTTAAACCATCTCTCTTCAGTTTTCGGTACATTGGATAATATTTAAAACAATATATAATATGTTTATATATCAATATATAAAGGCACCTACCGCCGCTAATTAATATAAGCTTGAATGACTGAGAACATTTCCGCTTCGAGCATATTGAAAAACAATTATTTTAACATGTTACTAGAGTAAATATAATTGTGTTTCAATTTAGTTTGCATCTCTGTTGTCTGTCAGAAATCCAGTGAATTATAAAGTGTATATTTTTCCGCAAGCCCCGAGGCCATGCTTTGCCTGTGTTTAAACGAATTGAATACCGGTAATCGAATACGCACAATGGGAGCAATGTCAATATTTTAAATTTAAATAACGAATTTAATTTACATTTTAACGTAACGTCAAAAGATGTATTTCGAATCGAGATTTGTTCCATTGATTGTATTATTGGGCACTTTATCCAATTTCTGTATAGTTCAGTGATACTGAAATTGCTCTTCGAGTCGGGCGAAATGAACTGCATTTGTTTATAAAGTTTTACATTTTTATAATGCGGACTGAAGAGGTTATAATATATTATAATTTCTTAGCTTCAACTTATAGAGACAATGTTGTTAACCTATTATCGTAAACAAAAGAAGTTGTTACTTATTATCATAAGAACCTTGAAACATCTCGGGCGTCATCTGACAACGTAGTCTACGTCAAAATTAAAAAAAAAGTCAACAGCTGCTGGCCTTAATTAGAATTTTTCGAATTACACAACGTGGCGAGCATTATTCGTAACGTTTTCCTCGCATATTTTAGGGGAAATAACGTGAAATTGTAATATACTAGAGAGCAAAGTCGAGGGTCGACGTACATAAGTGATTTTTTATTATGTCCTATATTTTATGAGCTATGTGCTAACGCGAATTTACTCCTACATTTGTCTGCTCTGAATAGCTTTTTAAATTCAGTGTTTTTCTGATTTAGTAAAGTACCCCGAGCTATATATAGTTCATAGGACATGCACGTTCATTTTTTCATCTAGTTTTACAACTTTGAGAACACAAGTAGCATTATTATTTTACACTTTTTTTCATAATAAAATATAGTATAAAAATTAAAATAAGAAAAATAAAGGGAACTACGGTAGAATAAATAATACACATCTTTTTCTAAAATCATGATAAATAAACTGTCAAAACAAGGAAACAATGGATGTTCCTCGTGAAGTTTTGAATAATAGTCTAGCAACAGTTTGTCATGCAAAGAAACTACAAGACTATAGCAGCAAATGACAACAGGTAGGCTTGGCGCTTTGCCAACAAACATTTGAAAAATATATCATAGTCACTTACGTTTACTTACTCATAGACACCATTTAACAACTTAAAGAAGTTTTTATATAATTCATTTAGCAGTATTTTCTATAGTTTTAGAACATTCATAACAAGTTTTAACTAAATTAACAAGATCATTAGATAATTGCATTGATTTTGATAGATTTAACGTTTCGTAAGATTTGCAACGACGATGGCTTCGGATCTGCGATTAAAAAAAACTCAATGGTTAGTCAAAACTCCATTGCATGAAGTCTTTTTTTATGAACTCTTTTATTTTAGTTAACTCATTTAGTAATCATTTAACAAACCTTACTATGGTTTTAATTAAAATATCTATAAAACCATACTTCGTGTTTATGTGGGAACTCTATCAATTCTAAACCTTTGGGAGTTTGTGATACATTAGCCAATGCAGACTGATATTTTATTCAACTGCGCTTTAAATCCAGAATATACAATCGCTAATTTCCGTGACAGTTCCAACGTAATGCGTTTTTATTCAGTAAATTTGCTAATAAGTGCTAATAAATGTAATTATGACAAAGCTTTAGCAAACAAAATTGGTACATAAACGTCTTAGCCACTGTTTGAAAGTGACTCGAGGGAGGTCGGGACTTCCAAACACGATGACGTGTATGAGGGAAATTATCTCATTTTCATTATGTTTTCGGCGGGTGTCACTGTGAGTGCCTCCAACAGGGTTAAAGCGGGCGTATCATTGCCTTTTACAAATTTTATTACTTACGTACCTTTTGTTTGAGCACGTTTTATGACGTCACGGATTTCGTTTCAACGGCTTGTTGCTTTCAAGGGAGTATAACAGATTTTTCTCAAGTTTTATTTAAAATGTAAATCTAATAATGGATGCAAATTTCAAGCTTAAATGTATACTTATTTATAAGGAATAATAAAAATATAATAAAATAGAAAACGTTTAAAATACACAAATAATGAAAATGATGATAACTATGTGAAAAAATCAAGTTTTAAAATACGGCCTTCATATACGAGTATATACGAGAATTGGATAATATAATAAATTAGTAAAAAAAACATTTCACTGTGTAAATAAAGTAAGCTGAAAATGAAAGTGTCTTCTTATAAAATACATAAGTAATATATATAATTTATATAAATTATATCTCAAATTCCATTGAGATATATACTAGAGGCGCAATAACGCTCCCAACGTGAGGCGAGTGAAGATCTGCCCACAGCCATAATTAAACTTTCTGTCAGTTGGTATTTGACAGGACGTATATAAACTCATAATGGGCAAATATGAGGTGAAAACGTGCAATTCTCGATCCCAAATGCACAACAAAAAAAGCGGGATTACGTTTCACACGTAAATATATCCTTTCAACATCTATATTGTCCTTAAACAACAAAAAAACAAATAAAATTAGGGATATTTTTTACATTTAGTGTTGCTAGTAAAACATCGTTTCCCATAACCCGTATTATAATATAAAAAAAAGAAATATTTTATTTTTAAGAAAGAATAATTTCAACTTATATTAAACAATTAAAACATTGAACTTTATTTTATTTAGCTGAAAATGGATGCCTCTAGATATAATATAATCGACACTGAATAAAAATATCTAAAGAAAAAAAAAAATTGTGTGTGGAAATTTTTTAATTATACCGGCAACACTAAGATTGACATTGTCAAATCGTTTGAAACGGCCTACGGCTTTTTCATGTCAAATGTATGGGGTTTGCGCCTCTAGTATAATATCTCAATGTCAAATTCTATATTCTTTACTGCAACTGTTTTATCGAGAACGTTCACAAAAGTTTTTACCGTTTGATTTGTTGCCAACTCTTCGGTTACGGCTTCATGCTTAACAACTTCATGGAGCCGAGTTCTACTTCGTTTGAAATAGGGTTTGTATATTTAAATCCCTATGGGAATGCTTTAGGGGTGAAATTTTGTTTAAATACTAATCCGACGTGGAATTACGCGTGTTTGTCTTATTTACATTTATCTTGTTCGAGATTTGTAAATGTTTAATTAAATGAAGCGAAACGGATACATAGGTTTGTTTTTATAAAAGGTAAATTACTTCGGACTTTGAGGAGCTAGACGTAATATCAATTAAAATGATTAAATAAGAAATCTGAAAGAAGTTTTTGCGAGATCGTGTCAACAAGGAGGACGCCCGAACTCCTTTCAACATTCGCATCATGCCATTACCGCAACGATAAGAAAAAGGGTTCCAAACTCACAAAGCGATCTTTTTACAAACGAAAGCTTTGTAAATTAGTAGATAATCTCTGAATAATATTGAGCTTACCCAATCCTTCGGACTGGCGGGCCCGTAACGTCGTTAGTCGCACAATGGCGCCCCAAGCTCGTCGCACTGAAATGATCCGTGACGAAAACTCCGCGAAATTAATTTAAAATTCCCTCACAAAGACCTATTCACAAAGGCAGAGCGGTTGTTAAATCTTTTGTCGAGGTAGCGACATGACTATTAGAGTTCGCTCAGACTTTTTATTTGAATTAAGTGGCGTTACGAGGAAATTATTGTAATATTTCCTTCGCAAATATCTATTGACGAATAGCATTAAATCTGACAAATTAGAATATCAAAGAAATATCAGCGTTGCTTCTACTTTCTAAGAAAATGTTATTTCTAACATTCTTTTGAACAAGACGTTATTATTGTCACGATTACTAAAATAACTGAGTATACAACGGACATTTGTCTTAATTACTAGAAACAATAAATAACATTGTTTAATTGCTTTTTTAAATAAATAAATCATTTCCATATGCAGCAAAAAATTTAACGTACGAATCATATATTTCCTAAGCCAGCTACTTCTGTGCCGTCATCGTCATCTTTTAACAACAGGTATTGTAGACGAGATGTATTGTGCAGGGGGATTGCGTTCCAAGAAGGAATCGCTGGGGAATCGATTTAAAATTTCCTTCAAAGAGCTTCACCACAATAGCGCACCTAATCTTACGTTCGAATCTGCGCATTTCTTGAATTGAAGTTACAGGAAAATGAGATTTCTTCTAATTAGGGAAACGAAATTTTTTATTATGCCCTTAAAAAATAAATTGTTTAATAATTAATGGTATTTATTTCTTCAATTACCTATTTAAATTATAAATCTAATTTTATAAATATGAAAAGTATGTTATTTTGTCCCTCAGTCACGCTCAAACGGCTGGACCGATTTTCATGTAATTTTGTATTTTTTATATTTGTTATAATTGCTAAACACAAAATAAAAAAACGCTAATTATATTAAACGCATGTAATGGTTGCTAAAATAAATCAAGATAAAACTTTTAGCTTTATTTGTCTTTCTTACAAAACAATCAAAGAAAAAATATGAGTCACGATTTCTTACAACGAAAAATAAGCAATAACATAGTTTTGGAAGTGTCATGAAAGTAAACAGGTATGCGCTAATGACATAAGTTTTGGAAAACGGAAAAAGAAAGTGTGTCCACGATACACAAAACTAATGCTGAGGGTGTTTCCACACACCTTCGGACATTAGGGAGAAAGACGAATATCCCAAAAGTGTCAAGTCATCTAATATACGAATAGGGACCAAACAGAAGCTAAGTAATAGTTGTACCTTCTGCTTCAAATAAAATACGGGCACATTTCGTTCACCTCTCACGCTTCTTTAATTTTGGTATGGGTTTAAGTATGATTGCCTTACACGATACACCTTTTTGTTAGAGATAAATATTGAAGATAATAAAAGTATTTGTACACGTTTATTCTTTCTAATAAAAATATATCTACAGTTGAAAATAAAACTAACATTTTTATCAATAATAGTTAGAAAAGGTATCAAGAAATTGCTAAATATTTAGCACACACCACACATTACTATTACATGCACACTCATAATCAAATGTATATGTAACTATAATATATATTATTCATGCAAGCATACATAGCAAGGCTACTAAAAAAACATTATATATTATAATAGACTCTAGGAAAATTAAGAGTAGTAAAATTCAATTATTTTCTTTTGTAATGAACAAATTAGCTTTAAATAATTTATGATCACAACAGAGAGGCAAAATGTCAAATGTTTCGTCATAAAACAGTGCAGATCATAAAGCATCATGACGATAACATCTACTAGAATACGGAGTGGGTACTAAGTACCTAAAATTATAACGAGTACAACACTAAACTTTAGTACTAAGACAACGTAAAGCGCTCACAGTAATGTCTTCGCCGTATCCACACTTTCATATTCATAGATCGTAAAAATATTTTCTATTTTGCGAGATTGAATTTTCGCTAACATTGTTTGTAGCCGCTTTTCGCCCAGGTAGGGTTTCCTTCCTATCAATTTTATTTTTATGTGGGTTATGCGTCTCGCAGTCTACGCCCAAAATCAACGTATTGATGTTTAAGAAGCAATATTTCATGTAATATATCACACGAAACAGCAAAATGAAATAGTTTTATTTTTAATATTGCTGAAACACTTTTCGGGATGTAGATTACGTGCACATCTATATTTTATACGGCGTTTATTTTGCTACGATGACTGTAGAGTAGTGTAGAGCTTTGAAAATGTCGCGTCGCGTCGCTCGGATTAAAATAATCAAAATATACGCGTTAATCTTTACAACCGCATACAATCTTTTAGAATAATTAAAACGTGTTCGTGCAAAATGTAAAGAATAATTTAATAATAATAGTATATTACAAATTATTACAATAACCAATGATATAAAACAAATACACTGCCTTTTCTGTTTGTCTCTATACGATAATATTAGAAACTACTGCTGAGATTTTCATTCTGTTTTTACCAATAAATAGATTGATTCAGAAGAATGGTTTAGTTCTATAATTTATGATGGTTTTCAATTAAGTCGCAAATCAATTCAATTACCTCAGCATTCCTCTCATTCCTCAAGCACTGTGTACTTTGAATTTATATTTGCGCATACAACGTCGCCTATCATATAAAATTGTTATTTAATTAATTATTTTATTTAAAAGTTTAATCCGTTCTCGTGTTATATTCATTCATTATAAATGTTTTAAATCTACTATATTCCGTCATCTCTAAGATTAGGTCTCAGATAAAGCCTAAAGCTTTTATATTTAAACAAAAAGGAAAGGCGAAGGTCTAAGAAACATTTAAAATTACTAAGTAAAATTTAAATATTTTAACTTTTTTAAAAGATATCTGATGTCCACTGCAGATAGTTATGAAAGTAAGCAGCAGCCGTAATCAATCGGATATTAGAAATTGATATGATTAGTTAGCAATTTCCATCTAGACTTCCTGTTAATTAATATTTATATTTGATATTAAGTAATATCGGTTAATGTAATTAGTAATACTGCTAACTCCGATGTCCCGGGGTAGGCAGGCCAAACCAAAACTTCGAGATCGAGAAAGGTCTTCTTTTTTCCTTTCAGTAATGTAATTATAGAATGTTATTATTAAATCATGATAAATTTAGAAACATAATAAAAAATATGACAAAATTGCAATGACAAATTAATATAAAGCGTTACATATATTATATATATTCACACTCATATTTTATTTACATTTAATTTACTAAGCAATAATACACGAAAATCAAAATATAATTTTGATTCGAACATTTCGAATGCAGACAATTCGTTATGTTTCCAAAATAATTGTAACTCAAAGTCAATATCTGCAATTGATGAGCAAAGCGTCTTGATTGACGTTTAATTAATTCTTGTATTCTATGAAAGAGAATCATATCAAACATTTGGACGTCATTAAACCTAGTACAAGTAATATTAGAAAACTGAAGTGGACTATGCGTTCAAATAAACAATTGAAATTAGGATTGATGACGGGTGCCCGTATTTGTGTCTCGCTTGCATTATCTTGCCCGTCCGCACATGCCCGTAGGGACAGCAAAAAAAGCAAATATATTTTTAATATTCAATAAATGCGTTCGTTTATAATTTTGTTACCATGCCCATTTTAAGTAAAGTATGAAAAAAAAATCTTCTTATTTTTAGTACAGTACAATACAAGTACAATACAATCCCACTCCTTATTTGACCAAGTACCACTTTGTTACTCGATCACTCTTAGAGTTACATCATTTCAGAAATTTGCAATTTTTTTATTATTAACAATATTTTTTTATTAATCCACATAGTTGCCACGCGCGAATAGTCACAATTAAGAGCAATACATACACAGTCATGAAGCGCACTGATGTATGGATGGAGTATGGGCACCGCACGGTTCGTTCCATTCGTTCCACCGTGTATATATTCGCCGTTCGTATTCGTTGTTAATAATTAGTGGTATTATATCAATAATAGTAAATTGTAAGAGCATGATCTATTTGTATTATAAGCCTCAATCTATTCAAACCGTTCAAAGCTACAATAACATGTTTCGTGTCAATCCCCACTTTGATACAGTCATCAGATGCCTTTGAGCAAGAACGTTGGCTGTGTACGATGTGCAACGATGCCTCTATTACCATGAGAATTTGATAAATTATATAATATGTGTTAATTTATTTGATGTTAGTGTTTGTAGATATACTTTTTAATTTAGCTCGTCATATGACCGCACTCTGCCTGATGTTAAGCTAGAGTGTGATCTGTGAATGGAGGCGACTGCTATCAGAGAGGGAGGATCTGCAGACAGCAGTCGCGTCCGCTATGCCGGCTTTGTGAAGTGCCTCTTCACACTGCGCTTGAAGGATCCTAGGTTGTGGCTGGGAAGGTCGTTCTACAATTTAATGAAACGACAGAAAAAGATAGGGGAGATGAACATTTACCGTGGCTAATAAAGTTCAGTTTACTTAAATGCCAATAAGTACTAGTTAAAATTTCTATAGATAATTCTATCGATAATAATAAAACTCAACAAAAAATATGAAGTCTTTGTTATAATCGGTTCTTTTTAAGGTTGAATTCCCAAATAGAACCTGAACCAAACTTCTTTTATGAAATAATGTTGGCATTAATAAATCATTACGGAAAAAGTATAGTTTATTTCACAAACAATATTTTAAATTGAAAAACCATTTGTAAGCTGTCTACATAATTTTTCTTTTTTAGTGCGAAGGAAAAAATGACATTTTGATCAAATGTCGATAGAATTGGATGGACAGCAACAGGTTGTCGATTTACACAGAACCTCAATAGAATTAAGGACATTTGTAGAAGTATCTATCTATATGTTCATTATTCTAGGAAATGTTACATACTAAAATCCTTTAATTTCCTTCCCTCAATTTTTTAAAATAAGAGCAAAGAAATTTACTCTCGAAAAAAATATTAACACGAAATTAAAAAGTAGTCTTAGTTATTTTACAGTTTATGTAGACATAATGGCTGGAATTTTTTAATTTTAAACAGAACCCATTCAATATAATAAAAAAGCAATATTTAGATATTAAATAAAAAAATAGTTTTAAGAAGAAGTTCAGTTTTTTATTATCGTAATAAAATATTTAAATTTTTTAAAATTTAAAATCTAAAAAGTTTAATTTTTTATTAATTTATATTTAAACAAAATTATTTATGTACCTTTTTTGATGTCCGTATCGTCCGTACTCATTTAAAAATTAATTGTACGAATTTAGACGGCAACATTGTGTGAGCTACATGCAAACTCTTTGGCCAATAAGTTTATCAAATGTTAACATCTTTTACAGAGTCGACAGAGGCAAGTAGATAGATTGCAAAGAAGTACGTTGAGGTATAACGAGAGGAGTGTGTACTGTCAATCTGGATGGTACACGTTCGTCTCATCAAGTCGGCACTGTTGATTGACGTGTGTGCATGAAAAGAGTAATGGATGTGGTCAAAGCAAAAGCAATAAGTACGTAGAGAAGTCACTGGCGGATGTAGTGATAGTAATCTTTTACCACGACTATAATTTCGTTTGCAATTAATATTAACTATAGGACTATGGTAGAATCAATTGGCGAACACACAATAGATCTCAGTTACTATTATAAGACGTCCACGTATTCAACAATAGCTCAGATTGAGCACAATGTGACTGCAATTACATGATGTTCCGTCCTATCAGAGATTAGATGTTGCACAGGCCTATTCGAATGTGTACGATCAAATTTCATGCGGTTTCCTAACTGAACAGCAGTGAGGTTAATTGATAAGCGATGTAATGAGAGAACCTATACTAATGACATTTTCCTTAAACAGCGAGCTAATATTCTTGTTGTGTACGTTTTGTTCCGAATAAAAATAAATCTAATCTACTCTAATTACATTTGTTGTTTTTTTTTATTGCTACATCTAAATTACAAATATAAATCACCTAAAGGAATATGTTTAATATTATTAGGCATTATTTTGCGAAAATCCATAACCAAAAGTATTTTTTTAACACAATTAAATTAACCGAAATTAGTTGCAAAGTAGTGTTTAATTTTTTTTTCACATAAAAGAAGTTTTTTTTTATTGTAGCTCGGTATGTGACAACACTCCGCCTGATGTAAAGCTCGAGTACGGTCCATGAATGGAAACAACTGCTACTACAGAGAAACCTGTGCGGGTAGCAGTCGCCTCCACTATTCCGGCTTGAGGAGACGAGCATGTACCATCTTAGATTGACAGTGCACACTCCTCTCGTTATACCTGGCTACTTTCAAACTATTCCCGAAACGCGACACTTTACGTGTGTTACATTCGAAAGTGGTGGTACTACCCCAGGACGGCAGACCGACCACTCTTTAAAAGTTTGGTGGCGATTTCGAAATAAGTAATTTGTCTTCAATGATTTTTGTAAATTTGTGTTTCTTCAAGTGTTAATGCATGATGTTGGTGAATTATCTGTGAAGTGATTGTGAACGTGCGTGAGTGTTGATTTTACACTGAAGAACGTGTGTTTTTATTTTCCCTTCAAAACTCCGTTGAAAGTAAGGATCTTCACCACGTACCATGTTATTACGTCACAGAAG
The DNA here is from genome assembly GCA_948150575.1 of Tinea pellionella. Taxonomy (NCBI): domain Eukaryota; kingdom Metazoa; phylum Arthropoda; class Insecta; order Lepidoptera; family Tineidae; genus Tinea; species Tinea pellionella. Next base: position 3,219,160 of record OX411250.1, read on the forward strand.
CTGTTTTACTTGATTAGAACTCTACATGTTTTCGTGATCTACACATTATTAACTTGATGCAAATATTTATTTCAAAATCAAATAAAATCAAAATAAATGCCACAATAAACTATTTATTTGCAAAGTAATAAAACCGACTTCAAAACTTCTCCTATTATGTGCAAACTTAAACTATACAGTTAAAAATATCATTTTTTTATTGTAGCTCGACATATGAAAACACTCCGCCAGATGTAAAGCTACAGTGCGGTCCATAAACAGAAACAACTGCTACTATAGAGAAATCTCTACGGGCAGCAGCAGCCTCCGCTATGCCGGCCTGAGGAGACGAGTATGCACCATCTACATTGACAGTGCGCACTCCTCCCGCTATACCTGGTTACTTTAAAACAGCTCCCGAAACGCGACAAGGCCACTTCACGGGTGTTACATTCGAAAGTGGTGGTACTACCCCAGGTCGGCAGACTGGACTAATAGCCGCCATCAGTCTGCCTTATTTATTATTACTTCTTTATTTATTAATATTTATTATTACTTTTAAAGAGGTAACATTAAAGGACAATATATAAAATTATTGATTATTAAATATTCACAAATAATCAGTTTTGCAACTCTAGGTTATATTTATGTTTTTTTATAATCAACCCCTGTAATTGAACAATAGAAAATTCAATCACTAATTTTCCATGCTTACTTATAGAATATTTTCTTCAAATTCAAACGAGACCACGCTCGAGATATATAGCCTATTCAACAAAAAAAAGAATCATTAAAATGAGTTCACAATAGGAGGAAGAAATCGCGTAACATACACACAAAAAATACAGTCTAAATGAGAAAATCCTTTTTTGAAGTCAGTTAATTAAAAAGAAGAGCGTGCAGTGAATTGTATGGCTAAATTCGTGTATAAACACATTTTATATAATAGCCATATTAATTAATATATAATGAGTAAGTGTTATCAAAGGACGATTAGGTAGCACCCCATTGTCATGAATATTTGATTTATTCAGTTTTAAAAGGTCTCTTGTCTTGTCTCTACCCTTTAAATGATGAAACGCCTTCTAAAGTCAATTTACGGAGTTAATTTTGTATATAGATCTTCAGTTTTAACTAAGGGTTTATTTTAAAATGTGTTTCTTTGTTTGAGATTAAGTATGGAAAAAAAACTCTCCAAACAAGTTCTATAACTGAAACTATTATTATTTTATTTTTTATGCTTATTTCAGATGATTTTGTTATTAACATTGAAGCAGTTCCAATGTAAATGTTTAAGTTTGTATATCATTGAACGTTGTGGCGGAACATTTAGCTTGATTGAATGATTTTGTTTTATAAAGCAGGATTCGATGTATCCGACCGCTAGTCGCCCTCAAAACTAAATAAATTGTTATCTTCCTGTTCTACATACATACAACGAGCAGAGCATAAATTATGCTATGGGTATCAAGAAATGGACGACACAAAACTGAATAACCCAGACCGGAAACAGTAATTTAACGAATATTTATTAATATCTAAATATTACAACTCACATTTCTATTATGTTTTAACCGGGAATCAACTTCGGGACCTCCGCGTAGCAGACTGGTTTTTTAACCACTGTATCACAGAGGACATGTATAAATTCATTTTTTTTAAATTATCCACAGATGCATAATGTATACCGTACCTATTTTTTTTTTTTTTTACTGTACCTACACAAAGATAGTTTTTGTGTCACAGGCATAGAGCCAGAAGAACCAGAATAAATAATATGACAAAGTACATCGGTACCGGCCGATATTTTCTATAAGATTCGGACATCGCCCATCTCTATACTAAATCGACTACGGTCGCTCCACGTAAAGGTAAAAGTGCGGCATTTTATATGTCATTTAAATGTATTTTATTGACCGGAGAAAGCAACAAACAACAAAGGAATTCGACATAGAAGAACAATTAGTGGTGGTCATTATTTATTTATAAAAAGGACGTAGCTACTAATGTTATTTATGACAACAAGTAAACATTTATACCCACACACATACACCGAGGCTTATCCAGTCCTCCCATATAACTAGGCCACTGAATAGTGTCTCTTGGGAGACGCCTACTACAAATAAATATCCATTTTTATCCAATACACGCCCGAACTTTTGTTTATGTGCACGTAAATTACTATCCCACAGCGAAATAGGAATAAAATAATTGGGATGTAAAATATTTTTTGGGGAAAAAACATTCGACGTTCATTTCGTTAGTGTGAAATTGATAGGGTGTGTGAGTGATACTCATATTGTTTATTTTTTTATTGAGGCATCACCTGGAATTTTCAATCATTCGAAAGAATGTTCATACCGTCGAATTGGACTGCAGAATGTCTTTTGTTTACTCGAAAAACATTGTTTTGAATGGCAAATAAATAAAACGCAGTATTTTCAATAAATATGTTTCTCGTATGAACCATAACAATGGTCGATTTTCAATATTCACTAGTATCATACAATTTCATTTTAAACTGTTTTATTATACAATAAAATCAAAGTGCAAAAAAAAACTTTTTGCCTTTTATTCACATAACAATGGAAATAAAATATTATACCTATATTTATTACATTTATAGTAGTCTTACAAGCGTCACGAAGTTAATAAACTTTAATTAATAAGAAATGCCGATGCGACAAAACTATTTCAACGCAAAATGTGTGGTAATACGCGCCGAGATGTAAAAAATTAGATCACTATTTGTAAGTTATATTTAGGATAACCATTTCAATATTATAAGAATTATAATATAATTTTTAGTTTTATCCCATTATAAAATGTGCACGATAACGCGAATAAATATTGCCAAACATAAATAATAATTAAATTCAGTACAACAAAAGACAAATAAATCAACCATTTGTTTAAGTAAATTAAAAGTAGCTCCTTACACCGATGAAGTTAGAATTTAAAATAAAGTTAAAGAAAGTGCTTTCAAACTTACGGAGCAAGTGTAATTTATCACAATGTTGTGGCCTCGAGTTCGTAAGTAAACATATTGTGGGTTTTTATTATTTTCTGATATTGTTGATGTGTGAACTTCATTACTTTATTATTTATCGTTTATCTTTGAGTGAATAATCAATAATAACAATAATAAATATTGTTATAACGATAATAATAATTATTATTATTGTTACTGTTATCTAAATTATCTACGTGACTTTTTATTGTATTGCATGCCCATTGCCCATGCTAATTAAATTATTATCACTCATTTCATTCATTTGATGTTAAGCTAGAATTTAGTTAATTTCTATACTATAGGCACTAAGCGACTGAAGTAAATTTATAATAAAAGTTCAAATTTTTAATTTTTAAATTTAAAGATTTGAACACGACTACTCTCTATTGGGAGTCTACGCTTTCAACAGCTCAGCTACTACGGTCTATAAAGAGAGATTAGCTTTTCTTAATTCTAAAATCTTCTTGACATACAAAGGAGAATTAAGGAATGTGACAATTTAAAAAAAAAACACAAACATCCACATTCATTCACGTCTACAAAAGTTGTCAACACCAAAACAAAAGTTTGTATAAAACCCATCTAAGAAATTAGCAATCCTTTTTAACTTCAGTCGAGACTGACAAATGAATATTTAGCGTCGGGACCCAGGTGGTATAACTTTATGAGACCAACCTTACAGCATATAAATCAAGCGTGTTTTTATTGCACGTGATGTCTTTGTTTCTGTCCCAATGGATTATTTATGCTTACCTATATAACATGTAAATTATTTAAAAGTAATCTCATTAACTCTTTTAATTATCCGCTGAAACTTTTGAATCTTCATTCTGTACCTTTATATTTTGGTTTTAAAATGTAGAGTGGTAGGCAGACCAATGATGGTTAATCTAGTCTACTTTTCTGGGGTATTATCGCTAATCTCAAGAGAAGTTCGTTTCGATCAACGAGCTTTTTAAGATCAACCCTGACAATGAACGATGCACATTGGATTGCGATCTACGCGTGGAATACCCACTGTGTTTCTCGACGCATAGTAGATGACGGAGTCTGGGCTCACGTTAGCATTCATCCAGACTAGTTTGGACTTGCCTATATCAAGCTACTATAAAAAATCTATGTAAGTAGATGCTAGTATGCTTACTGCATACTAGATAGTTAATCTAACATAGTTTTAAAAGAAAGGGAAAAAGAAAAATCTTGTAAACACAAAGAGAGCAATAAAACCAACTAAACTAAAAACAATTCAATTTGACATAAAAGTGAGAGAGCATACAAAGAAAAATACTGGTACTCTATCACAATATCGTTTAGGGATGTAGTTACAAAATTGTCGCATATATTCATATAAAAAAAAGTTGTTTACTTAGTAAAACCGCAACCGTACGAGTCTGTAAGAAGAGGACATGCCAGTTACTTCTTAGATCACATTGATATCGAGTTGTTTGGACTTAAGTATCTAGTGTTTTAGTATTATCGATATCGATGTATATTTTATCATTCATGTTTAATAAAAACATCTAATAGCAAGTCAATAATTGATTCGTAGATATGCAAATGACTATGGGCAGCAGTCGCCTTCTCTATGCCGCCGGCTTGACCATCCAGTTTGCAAATGCGCAGTTTTCATTTTACCCGGCTACTTTTAAGCTGATTGATCACCTAAAAATAGTGGCACATACTAATTACTACAGGACGACAGACTGTGCTAATAATCGTCATCAGTCTGGGTACCACTCTAAAAATATATATATAACAATTAATTAATATAAACAAATATCTATGTGGGTAAGGAAAAGCCTTATCCCTGGATCGTATAATAAATTGATAGGTAAGCTTCCATTTAATATACAGACTTGTTAAAGGCTTTTCTAGGCTTTGTCACAGGTGCTAGTGGTAGGCCAACCAATAAGCCTGTATCGCTGGACTCGAGCCAACCTCACCTGTTGAGTAGAACGAGCTGCACGTATCAGATAGAAAACCTAGATTGCGTTATTAAATCTGGTATTTCGATAAAAATGTCTAGATCGGATCTAAATTGTTAACTTTTAAATTTAAAAGAAAATTATTATTTTTTCTTTATATAAAAAAAATCAGTCACTAATAGTGGAAAAATTATAAATAAAAAGTGATTCACAAAAATCTTAAATAATAATAACGTTTTAAAAGTCAACGAACTCAGAAACATATTTTACAGAAACATACTAATCGTGCTAAATGTTTCATCGATAAAATAAATTGTAACAAAATATCGTGAAATTAAAAATAGCGATCGAATAGGGACGTCACTAGTGGGCGGGGCAGAGCGGGCGGGCGATTAGCTGAGGTGTTTGTCTCCGACTAACGCTTGCCTCGCTGCTCGGAAATAGAAAATAAAGGCCCGTAACGTTAACCATGAGGCAATTTACACTATTTTTGTTACTTGAACAATCACTTGAAAGTAAATTGACATGTGGATTGGCATATGAAAAAAAACTGCTTTTCAGCAATTAAATGATTAATTTAAATATTAAACGTTTTAAATATTTTATTCCTGAATGTGATGTTTTGTAACGGCAACATGATTTACAGCAAATTAATATAATAAAGATTATATTATATAGGAGACAAGCTTAGTTATTTATAAAATATGTAATAAACAACATTCAAGTTGAACATCGTAAATTGACATAACCTGTCTATGGGCGATACAAGTTAAGCACGGTCGGTCGCCAGAACGTGACTGCTTTTACGTATTTATGCAGATGTATCGCATAGGGGGATCTTACACATCCCTAAAGCACCTCTCACGTAGCAATCCACAATTCAGTCCCTTCGTGGCTGGGAAAAATTCTATTACAACCGTTAGGGACGATCTAAAGGAACGACAGTCATGCATATTATTAGACTTAGCTAAATGTTGTGACTGGACAGAGGTTCGACTCGTAAGTGCTTTCGCAAAGAGTCATTCAACGGTCAAGGCTTTTCAATTGAGGTTAATTTATTTTATGATTACCTTTTCTATTTTCAAGTTACAATTGTTTAATAAAATAAAATAAATTAAAGTGTGCACTGTACCATATCGTACATTTAGTTCATTGTACATCACTTCTTTGTAGGCATATTTGTTATAATTTTTAATAAAATATTAAGGTAAAGATTGTAATAACGGAATACAAATAAATCTTCGTTTCTCGGCCTTATATGAGCTGTTTTAGCGCTCCTACTTTTCATAGAGAAAAATTATAGTTTATGAGGAACAATCTTTCCCCTTGAAAGCTACTTACGAACGACCGCCAACAACGTTGCTACCATCCCATTAATATTACTTACACTATAAATAAAATTCATTTCATAACATTTAATAAATGAGAGATGTATTTTACCGAATGATAATAAAATAAAATTGTTTTACTTCAGTAAAGAAAAAAATATTTTGCTATTTTAAAGAACTAATACTATATTCACGTATCGAGTGAATAAAATTGCATAAATCAGGACGGGCGGAATGCCTAAAATAATTCTAGATTAATCTTCATTGAAATAGACATTTTTCGTCTATCCTTTACCAACCTTAAAATGGGAAATTGAAATATTAGGTTTGGGTAAATGGAGGGAGCATTTAGAGTTGGTAAATCAAGTGTGTCACCTGTTAAGTCGCACAGTGAGTTGGGCAAACATTAACGACAAATAAATCAATCATTCAATAAGCGTGCACCCCGCGGTTCGTTCGTTCAACCATTTGTCATGAAAATGCAGGTTGGATTGTAGATTTATCAAGTATTGTATTTACACAAACGACCCCATAATAACTGTTCAATAATTATAGTTTTGTAATGCTTTTTCCTTGTTTGTTCACCAAAATCATTCTTAAATAAATGAACTTATTTTTATAATAAAAACAGATACTTAAGCTTTATGTTATAGCCGCAAAGTCAATTTCATAAAGATATAAAATAAATTATATTCTTGTAAGAACAACAAAAAATAAAGAAACAACAACCGCTGAAAGAAGTGGCAAAAAAATTAATACACTTCCACTTATCCTTGCTTATTATTTCGATCCTGAGAGGAAACGCTTTGTTTCGAAAACAATTCTCGATTATCCGGAGATTGGAAATAAAAGTGATAGGTAAATAACTATATTTTAGGTAAACAGCGATATTTCCCCGGACCCACATCCGAGAAGCCCAAGGGCCCTCTTATCTCTGCCCGGGTCCATCTTCCAGTTCGTTACTCGGCGAGAGGCCATCTGTTATTTTTCCCCATTACATATTTTAATGTTCCGACGGTGAATTTCTTTGGCACCCTCTTAACCGTTTCCAACCCATTGGCCGACTTAAATGAAATATTTAAATTCAATCTCCACTTGTGATCGACTTGACAATATTTTATTAAATACTTAACAATTAAAAACAACATTTTTTATTCAAGTCTCATTATAATTTTATCAAGCAAAACTATCAAGTATATCGACAATTTATGCAATTTCACTTTAATATATAGATATATAGAACAAAATCGGGTCATTTCTCGAATGTAGTAGAACGTATAGGTTTATTCTATCACTTTTCATTTCTACGAATTCTTTAGTCAATAAGAAATCGTTTTCTCAAAAGCATAATGGTTTTTTTATTCACATAATTTTATAAATAAAATTTAACAATTTTTTATTAAATTATTTAATTTATATATATATATATATATATAAAATAATTTAATAAATTGAACACATCATTAAATTATCAACGAATTAATAAATATAAAATATAAAAAAATAAAAAGAAGTAAATTATCAAAAAGAAAAAATTGGTTAACTTTACAATACACTAAATACAATGCACTAAAGTTAACAATATCCTTATTTTACAAAAAAGAAAAATTGCAAATTAAAAACGATTATTTTATTAAATATTTATTTAGATATTTAATTCAAGTAAATAATATTACTTATGTTTTTGTAAAGAAAATATCGTCAAAGGAATACTTGTAAAAATGTCCCGTGAAACACACAGAACTGGCATCGGCAAGTCGTTAGGAGATAGGGTCTCAATGCAAACCTCTCAAGGATACTGCTTACACAGTGAATAAGAAATTTGTACAATGGATGCTACAATACTAAATATTCCATTTAAATAGCTCTACATTTGTCTCAAAAGCTTACGGAGTCAGAGTTCATAAGAAATTCATTGGGTCTCAAGCTACACGGATATAGATATTCAGAAAGTCAAAACAAATAAGAGAACAATGAAGGAGACGAATTTTTATACATTCTTTTTTTTTTCTATCTAACAAAAGAACTTTATTTACGGATTCAATATTTAATAGATCGTGATTTAACAAGCATTTTTGTGAATAATTTCAAATCGTTGAATTTTTTTGTACATTTCATTTGAAAACGCGGGTACTCGATTTAACGAAGAAGACATTGTTAAACGCATGGAGAGATGTTGAAACGTGAAGGGGGCTGGGGGGCAATCCTTAGATAATGTTATTATTCTCATAAGGAAAACTCTCCTGGATGAGAATCCATAGAATGTAATGTATCAAATAAGCGCTACGTAATTACATCGTTAACCTTCAATTACATCTGATTATAAAGTTACGTGAAATTAAATAGAGCTTTGAAAATCGCATAGTACGTATCACAAATATGAAAAAATATGCCTACAATTATCCTTGGATTTACTTTCAATATACGTACGTATAAACATTTTAAATTTGTATAAAAAACATTTTATTGGAATTCGGAATTACTACATTCATTAATTACGATAATTAACCGTACACTCACTCGAAAGTTGAAGAAGTTGATAAAATGTAAATGTTAATTTGCTGATTGAAAGCTTTTAGTAACTGGTATTCAAATATAAAATAGTGTATAATAAATATTCTGGACAACATTTAAATAAAATAATATAGTTAACATATCTATACAAAATAAAAACTAAACTACTAAAAAGCGATAAAAAAATAAGAAAACTTTTCTTTAAAAATGTATTCAGCGCCATCTAGTCAATTCAGGCGGAACTAACTGCAAATGTAGTGTGCAGAGTTTCCATTTCAAGCAATGAATGCTTTCCAATTTACGATAAACACTAGCGCCACTCATAGTTTCAAACTCTTACGAGCGGGAAAAGCTTCCTTATAGCAAAGTTTTGAAAGTTCACGCGTAAAATAAGATAAAATTGCTGTCTAATAAAGTATAATATTAATAATTAGTAAAAGAATACACGAACAAAAAATTATGCAGGAAAATACTAAAAATAACAATTACGTATTATAAAATCCGCGAACCTTTCGTTGAAGATGTATAATGGCAGGCATCTCACAAAGGCCTGCTCATTCATCAATGTAGTACCTGGAATTGAATAAAAATATATATTTAAATAAAGGAATTTAAATACTGTTATACGGGCGATACCAATTGGGTGTCACATTAAAATATTCAACACTAAAAATATTCATCAGCCAACATGTTTGGTGCAAAACTAATTAATATTCGAGACAACAAACGAATGTCCGGGATGTGTCACATATACATAGAACTGCACGACTATTAAATATTTACACCACCTTTTGTATACACTGACAGGCAAAATATGTAGTTTCGCCACTTGACATTGGTTTTTGTGCGCGCGCTAACTACGAGTAACGTCCTCGTAATGTTTTTGAACTTGTGGCATTGAGTTTTTGTACTGCAATTTTAAAAGATTCAATAGATTAGCGGTTATATATTTTTAATTTTTTTTTATTATAGTAGCTCGGCGACACATGAGCGGATACAACTGCTACCAAAGATAAATATCTAGTATAACTATCTCTGCCTAGTCACCTACGTCAGCTTGAGGAGACGATGTGCAATCCATTGAGAATCCTCTCGTCCAGCTACTTCCAAGCTTCCAGGACGGCAGACTGGGCTAATAACTATCCTCAGTCTGCCTATTAATCTTAAATTATTGCAATGAATAAAAAATATAGTAAAAAACAACGCATGTGCAATTAGATTAAGTAATTAAATTATTTTCATCTTAGATATTTTTATTGCATTCTTAATTGATAGAGAAGAGAATATCTAAGCTTAGAAAGAGCAATAATAAACCTTAAAGTAAGGATTATAGGATACTATTTCTATAATATGTTTTGAAGGTACAAAGCGATTTCAGATTATTGTAAACGAACTCCCATGGTAGAATGGAATAGCTTGCTTTACACGACTCAGTGATTCAGTGCGTTGCATTTGAACTATTTTCTGTTAGTGCATTCACTGTACACTGTAATCACTGACCTTTGTAAATGTGCATCAGTGTACAAATTAACACGTAGTTGTTGACTGATGATTGATGTGTTTTTAACATTTGTGATGTGTGACTTTTGTCAATTATTTATTGACTCGCAACGTCACACGAAAATAACTTTAATAAAAGTAGCTCTCACTATTCTGACGCATATTCCACATATTCAAAAAGTACAATTTTTTTTAAAATTTTAGCACGTCATATGACCGCACTCCGCCTGATGTTAATAAGCCAGAGTGCGATCCATGAACGGAGGCGACTGCTGTCAGAGAAGGGGATCTGCAGACAGCAGTCGTGCCCGCTATGCCGGCTTAATGACCATAGAATGTAATGCCCCAGATAATTGTACTTTACGCTGTTTTAAAAATATTTTATTGTTTTTTTTAAATTAAGTAATATACATACATACTTATAATTAAGTGCATTTAAGGGGATAAAATAAAAGAGGCGTTATTATTTTAATAGCGTTTTATCTATAGTTACATCATTTGACAGCGTTTTGTTATTGTAATAGACAAAACATCTGTTGCACAAAAGTAGGTTTTTCTCACAAGAAACAAAAGATAATTTAAAAATACATTTAGTTTGTCTGCAATAACAATTATTTTTGTCACTAATGTGAACAGACTTTGATTGAAAACCATGAAATTAGTGAAACAGTTCTATCGTTACAAATTGGGTTCTTGCCATTTCATATTATTTTTATATTAAATTCTAGGCATATGTAAAGAATTAAAGGTGACGCTAGTAATTATTATTGTAAGACGTTAGTAATTATTGTAATCCTATGCTAGAAATGGCAAATATTTGTACTCAAAATTTTATTAAAGATTTGACACCAAAATATCTCCCGTGTGCTTGATAGGTTAAATTAAATTATAAACTTTATGCGGATTTTTATTGTATTTATTTTGATTAATTTAGTTCCGAAACGACTTTCGCTTTGAAAGCTTTGCAGCTATCGTGATCGCAGCTAAACTTATGACTTTTTTTTTAATTGAATCATTATTTTACGGCCTTCGTTAGTTTTTCACTATTACATAGATTAATTCAAGAGGAATTTGTGAAGGTTTAGTGAATTACAAATGATAAAATCTGGAAAAAATCAGCTACTTACGCTTGCGTAAACTAAATTTGTTCATTTTTTATCATAATTTTGTAGACTGTTTGTATAATAAAGTCATTTCATTATTTCATTAAAGTGATAATAATAATGTTTATTAAAGAAGAAAAAAGTTAGCAAAAAGTTTTACAATTTTCTTACACAATTAGATACCTACTTAATAAACTATTTTAGAATCAACAAAATTATTAGGTTTGTTATAATTATAGCTGATGTAAAGCTAGAGTGCGGTCCATGAATGGATACAACTGCTACTACAGAGAAATCTCTACAGGCAGCAGTCGCCTCCACTATGCCGGCTAGAAGTGACGAGCATGTATCATCCAGATTGACAGTGCACACTCCTCTCGTTATACTTATTATTAATTAAATAAGATGAATATGTAAATAGAAATAATAATAATACTTTTATGCTAGATTTTAGCACGAAAGTAATAGAGCTCAATAAACTAATTCTGAAACTAAATAGCTCAGAAACAGTGTCATAAATAATGCAACTAACGGGGTGACGTCACAGGCAGCGTGGCCCCTACCGTTGTTAAGCGAGATCGTATTTGAATAGTTGTTATATCGTACATGCTTGTGTGTATGACGCGTCATTAGCCGTTTGTTTCTCTGAGAAGTGTAGTTAACTCAACTCTTTACTTAGGAAACTGAAAGCTCAATACAGCCTTAAAAACAAATAATTTATTACCCTAATAGATGAGCAATGGATTAGTCGCATTGAAGTTGAAATGGCAGAAATTAGCAGACAAAGAATTGAGCTGTGAAAGAAAAAAATTCCGCAAGCCGAGAAACCAGAAAACTGTTCCAGGTCTCATGCCAATTTTGTCATGGCAACTTCAAAGAAGTCTTAGTGCTTAAACTCAAGAAAAACATGAACCAATAGAATAGATTGGCTGAAAATAAAGGGTCTCATGCTCATGTGAGATCAGACGATTATTTTCTAAAGTGGTACGCCGTTAGTTTTGCTAATAGTACAATTACTATAGTACTACAATACACTACAATTTTTTTTTAATGAACATTTGATTAAAGTACAAGTTGTTGTTTTTTTTGTACTATAAATTAATTATTCAGTAGCTATTAGGGAAATATGTAAATGATAAATGTGAAAGAAGCGAAGAAGAAGCGAATATGTGTATTGAGAGGTGAGTGTGACGATCTAGATAAATAGATAAATTGTAACGAATTTAAACAATCTTCTTAAAAAAAATAAAGCATAACAAATAAAAAATAAATTAAACTATTTAACCGATAACTCCTAAACTATAAAACTGTTTCGTAAATGAAATTTCTGACACAATAATAACGCCTACTAAAGCAAAGATACGAGAATGGGTGTTAGTTGTTTGTTTACATTGTTCCAACTGTGACGGTTGTGGAAACAAGACAACATGGAGCGGTTTGAAGCTGAATGGGGATGAAATTAACAAAAAAGGGCACTACCAACTACAAATTTAGTCGTCACCTCACACTTGTGAAAAGCTCTTTTAAAAGTGGTAGGCAGACTGATGATGGATGAGCCCAGTCTGCCGTCCTGGAGTAGTACTTTCGAATGTAACATCCGTAAAGTGATCTTGTCGCGCTTTAAGAACAGTTTGGAAGTAGCCAGGTATAACGAGAGGAGTGTGCACTGTCAGTCCGGATGGTGCACATTCGTCTCCTCAAGCCGGAGGAGGCAACGGCATATTTATCTGTAATAGCAGTTGTTAAATAAATAAATATATTCACCAAATATTATTTACCTATAGGATTAAAGTAACAAGAAATGTGGTAAGGAACAAAATAACAATGTCAAAAATGCACGTTAACTAACATACTACCGAGTCGGAATCAGCTAATTAAATTTTAATTCACGCTTTCATTTCCTACGTGAATTATTTTCCTTTACTTTCCTTATTATTTGAAGACACGTAAAATATTAACCGTTTTTGTTTTTATTTTATCACTACTATTCCGGAACGGAAGAGAACAGTATAACCACTATTCTTCTCATCGCCTATCATCCTAACCATCATCTCTTTATATAATATTTAAATATTAGCCCTATACTTAAATATTACATCTATATACAACGATATTTATATAGATGTAAATAGATAGACCTAATACTGAACGTTAAACTCCATCCGTTTCGTTGAGACGGTAGTAAATTTGGTAACTTTATTGTTTTGGCACTGCACCCAATGTAGTGCATTCTGCATCCACATTACGAACAGTAGAATATACTGAATGGACTGTCTCTTTAACACACATAAATAATCAATAATTCTCTCTGAATAATATTGAAATTAACGTGAATGAATTCGGAGCTTAATTAAGCCTCTATGTGGGAAATAGTAACTGGGATACATTGAGAGTAATGTACTTTGTCAATTTGACTGCTGCCTACTGATCTCACTTCATTGAGACGGCATAACGGAGGTGACTCCTGTGCAGAGTCACCAGGGTGATGAACCGCATTCTTAACATCACATGGAAATCGGTCAGATACCTTTGAGTTTAACTGAACTATATTATACCAGAAATTAATTCCAAACTGCAACATTTAATTAATATAATTGACATATGGTTATTAAAAATCTCAAATCATGTGACTAAGCCAGCGTTTAACAAAAGATAGACGAACTTAAAACGAGACAAAAAAAAGGTAGTGTTACAACAATAAAAACATATTGAAAAATTAAAATGTTTCCTGTTGAAAAAGTCAACGACATGTAAGAAAGGTGAGTTGTGAATCACGACTCAGTTGAATACAGATAAGAGTGTCTGAGGCAGTATGTGTGCGACTCTATGGGAACACTGAGTGCGGCCATTAGGAAGTAGCGGCGCGGAAAACCGGAGGAATGTAAGGCCCCATATACAATTTATAATGTACTTGAAAAGGCAAATATTTTTTATTAATCTAGTTTAACATTTTTATTTATTTATTTCATTTGTTCTAAATTTTTCTGGATGATTTTCAGGTGAAATTATTGTGTGAGTAACTTATTTTTTCGTTGTTAGTAATATATATTGTATTCCATCAAATACAATTCATAATAGAATTTTAAATAATAAATCATTTTAAATTTTCAGGGAGATACATTTTGTCTTTTAGACCATAAAAATTGAACAGAAATATAGCAAATATAGTACTTAACAACTCCAGTATACTATATACCAAAAATTTGCTTAAAAATTGAAAGATAATCATATAATAAGTTATGCAGTAATTAAGCAAAGAAAATTTAAACTACAATTATACAACAAAAATAAAATTACCAAAAATATTCATCCTTTCAAGTAGATTTGCGCTTGTAAGCACACCACATAAATACTAGGGAATTCCAATGAGATGAAAGGACATGAATACATAGAGAGGGAGAGTCTCTAGCGAACGACGAACATCCATTGCTTTATATCACAGTATATTCAGATAATAGTATTACCGAAAGGTCAATGGAATTGTTATGTTTAAATTTATATTACATTTAATAATATAAACTTTTATATTTAGGTTTATTATTAACAGCAATTTTATTACAAATCGTTCTATAATGGATAGGCCACACATATGCGTGTGATATAGCAGTGTGCCCTGTCTTAGAAGATGTACATTCTTACGTTAAGCCGGCATAATGTAGGGGGCTGCAGACATTAGTCTGTGGTAACATTTGTTTCCGTTCATGAATTGCATTATAGTCACATACTAGAGCTGAGCTTGTATATAAAAAAGCATATATTATGTCAATTTGATACATAGCTATTATAATACTATTGTTATAACTATTATACAAAAGTCATGGTATATAGTGTTTAATACTCATTTAATTATTCAAAGTAACGACAAAAATTGACATTATAAATATTTAGATGATAAATTAACAGCGTTTCCATTGTAGACATAAAACTACAGGCGAGAATAACGTGTCCTCATTTACTTTTAACTAGCAATAATCTAATAACGATTGTAACCAACGTCAAACGTTGATATAGGAGGGAACTATAAAATCCGGATACTAATCGTAAAAGCCCTGGCGACTTGCCAGTAGCATTTCCCGACAATGAAAAATAATTCGACATACGCCGCGCGGTCGTGTTTCAATAAAAGTAGTTCAAAACTTTAAACGCTTTATTGCTCTTTTCTTGTGGTACATATACGGGATTAGATCTTGGTTTTTGAAACTGGAAAATAACTTATTTAGTTAACTAACTTAAAAGGAGAATGCCCATTTTTGGGCCCACTTGATACCTAATAGTTTGAACTGTGCGTTTGAAACTTGTATGAAATTTGTATGATATGTGAAACTTTCTGCGTACACGCACGTACTTACACGTACTGCGTCTGTCATTACATTCCAAACATCATTATTGTACGCACACGTCACGTATGACACAAGCATATGTGTCCAACCCTTAAACACTTAATCACAATCTTTGCTATTAATGCGTGTAGTCTATAGAATTCGTAAACAACAGTTAAAATTATCGGCGCCTGTTGTGGAATGTGTTCGGTTAAGTGCAAATGTAAATACCTATTCTAAAGAAAAATTGCTTCCAGATCTTGTGTTTTGTATTTTGTTATATGTTTTAAAATTAAAATATATTTGAACACGACTTAAATAATAAAAATTGTCAGCTGCGTCTGTCGTACGCGCTAAACTCAGAATCTTCTGTAAAGATTTTGAATTGGGGTGCATCAATAGATGGATTGATTCACGAAGAGCTTGTAAGGCCTGGTTGCACCAAAAGGTAATCGTAAAATGTGTCAGTCGAAGTAACTTTAACGGGCCTTTTGGTGCAATAAATAAATAAATAAAAAATAAATAAATAAATTTATAAAGATTTTGTGTGAATTAGCGAAACTATGATAATTATTTTCCGAAAAGAGGTTAGTGTTTGCAAAAAGTACTATTTTATTTAAAAAATTAAAATTAGTAATTTCTTTATAATTTATAAAACCATGTTCATAATTAATTAGTGGGGGTCCTGTGCTAGGTGAATTTTCATTAGAATCAGTCTTGATTGTGATAAGGAGAGACAAACAAACATATTTTCTGAATTATAATACTAGTATAAATAGATTTGTAGTTAGAAATTAATTTGAAGATAGAAATATCTTACTTATATTATTATCCAATCAATGGTCGTACACACAATATATGTATTAATGACTCTGTGTAGTGCTTACCTATTGAAATGATGTCTTCATCATGTATCATAATGAATGAAGGAATGTTCTTAATTGTCTCAACAACAATGATTAATTTAACTCGCACTTGTACTTTTGACCTTATCGACAAAGACAAGCAGTTATTTTTACTTTTTGCTTTCGCTCACAATCGTAGAGATGTCAATCTCAAAGACCTGTTAATTATTTTACATACAAACGTTCATTTGTATAATTCTACGGAATTCAGGACCGTCATCCAGTGCATTCTCGGCGTAACAGTGGCGCCCTCTGTATGCAAAAATTTCTCTGCGGTAGCAGTTATCTCCGCTGATGGACCGCCATCGCACTGCAGCTTAATATGAGGTGGATTATAACCACATGCCAAGCTACTAAATAAAGTTGTCCTTTATTAAAAGTTAAAATATTGTCGCTAAATTCGGAAGTCAATCGTTTACTGACAACGTACGACGCTTCCCTAATTAATTGTTAATCAAATTAATTGATGTGAATTATTGTATTATTTTGGTTATATTGCGTGTTTGGATACAATTTATCTGTTTCATTTACATTTTATAACAATTATATTATTATTATTATTGAATTTATATTTAGAAAAAGTCGAAAACAATAACTAAGCGCAACTATCCACCGAAGCGCCTCGTCATAGACGCGTACTATTTACAAACGTATACAGAAACTGTGTCAAAGCAAAAATTTGTATGTTATTTTTCTAATTAACGCATCTACGGTTTGGTAGATAGACGGCCTGAATAAATACGGTGTAAAATATTATATTTCATTTTACAACTTTTTAAAATCTAGAACACAGAAAAGTGCGTTGGTATATCAACATAGAATCGTTGAGCGCAAGCATGGATTGTTGGGGCTCATTAAAATCAGGAAGGGCTCTCGAGGGCGCAACGTATCTCCGCTGTGAGCCTCTGTGTGCAAATTATACGATACAAACCGTATACGAAATAAGACCAAATGCAAAATACTTTATTTGCTTCTGAATTTTAAATATGATTCTTTTTGACACCATTTTTTATTTATTTATATTTAGCCAGAGTGCGATCCATTAAATCTTTTAATTCAGCTAATTAAAACATGAAAACAACAATTGTCAAGCTTTCTTCCCATAGGAATGTTCGCGCAAAACCTAAGAAAATATAACGTTTAAATTTTGTTTTTATATTTTGTTAGAACTATAACATGGGATCCTTCAAGCGCAGTGTGAAGAGGCATCTCATTAAGCCGGCATAGCGGACGCGACTGCTGTCTGCAGATCCCCTTCTCTGACAGCAGTCACCTCCGTTCATGGATCGCACTCTAGCTTAACATCAGGCGGAGTGCGGTCATATGACGTGCTAAAATAATAAAAAAAAAAAAGAACATATACATTAAGATCATATTCCTTCGAGTGCGTCTCCGCTAACTATGATTTAATAAGTGGATTTTATGAACCCACGGTTACATTTATAATATTATATTACGATTATATTTTTAATTTTGGTATAATACAATTTTTTCCTGCACTATTTAGTTTAATTATTTATTTTAAGTTCAAATGTAGTTCAGAATTAATTGTCTCCACGAGGATATAAATTCAAATAAACTCGTAAACCGTTGAAAAAAAAACTTAAATAATACCTCTAGATTACATAATAAAGTGACGTTATTACTTTTTTATTACAAGACTATATTCTACGAAAATAAACACAAAAATAAACAAGTTAAAACTTCAAAAAGAACGCCCGCACATAAACACGTACAAATATGTTTATGATTTATTTATTTATTTATTTTTGCCAATTTATACACCCTGGTTCTTTACGACACGCTACTTAAATAGGAACTGACATCCAATTTGTATCTTCCTTTAAAAACCCATAACAAAATTGTACCTACAAAAATGTTTTATGGTATGGTAAAAAAATATTAAAAAGATTATTTGAATTCATGATACAATTTTTATAGCATTGCATAGCATAGCATATTTTTATAGTCCGGCTTGTGACTGCACTCAGGTTGATGATAAGGTAGAGTGCGGTCAATGAACAGAGAAATGTCTACAGGCAGTAGCCGCCTCCACTATGCCGGCTTAATGAAATGAGTATGCAATTACACGTTATATAAACACGTTATTTTTATTAACGCAATATAATTTTAAAACATCGTCCGTAATTTAAAAATATCCTAAATATAAAACATAATAAAAAATAAATTAAGTACAGAGAAATACAGTACGTTTCTAGTTAATAATCAAGCTTGATTCACCCACGTCTTTTCCTACATTAATAGGCTCTAGTTAAACAAACAATTACATACTTAATAATTTGCATTAGTTAATTTTCACGTCACGATAAAAGGGTTAATACAAAGTTGTAAAACGACGCCGAACACTACAGAATTAACCCCTCGGATACTAAAACGCATTAATATGTACCTATAAAGTTTTTAAGTGTATTCAATTGTTTGTGAAAATCTGATGCCCACATCTAAACTTCAAATACCGTTAATTATCTTCACTTCTCATCCTGACCGTTTTCACTTAGAAAGTAATTTTCCATTAATTAACGCTCAAAGAACATTTCTTTCACATCGGTTAACGCCGAGATTGCTTCCTTGATTGGGATACACGGATACTGGACACAATGACTATGAAACAAAGAAACATTCTATGATCACAAATCTGTGAACCCTTGAACAACTTATTTTTGGAAACAACACTTCTCCTCAACAATATTATTCCTTCTTAGGGTTCTTAATCAGGAATTCTAAAGGAGAATGCCCATTTTTAGGCCCACTTGATACTTAATAGTTTGGTAACAAAACAATATTCTAAAATATAATAATATCTTATTCTTTTATTAATCCATTTTAATTATATAATTTACCAATCAATAGACAATGTTTAATTGCATAAAAAACAGATATCATCAATTATTTTTAAAACATTTAAAATTAAAATAACCTCAAATATTGCATCACTAAAAGTCTAATTACTCAATAACCCGGGTGAAAAAATTAAAACTGATTGTTAATAATGAACGTTACTACTACAAAATTAACTAAAGATCATTGACAAACTCGAGAAAAAAATGTGGGTCCATTTGTCTTAGGCATGGGCCTTGGCAATGGGCATTCTCCTTTATATACTTTTAACCTGTCACCTAGCCAATTGGCTCAGCAGTTTATGCGACACTGAGTAACAAACAGCCAAACATGAGTTTATTATGTTTTATATCTTTAGGATTATTTATCTCCTTAAACAAATAATTGATAGATAAATAATTTTAAAGATATAATAGAGAATGGAATAATGTTAATGTAGTAGAACACATCACAGTCGAGTTGAACCTGGGACCACATACAACTCAATTACACAGCAGACTATGATAGTTTATTCTAACAGTAGGAAGGGTACATTAAAAAAAAATATACTATATGGAAATTGTAATGGTTTTAAAATTACTCGTACATTTTGAATATTTCATACTAGAAGGGTAGTATGTGTATTAGGATTAATCTTTACGGGCGTGAAATGAGTATTGAATTTTTAATATATCATCCATTCTAGAGCCACGAATGAAAAAATATGCTAAGGTAAGTTACCTCGCATATATTTTAATATTTGCCTCTGCTATAGATAAAGTATAATTTAGACATATATAACCTTATTATTTATAATCAAGGCAAGTAAGTAATTAAATTTATATTTTATTTTTATTAGCATACGTACTAATTTCTAACTCTTTTTTTTTAATACACTATCATAATTTGATTTCATTTTGTTATCTATCACGTTAAAATCAATTAAATATGGAAAATATTAAACATGAGTTTTTTTTATTTCGATATGAGTATGTCAAGTCTAAATTTTCTTAACCCCACAGTCCCTCGTTTGAAAACGTAACAGCTATTCGTTGGATGAGGTCGAGTGGAGTTTTTCTTCATACACACCCCAAGACCCCTTCCACTCAAATTCCATACGGCTCTCAAAAAAATTTCATGAATATTCAAAACCTTTTCTCAATGCCAATGTTGAAAATAAAGTATTAGTAAAATGTTAAATCCTTTTCAAAAGTAGCGGTTTTATTTTTCGCAATGAATAATAACGATTTAATTTATTCTGACCGCTATGCTACGTTTACAACAAACCTTTTGTTTTTTTTTTTTTTTAATAGAAAAAATTATTGTCAGCGTAACGTAATTTAAATTTGGCGACCTCCACGGTGCACTCTCGCGGTGGCGGTTCCCGAAGTTCCTGGATTCGATTTCCGATCAAAACAAATATTTATTTATAGTTAATATTTTTAATATATTATAAATATAATATTATTTAAAGATAGTGTGTCTGTGTTGTCCTGATAATCATAGCGCAGGGTAGTTTAATAACAAGATGAAAGAGCACAGTTTATGCATGCATCTGTCAGTTTTATACATTCTCTAAGAGTGTTTGGCGCGCTTTTGCCCGGGAAGGTTTAAGGTGTTTTTTATCCCTTTCTTTAATTAGTTTAGTGGTTTATTATTGTGTAAAATTGTTGTTATTTTGCGTAATTTTATGCTGCGTCCGTGAGTAATTGTGGAAACATTAAAATTCACTCTATATGAGGCAACAGAAGCGGTTTTTGTGGTTATCCCACGCCGTGAAAATGCTCATATTGTAACGTGACCGGGTGAATTGCCGCCAAATACTCCAAGAAAGCGTCAAATTGTAATACACCATTGCAATTTGAAGCAAAAACTTCAAGAATTCACTACTCGACATTGGCAGAATTATCGTTATTATGACATCTGAGGCCATTTAACAAAAGAAGAAGAAGAAGTACATTCTCTAAGACATGCTAATAAACAAAACCAGTTGTGAAATAATCGTCATATTTATTCGTGAAGCTATATTTTTAAATTAGCCACATTTGAGTCGCATTCATCACTGTTACGGGAGTTAAATAATTTTCAGCTAGAATTATAATATTGTGTGAATTTAGTTCACACGTTTTTAACTCGCACGGACAGACGAGCATAACGCGTGAATGCTCAGACAAAAACGACAGCTGCTTGGATTAATTTCGTGTTTAGACTTTTAAGAAATCGGAAAGAATTTTTCTCGCTATAATTATTTTACGTTGAACGAAACACTATCTTTTTTTTTTCGTTAACATTTTTAATATGTTTTGGATATTTTTAGTTTAATATGCAATGCTTAATAAATACCTAAATTCAATGCCTTAACCCCAAACTAGGATACTATAGGACAAGAACAATATAGACATGTAACACCCAGACCCGAAACAAATATTTATAATAGCGGCCGTGGACCGTACAATTGATTAAACCGGTACCAATATAATTATGTTATATGTACTTTGGTAGCTCAGTGGCTTGGTACAGGCATTAAAAAATATATATATTAATGAATTTTGTTTCAACCGAAAACGGCGCTAACCTCTGCGCCAGAAAGGCCATTTTAATAATTTTCTAAAAATATTTTAAATAATAATTAAAGACACAAGCTTTCTAAATATAGTTAGGTCTATTTTTAACATAATTAAATTAAATTTTAATTACGTAACAAAATACGTGTATCCTAAAACAGTGGATGTCGAGTAATTTTATAAATATTCTACAGAAAATACCCAACGCACCGTGGAGAATGAAACACATATCATCATATATTAATAATAAAAAACCAATATATGCAAAAAATTTATATATTATTGTTATCGTGTGATTGATTATTGGTTCAGTCTGCCGTCCTGGGGTAGTATCACCACTTTCAAACCCATGAAGTAGCGTTGTCATTTTTCGGGAATAGATTGGAAGTAGCCAAGTAACGAGAGGAGTATGCACTGTCAATCTGGATGGTGCACATTCGTCTCCTCAGGCCGGTATAGCGGAGGCGACGGCTGCTAGTAGAAATTTATCTGTAGTATCAGTTGTCGTCTAAGGACCGCACTCTAGATTTACATCAGGCGGAGTGTTGTCATACTAATATTATATTATAGGCATAATAATTAATATTATATTCGTATGTTATGCGCTTGAATAATCACGCTGCAAAGCTCGTTATAGTCGGTACGATAATGAGTAGTAATTTTGAAGTGAGCTTATGAATAGCTGATAATTTTATGACGATTGTATGAACTTTACTATTGTTAAAAGAGAAACTTTGAAATAATTTCAACTATAGTTTTGAATTAACTCAAAGCAGTCGCGTGATTTTGTGGCAATATTTATTTCCGGAAAACATGTGAAAAAAACCGATTAATAAAAATAAATTTAAAAAATAAATAAAAAAGAACCAAGCTTCTATTCTTCTATGAATATTAATTTTATTAAATGCATTTTAACTTAAAAGAGATAAGAAGAGACGGAGAGAGACATATCAGTTTACTCTTAGTTTACGCCCCAACAGCCGAGCCAATAACGTCCATAAGGTTCTTCCAAAACAGACGGACATCTAATCGCGTTTCGGGATCAGCTTGGAACCAGCCAGATATAATGAGAGGATGTTAGTCTCTACAACTCGGCATAGCAGAGTTGACTGTAGCTCGATGGCCACACTCCAATTTAACATCAAGCGGACTAAGACTAAAAATATATAAGGCTAAATTCTAAATTAAGGTGTAAATATTAGAAAAAAATAATTAAAACATACATTGACGTGGAAGAGGAAGAGTGGCAGAAAGGACACTAAAAGCCACAAAAAACTGGAAGTGTTAAGTGTTTTAAGTATAAACTTCAAGCAACTCTTGAGTTTTCTTAAGGGATCGATGAGATTCTTCTAGTAACAGTACTTATGAAATCTTTTGTTCGGTACCCTTTCTTCACTTTATTAACACCTTTGAGGGCTTTCCTTTAAGGTGTTACATCTTATACTGAAGATTACTCAAGAAACAGTCTTAAATACTCCTGACAATTGATCACTTTTCTTTGTATTTTCGAAGAAAAGAAATGTTATATTTTAGTCTTTTGACTAACCGGTTACGATTTCAACATATTTGTATAATAGTTTTCATATTTATAATAAATTAACATCTTGTAAGACATGGGGAATATTAAAAAAAAATGCGGCCGTGGTCTAGCTGTAAGACACGTGAACTCACGATCGATGAGACCCGCGTTCGAACCTCGCTAATTCCGAATGGTACCAATGTAGCTTTGTTACATTTGTCGCTCAGTGCCTATAGGCACTATTAAAGAGTGGTAGGCAGACTGACGATGGTTATTAGCCCAATCGGCCGTCCTGAGGTAGTACCACTACTTTCGAATGTAACACCCGTGAAGTGACCTTGTCGCGTTTGGGGAGCAGTTTAAAAGTAGACAATATGCACATACGAATCCATGTTGCGACTTAAGGTAAGGCCACATGAACGTATGAAACTTACAGATAAACGCGGGACTCTTTCATAAATCAAGTGTAATCACGTGTCACGTGTACGGATGTACGTTGTCTAAGTTAAACATTGTGATTGCCATTAGACTCTACATTTCAACAACAACCTACATAATGACATTTACATTCTAACTACAAACGGAGCATAAATAATAGGAACAATAAGAGAATGATGTCTGAGTGGCGTTTATGTCAACAAGAACGATTTTAGAACTTTGATCATCGCCAATATGCAACCACATGGACAGAGTTATAAATTCCCAGAGTTTAGGAAACGTTACGGAGCTATAAAACAGTTTATAGCGCTACTGGTATACTATTTTTATATCGAGATATTCTAACCTTCTTCAATCACTTAACATATTAAAATTTAGGTTTTTTCTATTTCAAATAAATTGACATACATTTTTAAATAAGGTATTTAATAGAAGAAAATAAATTGGCAAGATACACAAAGTTTGAGCACCGCAGACAATATACTAAATAACTCTATTCTTTAAACCTATTTCTTTTTGTTTTTCTTAACTCTTAAAAAATATTTTATAGCCGTTAGTATAAAATTGTTTACGAGAGCTGCTCGTTTATTTTGTTTAGTGAGACGAACATAATAGAAAACTCTTTGAGTATATTTTACGAATGTGTGGTCGCAAAATGTATGGCCATCTAGCAAAGGGAACCATACTCGTTTTATATCAAAGAAATTTTTAAAAATAAAGTTTAAATTCCTAATAATATAATAAAATTATGTGTAACTGCAGTCTGCTTAACGTTTAACTAGAATGTGTGCTGGCAGCAGTCGTCTTCGCTATACCGGCCTGATGATCTCATGAAGGCCTGACTAAAGAAAACAAAAAAGTTTTTTTTTTTTTTTTTTTTTTTTTTTTTTTATTGTAGCTCGACATGTGACAACACTCCGCCTGATGTAAAGCTAGAGTGCGGTCCATGAATGGAAACAACTGCTACCACAGAGAAATCTCTACGGGCTGCAGTCGCCTCCACTAAGTGGTAGTTTTACTTCTATTCGGGGCGGCAGACTGTGCTAAAACAATAAAAAGTCTGCTTATCATCTTTAAAAATGTATTTTCATACGAAATATTGTTATTATTATATATCTTGTGTATAAATCTTTACCTTATAAACAAGAAGTAGCAGTCGCCTCGAGAATTTAGTACAAAGTTTTGAGTACACGGGTACCTAATTAGACCCAAGGGGATATGGAGTAGCTTTTACTTCGATATTATCTTGGCAAATTTTCAATTTTACTAATTCTATAAAAGTGCATAAACTTCATTCACTCTAATTTTACTTTAACTTTGTTTTATGAACAATTAATTTAATCTTTTCATAATTAGATCGTCTTAAACTTAAATAAAAAAAAAAAAATTAACAATTTTTTTTTAGCTCGGCATATGAAATTTCTAAAATGTCCAATGAGCTGGACGCAAATCAATATATCAATGTCAAAGCAATTATTAGATTGGTAGTAAACGTCGCTCATTGTAAAAAGATATCAAAAATATTTTGAAGCATATTTCAATTTTTTTTACAGCTTGGCACATCACAACACTCCGTCTGATGTTAAGCTAGAGTGCGGTCTGGCACTACCCCTACAACAGAGAAATTAATAAGAAAAAAATTACAACAGACAAACAGAGACATAGCCTTCCGCTATTTCACGAATATTGAAAATGATGGTACTAGTCCAGGAAGGCAGACTGGTCTAATGGTCTAATCACTCTTAAAATAATAAAAATTACACTAAATTTTGTTCATTATCTTATTTAATGTTATTGAACACGAGTTAAATGGAATATGTTCTGAATCAGAGATATTTTATTGAAATGTTTTCAGGGTGATCCCAATTCATATGTGTACACTGAATAGTAACAAGGAATTTAAATGGATGCAGGATTGTTATTCTATCGGATCCAGATTGTATAGGTATTATACTTACCAGAGGCTGGTATTTCAAATCATTTATAATTTTTAATTGACAGCTAAATACAACATCAACTGATTCAAACGCGAGTCACGAACGTCTCAAGAATATAAGCTTCATCTAACGCTATTTAAATTTAGCATTGTTGCTATACATTGTATCAGGTGGGCGTTATTTATTGAACATATCAACCCTTTAGTAAACTGTTATGTTAGTCGGAGAGATGCCAAGTCGCGATTGTGTGTGTATTGAAATTATTACGTAGAATAATGTTATTTGTAAGAATTCCTAACAATGACATTTTAAACTCAAATATGCACGAATTTCATACATTAAAACACATCGTTCACGAAAGAACTTTTTTTGACATTTTTTTTATTATAATTCAATAGAAAAAAAATACAGGAACAAGAACCCCAAGTGAACATCAAACCACGTTCTCCTCTATGCATTTTTCATCTCAATTTAATAATAATAAAAGAAAGTTGATAACTTCTTTGTTTAAGTACAAATGTTGTTTCAGAATTAAGATAATCTCAGATTAAAATGTAAAAAACAAAGTAATTTCACACCCTTGAGACGTTCAACTATCTAGAGTAAGTGCTAAGATATTTTGCACAACATTAACATTTTCTTTATTCATAAAAGACTCTTAAGAAAATTCACGAAGTTTAAATATTTTTTTATGACCACACTCCGCTTGATAGTTTTAAATTAAGGCGTACTTTTTGATGAGCCGCCGTGGTCTAGCGGTAGGACGCGTGAACTTACTACCGATGAGACCTATGTTCAATCGCTAAATACTGACCGGTGCCAATGTGGACTCGTGTCCTCAAGCAGGCCTAGCGGAGCGGAGCCGAGTAACATTTTTAACAATCCTGAGTTCATGCCATCATGTCGAAATTTCTCTATTCTATCTTTCCATTCCCATCCAACTGCTGGAGTGACATTACAAATTGCTTACTAAGATTTTGTGTTCAATTTTCATAGAAAATAATATTACCTATATTTTAAATTAAAAATTAAATCTATTAAAAGCACTAAGGTTCTAGAAGTATCATAAAATAACAAAAACAAAAAAAAATCGAGAAGCTGGGAATTGCAGTAAAGACAAATAGTGTTGCAGTAAAAAGATCTTGTGTTGCTCAACTCAAGGCAACGAGTAATCCTCTTAACTTGGATTGTAACTCCTTGTTTACAGCACCAGTGGATTACCAACGGAATTGTATTTAAACAAATTATTCTTTCAAATACGTCAACTCCTTCTTGTATTGATTAATTATAATCGATTATTTATATTAATTTTAATAGAAATGCTGAATTAGATAGAAATTTGAAAAAAAATCAAAGCAGTTTTAATTTTAATTTTTTTTTCGTTTTTTATCCACACTTTTTAATTCGCTGTTTTTCTGTTTTTATTAAAATATATAATCAATCAAAAGCCGGCATCATAGCGGAGGCGACTTTTATTTTGCATTTCTATGTAGTACCGGTTGTTTTTACTTGTGTACCGCGCTCTAGTTGCCAGATTATTATAAATTAATTAATCACCAACAAAATATCATTAAAAAATATAAACAAAAAACAATAAAAAATTATTGTTATAAAATATTTCTCACACAATAAAGAGAGA
The DNA here is from genome assembly GCA_948150575.1 of Tinea pellionella. Lineage (NCBI taxonomy): Eukaryota > Metazoa > Arthropoda > Insecta > Lepidoptera > Tineidae > Tinea > Tinea pellionella. The sequence goes on from OX411250.1 coordinate 3,246,681, forward strand.
GATAGCGAAAGAAAAAATAAAAAGTTGAAATGAGTTTCTTTATCTAAGATCAGAAAGCTACTGCAAGAGACAGGTTATTGGGTAGAAAAATCCCGGAACTCATCAAATCTTTGATATGTAGCATATAGCTAAATCGCTTTTATCCATATCTACCAACGAGATATGTCAAATATTATCCTGAACTTTATAATTATTAACAATAGAAAATTATAAGTACAAGTAGATCTTGTTATCTATTGAGCATATAACAAAATTTACAGTTTTTCTTTATGAATTTCAATGGCTTAGACATCGTGAGCGCGAAAAACTAAGAACAAAATTCAATTAAATAGTGGTAGGTAGATTTATGATGGCTGTTTGAAGGTCATTTCATGTTTAACATCCGTGAAACCTAACCTAGTCGTTTTTTTGGATCACAGTGCACGCTCGTCTTCTCAAGCGGACTCAGACTAGCAAAGCTGCGCACTACCGACTGCAGACATTTTTCTGTGGTCAAAAAAAGTACTTAATTAACAAGATTTATTTAATTGATTGGATGCAAACGAAGCGATAATGACACTCGTTTTTAATTTTAAAAATGATACTTTCGTACTAAGATTAAATATTAAGAAAATCAGCTTGTTGTAGATCCAATTTTTCTGACGATCTAATTTTCGCCATTCCAAGTTTTAGGGAAATTAATTCACTTAAAGAGATTTTCATTTTTAGGGTATTCAAAAATAACTTTTATAAAAATTATGTAGTAAAAGTTTACTTTTAGGGTCAAGTTTGTTTTTATCTAATTTGTTCTTTTTTCTCTATATTGTTTTCTTTTTATTAGAAAAATCTAACATGTCAGGAAAATTTCAATTCTTACAAAAAGAAGTTGATTCTCTTGCCGTGTAAAAGTTAGACTTCAGAAAGTTAAATTGAAAAGTTACAAGCCTAAATTGACAGTCTACACCATCTCTGGACCTAAGAGACAATTTCATGAATAAAATCCGGTAATCAGTTTTAGCAAAGTTAAAATTAGAAATGCAAAACGATAAAGTTTGTTTTTTAAACAAGTACACAACACATAGGTTTAATAGCAATGCCTATATTTTCATGGATATAATGTGTAACAAAAACACATACGTTTTATTTCGACAATATTTTTAAAATTCATGCAAAACAAGTACAACTTTTTAATAATGTAAAAAGTTTTGAGACATAAAAAATTTTAGTGTTTTTGTTTGTTTGCAGTTTTACATTGTAATTGAAAAAAATAAGTTTTCGTGTTATTATAATATTTTTATAGTTAAAAGTAACATAAAAATAATATAATTTTGTTTTTTCTCGGCATGAATTTCCACCATTTAAAAGGAAAAAATAGAACTTAAAATGTACTATCATTGCTGGGAAATTGCGCCAAAGGTTTTATTTTGCCATTGTTTACAATCTAAATTACTTGATTCAGCAAGTTATCTACCAAAAGTAACAAAAGAAAATTTCACCAAGAAAACCTATCAAAACTTGAAGAAATTCAATAAGGGCACTTTGAAAGTTTGTAAAAAGTAGCTGAAATATTCCGATGAAGGGAAAAATCGCAATTCCCTTCCCAGTAAAATAATAATGTCGCTATAGACTCGATGAGGAGCACGACATCGCCTCAGGAGGGACCAAAAGTTCTACACCTCAATAAAATTATATTTCATTATAATGAGGTCACATTTGTATGAAAAAAACACGAAGTCGTGACAAATGGTGTAACTCAACATTTCAATTATTAAGCTATATTATTTATCTGATTCACAAAATTTAAAAGGGTTTCAAAGAATTCATTTTGTTCTATTCTTTTTTTGAAAAAAGGAAATAATATAATAATTCTTACATTGTAACATGTAATTTTAATTATAAAATGTAAATGAAATAAATAAAGAAGATAATTCCAAAATAAAATAAAAACAATTTAAGCGATAATAAAAATTGAAAAGAATACTAGAAACAGACAGTCCCACGATAACTTAAAATTTGATTTAAATCCGCTCATCCACGCGTTATAATTATGCAAAACCACATAACAATTGTCTTATTAAACAACAATGTTGTAGTTAATCCAAGTATAATCACTAATTGACAAATTCGATACATGACACAATCATCAATCAAAACATCACAACACGACTCAATGTGGTTAGAGTCAGACTAATTAACATTTTCAAACCAAATTAAATAATAGTACTTATAGCTATAAAGACTAATTTTGCATATACAACTTATATTTTCTGGTGTATTCATCAGTGTATCAATTCAGGGATGACAGGAGGCACTCCATGAATAGGTAATATAGAATAATCCTTAATTACTTACTACATCCTAGCGTATGTCGCCAATATAGGGTGGCATCTTTTAGAAAGTTCCATCCCGCTAGATAATTTATCTGTATAGATAGGTAAACTTTTATTATGATGGTTATTAACCCAATCTGTAGTACCACCACTTTTAAGTGAAGACGTGAAGGGACTTAGTCGAGTTCAGAGTTTATCTTGAAAGTAGAGGAGTCTACCCTTTCAACCTGGACGGTGCACATCCTTATCAAGCCAGCATAGCGTAGGCGACTATTGGATGCAAAACTTCTCTTGGTACCATTGCTTTCGTTCATGGATTCCACTCTAGCTTAACTTTAAATTTAAACGACACGGTTTAATATAATATGTTAAAAATTAATCCCATGGATAATTACCGGAAGTATTTCTATGAAAAGAACGCATAATTAACCGAATAATATCTGTGGACAATGGACTTGTACAATTTCATATGGATTTTATTTATGAAAAATGTCAAAACGAGTATTTTAATCAATAACTTAATTAAATTGAAGCATTTAAACGGAACAACAGTATTGTGAATTAATTGCATCAGTTGAACAATAATGTACCTACCTAATTTGCATTAGGTCATTGTTATCAATCAGTGTTTAGGTTACTTGATATACTAGTAAGTAATTGAGTGTAAGATTATGGTTCAAAGAATAATTACACGTTTATGAACATCACATGCATATCATATTTTATGTTATTCCAAACGTATATAAAAATAGCAGGGATTAAAGTAGATATTCCGAATGTCAAATATCAATCGTTAATTTTATTTAAAAGAATCTTAATAAAATAACATTAGGAGCCGGTAATTCAATCAATAGGAAGCCAATTGCTAGCCTAATAAGTTTGCTAGCTTGAAAAACTAGCCCAGAATACACGGCTTTTGAAGTAGTAAGCTAGTAGTTGTTTATTATGACTTATCTTTTATTTACAATGTGTAGTAAAAGCATGTCGAGGTGCAATTCGTCAACAGTCGCGTTGGTAAAAATTAAATATTTAGCAAACGGTGTTTTTCTGTGAGGTAGAATTTTATCGACCGGTGACATCAGTACGAAGTGCGGCACTATAAATCTCATAGACTTCCTGTCATTACTCCCTTCAGACTCGTAAAGTTGGTGATAAAATTCTGAATACCACACCTACCACACTACATCAGCTTACGTTCAGGTGTCTCTGTTTATATCTCAGGATATATTTAATGTCGTGCTAGTAGAGTTTACAGCCTTACTAAATAAACTTATAATTAACAGCAATATTGGCGAGTGTCGCCGTCCGTCGTCGTCGTGTATCTCGTGCGCGCGTCATTACTTTATTATGAACATCTTACGATCAAATTATACACTAATGTAGGTTTTAATAAGTAATTATAACAAAGAAATTGTGACTGGTGTTGTTTTGAAGACAACCTAAATCTCTTTCTTTTTTTAATCCGTATAATTAATAAAAACGAAGAAGACGGCGACGCCGCCGCAGCGCGCCGACACGAATTTACATTCACAGTAATATTTTTATAAAAGATACAATAAATGTGTGTTTTATATGTTAGTATGTATATTAAATTGATAAAATAAATCCAACTTGAAAAAAGTTGACAAACACCACTACAAAAAATGAGTGAATGCGGCTGGACGGGTTGCCAAACAGCTGGGCCAGCGTGTAGCGCCGGCATTAAGTATAGATACAAATAGGTGGCACCACCATCTTCTTCCTACCGGATTATATTATATATAAATTATAAATAACTATCAAGTTTTATCATGACACCAAAAGTCCTTCATTCATAATTAAGCGTCCAAGATGTAATGAGACACGTTTTTCATTTTTAAGTCAAAATTTAACTTACTTGCTCAACAAAACTATTGAAATGAACTTGATCCAGAAACTGATAACACTATAAAACTACACAAGAGGGCCCCATTCCGGTAAATAAATATATCACAAAGCAGTTTAATTAAGGAAACAACAACTAACATTTTTACAACAGAATTTGACGTCCTTGGAAGTAGATAACGAGAAGGATGGCTGGATGACTCCGCTCATAGACAAGAGTTCTAGCTTAAAATCAGACAAAGTGTAGTCATATGCCAAAAAACAAATTCTTGTAAAATTGTTCCTTAGAAATGTTAAAAGCTTGCCACATACCGATCCAGACAATGAACTATAAATTACAATAAAAGAATAAATAAACGTGTTTAAAAAAAAAACAAATAATATATATGAACCAGCAATCGGATTAAATTTGCAGTGCAGAAACGATAACGACAACCGTTTCACCGTTCGATTTATAAACAAAACTATAATCGTTGATTGTTCCGGTTTCATATAACGAGAAATGCGAGACGAATTGCGTCACCCATTGTTTTAAAGCGAAATAAAACCTCGTGGAATACAGTCGTTCAGTAAAAGAAAAGAACCAGTGAAGTCTTTCAAGGAATAGTTGGTGTCAGAACCAACGACAGTTCTCAGTACAGTGCGAGTTGCTGAGAAACTTGAAGCAGCTCAGCCGACTTTGCAGTTTATTAAACAACTCCAACGGCGTTGAAGAATAAATTTGTATTGTTAAAATTGAATTCTTGACTCTTCTATTCAGTCCTATCTATTACTACAACATAAAAACTTTACATAATTTATTATATATTTGCTGTATATGAAACTACTTTACATTTTCTAATAATTCCGAATCCATTTACTACATAAATAATAAACAAGATTCGTGGAGCTGAATTCACTCGTGCGGCATCGTTAGTTTTCAATGAATTGTGAAAACGTGCCTCTAAAACAGAACGTACTCGTAACTCGGTAAAATGTAACTCAAACTGCTGCGATGTAATGTGTCCTTTGCAGGGAATTTTGTAAGGTATACATTTAAATAAATTCATGTAATAAAACTTATGACGTTTGTCCATTAGAGATAAGTTGGTGACGTGAGAAGCGTTAAATGGTGTAATGGTTTATTTGTTCGTTCAACATTGGCCTCTATCGTTTTCAGTTTTAAGTCGAAAGTGAATGGGCGATGTTAGTGGATTTATTTTTATTTCCCATATATGTTGTGTGGCGTGCTCACGCGGTGTGAATTGAGATTTATAGCTATTGTAAAACGGTTGCGTTTCGCGGGCGTCGTTCCCAGATCTCTATATGCATGGGGGAGCTCTGGAGTCGCGGAGAATCTTAATTGTGTTACATTTAGAGATTCCAGCATGCGGCCGTCTTTATTTTTGAATAGTGAGGACTTGTTGCTCGCGGCATGTATTTGTGTGAAGGTTGACCGTGATTTACTCGTACTGCACTTTATTGCGCAATGCACGTTTTCTTGGCACCCCTTTTGTTCTATTTGCATTGAATCCACTTAGCGGTGAATATGAAAATGTGTTGTTCAGTAGACTATGTCTGTCCTCTATTTTAGTTTCGAGAAATTCCAAACTTGATGACGACGTTGCTCATTATAAACATTACTACATTAAATGTTGTTAATTTGTTAATCAATACATTTAAAATATTTTTTGTAGCTACCGATGACAACACTCGGCCTGATGTTAAGCTGGAGTGCAGTCCATCAACAGTCGCCTATACAGGTTGACAGTGCACTCTCCTCTACGTGGCTCCTATCAAGCTGATCCCGATACACTTGTAAGTGGCGGTACTAACACACGACGGCAGACTAGGCTAATAACCATCATCAGTCTGCCTACCACTCTTTAATTAGTGCCTATATTATACCATAGGCACTGAGAGACCAAACTACATATACGAGTAAGATATGTAACGGTCAGAATTTAGCGAGGTTCGAACACCGGCCTCAACGATCGTGACTACCGCTAAACCACGGGCCGCTCTGAAATAAAGCCAGTAAAACACGAAATAAAAACAAGTCTCGGTCTAAATTATTATTCTAGGTACACTAGAATCATAGCCAATAATTAAATGTATAACATTAATACAATAAGTTATAATACCTAATTAAATTTGTCCGATCTGTAGATAGATTTATCTTTGAGCAAGTTGAAATCGATGCGACATTTCTGTTACGCCTGTAATTAAATTTAGGGCGATGGTTGATATTATTATATGTACATTTTGACGTTACTTGCTGGCATTTTAATTTACTTTACAAAACAATTTCATAAATGTCAAGAAAATTCCAGAGGTGTTTGATATTGCGATACAACGTCGAATGTTTGACGAAGTTATCTTGTATTAATAATATTTCTTCGTTTAGAATTTTTCCGAACGAAAAATGAAATAATACTTCAGGAAAAAACATACATGCTTTCGTACGCTACTTTAAATAGTATCTATGCTTATATTACCAGAAGTAATCAAACTAAATTAATTAAACAAATTCAAGAAGCCAATACAATCCAATTAAATGATACGCGATCCCCAATTATGCGAAAACCTATAAGTGTTATTTCACTAGATGCGTAAAAACGGAAAAAAAATCATTTATACGTTGAATAATTAATTACAGAAAATCTTTTCACAAAATTGAATGTTTACAAAAAGTAATTAAACTAATTAATTACATAATAAAACTTTTATATTATTTTTAAATTCTAAACGCTACTAGCTATTACAGTTGTTGCTAGCATTTTCGTAAGCCTAAAGTAAATATTAAGACAAAATATTAAAATAAAATGCCACGTTATTTCCTTGCTAAATGTTATCGAAATCTGTTCAGCAGTTAATTAAGAGTGGAAAGTAACAAAGAGACAAAAATACTTTCATGTTTATAATATTAGTATACAGTGTGTGTTGTCTTTGTCCTGATACAGGTTGTTTTAATTTGACAGCGCATTGTATTTCTTTATTATTATTATTTAATCAACATCCATTTTAGTGCAAGTACTTTAATGAAATGTAATTAAAGTGACGCTGCGTTCCTGAGTGTATTGTAGATTATGTAATAAGCCTTGTGACCTGGTAATTATGAAACGGTAGATGCATCTACACCGCATGTTACTAGTAGCTATAATTTTGTAAAGCCATAGAGCCATTAAGTGCTATTAATTTAAAACATAGTCTGGGTACTTCTTTATTACTATAAAAACTGATCTACTAAACCAGTGTGTGACCGCGGTCAATATTGTTACCATAGAAAAGTGTCTGCAGACAGAAGTCGCCTCCACTATGCCGGCTTGAGATTTCCTATTTATTATAATAATATGATTATACTAGTAAATAATAACCGCTCTGTCCGCCTACAAATCCTTAGTAATTTTTTTGTTGATTTTTTCTTTGCAAGTTATATAATATAAAAACAAAATTTATATTAGAAAAAGACTGTCTGCAATTGTTATACGTTACAAAAATATGATCGTTTATTTATTTATTATTTGAATTTTTAAAATTTGAATATTATCCATTAATTATAAATTGAGACAACCCTAACAAATAAACAGCTCGCGTCCAAAACGTCAACTGATCAGATGCGAAATTAATTACATTGTTAGGCCATCAATCAAATCACAACAAACTGATGCAATATTTTAAATTATTCTCAAATACAAATATCTGTATTAGAAAACTGTCGAGCCTTAAAGTTTAGATAAATTAATCTATTCAGGGTCTGTAAATTGATAAAGCCTTTTGACAAGGTAAATCGAAATTTTTAAAAGTTTTATTTAAAGAAATAATAACTCTATTATAACATCTGGAATGTTTTAAGAAATAAACGACGTTTTTTCAATTTGTTTCTATAGAAAAGAAAATTAAAAAAAGAAATAGAGATGGGTAATCACGGTACACTTTTTCAAGCAGCTTTGAAACACGCGACTAGTTTACTTAAAATTGGTGTTAGTTGTCACACGACGGTGATCTACCTATTCAATTGTTTTTAAAATTTGAAGCTCAATATTTATCGAATTTACTGCATAATTTTCAAACAGTCGTAAGCTCCAAGATTAGGACAATTTACATTAATAAATCTTTTAGTTGTGAAAGTTTTAGGCTCTTTTGTCGGGATAGAAACGATACGTTAAACGTAATTAACGTATACGAAGTCGCACCCAACATCTCTAGTTATTAGAACTTATTATATGTGTATGTTTTAATAATAGTACAGCATATAGTGGAAGGTCAGTGGCCGTGACGTCACCCAGTTAGTTACCCGTATCAATATACGACATTTCTATTATCAACACTATGCTACCATTCTACGCTTTCTCTACAATTATAATTGTTTGTAGTAACTAGGTACTGTGTGAGCCAACTAAGAATAGGACTGGACTTTTTTTTTATTGTAGCTCGGCATGTGACAACACTCCGCCTGATGTAAAGCTAGAGTGCGGTCCATTATTGGAAACAACTGCTACTACAGAGAAACCTGTGCGGGTAGCAGTCACCTCCACTATGCCGGCTTGAGGAGACAAGCATGTACCATCTTAGATTGACAGTGCACACTCCTCTCGTTATACCTGGCTACTTTCAAACTGTTCCCGAAACGCGACAAAGTTACGGGTGTTACATTCGAAAGTGGTGGTACTAACCCCAGGACGCAGACTGGACAAATAACCATCATCAGTCCGCCTACCACTCTTTAATAGTGCCTATAGGTACTGAGCGACCAAAGTACATATAACAAAGTTACATTGGTACCGGTCAGAATTAGCGAGGTTCGAACACAGGTCTCATCGATCGTGAGTTCACGCGTCTTACCGCTAGACCACGGCCGTTCTGCAGCTAACTTCAATTGGGGAGGTGTCTCTGGTGACAGCTATCTTTTTTACATATTTTTTAGATAATATAGATTAATTTAGTCGACACGTGTTTCTGGAAAACTTTTGTAATTGCTTTGTTCTTTTTTTATTAATTTTTAAAAATTGCGATCGTAATATTGGCAAACCTGAGGATTCGTTCGGAACTAAACCATTGCCAATGAACAAAAAAAAAATCGTTTGTCAAAAGTTCAAACAAAACTTTTGATTTTTAAAAGTTCCTGTTAATTAAAACATCGTGTTTATAGTGTAGTTTTGTTTTAAAAATTACAATAGTTATTCGTATAAAACACTGTTATTGTTAGGAAACACAAACAAAAGATATTTGACAAACTTGTGAGGCGACAACCATAGACAACATAATAATCTACAAAACTGTTAGGTTGGTACTTTGTATTCTATCTTGTCAAACGGTACGAAAGTCGAAGTGAAAGGTCGAAGACGGTCATTACAGTTTTTCAAATATCTCCTCGATTTTTAAGTATTTTCAGACGAGAATCAAAAAATTCTTCTAATTGAAGTGATATCTCGAAATGGTTTTCGATTCACCATGGGTTAGTTTTTTTGGACCTTGCCCATTGACTTAATGTCAAGTAATTTAATCTGATTGCTTTTTTGTATTTCAACGCCTTCAATTCGTTAATCACATTTTAGTAGTTACACATGAGTGGTTTTTACTATATTTAATGTGTTTTTCAAGGCAATATGTTTATTTATTTGTGCGGGTCAAGATGGCGTCTTGACAGTCCTATTCTTAATTATAATAATAATAATTAACTAACCTCTTATAGGGATGAAATAGCTACATCGTTCGGTTCAGCCATGTTGATAAAAAATCTTTTAAAACATTCATTTTTATATATTAGTATAAATACGTAGTTTTAAGTGTATTGCTAAACATTTTTAATTAGGATAGTTCGTTTCATCGCGGTCGTGTATCCGTATTTACTATAAAAATAAGAATAACTTGACTGATGACAGTGCGACGGTAAAATTAGAAATGTTTTTTTATATAAGAGGCACTTTTATGAAAAAAAAACCTGACGTCATACGTCAAACGATAAAAAGAGAGTGTATGCAATGAAATGCTAATACTAATGGTGACGGTCACGATTTTTTTTTTTCAGTTCACTCCCTAGTACGTAACATCCGAAGATGTTACGAATGAATGAATGTATATTATCGCGATAATCTATGTCAAACATCATTTACGAATCACGTAAAAGTAATAGTAATTCAAATAAGCACTTATTGAATAATACACAAAACCTAATCAAATAAAGAGTCGAGTATCAAATCGTTTAAAGAACGATTGTAAAGAATATGGACTCCGTCTTTACTCTGTTAGAATGGATTCGTTATTGATACAAACTGAAATTCTTTTCAAAGGATTTGAACGCTTATTTCCGTAGCTAAAAGGACCTAACTTCTACTTATGATGTAGTAACCCCAACTCTAACTTCACCGGACTCATAACAATCGCTCCCAATAAAAACTCAGTGTCAATCTTGACGTGTTAGTGACCCTTTATCAGACCCGTTTCAATGGCTACTGAAAATATTAATTTCATTTGCCTTTTTCATACAGTTTTTAGCAAATTTAATAATACCTATCTCTAATAAATAAAATATCTAATATTTATCTTTTAATTTGCATATTTCAATCAAATATTTTTTTAAAATATAAATTTAGAGAACGATTCCAAGACATACTCTTAACAAACTACATCCATTGATATATACAACTAGATTTGCAACAACGCTCCCAATGTGACGCGAGGGAAAGGATGACCGCAGTCCCTTTTAGGTTCTCTATTAGTATTTGACTTGACGACAACACTGTCAAATCGTTGAAATGGCCTACGCTTTTTTTCATATTAGATTTATGTTGCACCTCTAGTATACATATATCTCTAAGACTACTCCAATTTAAATATTATTTAGATAAATATATCAGCGGTTTATTATTTTTGACAGTAACTCGACATGTGACCACACTTCGCTGGATGTTAAACTAGAGTGCCATTCTTGAGCTGAAAGGACAGAAAATGTCTGCAGGCAACAGTCCCCTCCGCTGTGACAACTAGAGGAGACGAATGTCGCCATTTATTGACTCCTTCAAAGCTGAGCCCGAAACCGAAGATCACTTCACTTGAAAATGATGGTACTTCCCATCCAGGATGGCAGACCGGACTTATAACCAACATTAGTTTGCCTACCACTCTGAGAATTCTATTGGCAGTTTAATTTGTTTTAAAAAATCAATGACTCGGATAAATCTGTAACCGAATCACGTAGCCACCACGAAGCAAATTTATTTTACACTCAATATTATTTACAATAAATAAATAAAATACTGAAGTGTAGGAAAGCGAAGGATTTTATTTTTTAATGCGAATGAAATATTCTTCAATTATTATTATTAATTTTTTTATTGTAGCTCGGCCTGATGTAAAGCTAGAGTGCGGTTCATGAACGGAAATAACTGCTACTACACAGAAATCTCTACGAACAGTCGCCTCCGCTATTCCGGCTGGGGAGACGAATATGCACCATCTAAATTGACAGTTCACACTCCTCTCGCTATACCTGGCTACTTTCAAACTGCTCCCGAAACGCGACAAGGTCACTTCATGGGTATTACATTCGAAAGTGGTAGTACTACCCCAGGGCGGCAGACAGGGCTAATAACCGTCATCAGTCTGCCTACCACTCTTTAATAGTGCCTATAGATACTAAGCGACCAAAGTACGTATAACATAGTTACATTGGTACCGGTCAGAATTATTAAATATTGTTATTTTTACTGAATTAATTGTAATTACAAATCATAAATGAAATTTTTTATTAGTGGATCCAGATGACCACTAACTGGAATAAACTATTTTTGTTTATATACACAATTTAGGTATTTTAAAAATCCCATAAATACAAATGTCACCCCCTTAATTCTATCAACGTACATTCTTTCGCTTTAATTTATAGTGTACCTTCACTTTCCCATACCGAAACACGTGTTTATATTAAGGAAAATAGATTAAAATCTTTACCACGACATTTAACAATATTTATTGCCTATAACCAATGGTATATGGTAAACTATAAACTACTAACTTGTGGGCAAAAGAAATATGCTGTATTATTATTATAATAAATTTTAATTTTATTGTATTAGATACTAATGGAAACATAATAAATGCCGACGTAATTAAAAAGTTCTAATTAAGAGTTTATTTAGTGACGACTAGGTCTGAACTCTGAAAAACTAAAATAAAGTAAAGCCGCAGAAAGTTAGAAAATTGAACAGAAAATATCGTGCCAAGGTGGGAATCGAGCCCAAGTCCTCCGTTTTGTAAACGGATACTCTACCACTACGCTACACTTCGAAATTCCTTTAAACTATCTTCTCATCGACGGCGCTTCTAACTTATAAGTTGACGTCACGTTAGTGGTTTGTATTGATGATTGATGGGTACAAATGACACTTAAATAATATAATATAATAATGTAATATTATTTTGGTGGTCAACTGGCCCCACTGTTGATATGTGGGTCCAGGTGACCAGTACAAAATTGTTTTGGTGTCCAGTGGTCCCTGGCTCTTCCAAACAGATTCCTTATTCATGAGGTAGTGGATATCGCAACACACTAATAAATAAATATATTTGCTCTAATCAGTGAACTGGAAGCAGGGATACACATTTCATACATAGCTGCAGCGGTTTCATTCATCACATATGTTTTTTATTCGATATCATTTCTTAACCCATTTTAACCTAACATTTTAGAAGAAGTAGAAAATGTAACATATGTAACAAGTCGCGATTTGTGATCTTGAAAGTAGCTGTATATAACGAAATGAGTGTGCACATTTAAACAAAGAGCCGGCATAGCGGAATCGACTGGAGTAGCAGTCTCACTCACGGACCCCGCTCTAACTTAACATCAAGTGGAGTGTGGTTACACGCCAGGATTCTATATATATAAACCTTTAATCCAGATTTCTTTTTACGCAGATTGAAATACAATTTCAGTTAAAAAGTTATTTATATTCGGCCCGTGTTGGGTCCCCGAAGAAATGTAAGTAAAGAGCACAATAGTGCGTAAGTCTCGTACGTTTTAAAGTGCCCTATTATTGGATATTGGTTCTTAGTTACAATTGCACTTTAGGAAGTGGCTATAGTAAATATCTATTGTATAGCTACGCCTACAATCAGTAATAGGCAGAGATTTGAGTGGCCGTGGTCTAGCGGTAAGACGCGTGAACTCGTGAATCGTGTGAGACCTGTGTTCGAATCTCGCTAGATTTAGATCGGTACCAATGTTATATACATGTATTTAGGTTGGTTTTATGGTTATATAAATAGGTATTAGCCTAGTTTTCCGACCTGGGGTAGTGCCACCACTTCCAATTGTAACACCCTTCTCGCACTTCGGGAACAGTGCGGGAGTAGTACTAGCAGTAATACTAGACCGTGGTAGCTGTTGTTTGGGCTCATGGATCACACTTTAGCATAACATCAAGCGGGGTGGTTGTCATATGCCGAGTCGAGCCCAGATAACAAAATTAAACGCAATTTACAATACTTTTTAGAGCGGCCGTGGTCTAGCGGTAAGACGCGTGAACTCACGATCGATGAGACCCGTGTTCGAACCTCGCTAATTCTGACCGGTACCAATGTAACTTTGTTATATGTACTTTGATCGCTCAATGCCTATAGGCACTGTTAAAGAGTGGTAGGCAGACTGATGATGGTTATTTGTCCAGTCTGCCGTCCTGGGGTTGTACCACCACTTTCGAATGTAACACCCGTGAAGTCATTTTGTCGCGTTTCGGGAATAGTTTGAAAGTAGCCAGGTATAACGAGAGGAGTGTACACTGTCAATCTAAGATGGTACATGCTCGTCTCTTCAAGCCGGCATAGTGGAGGCAACTGCTGCCCTCACAGGTTTCTCTGTAGTAGCAGTCGCCTCCACTATGCCGGCTTGAGGAGACAAGCATGTACCATCTTAGATTGACAGCGCATACTCCTCTCGTTATACCTCGCTACTTTTAAACTATTCCCGAAACGCGACAAAGTCACTTCACGGGTGTTACATTCGAAAGTTTTAGTACTACCCCAGGACGTCAGACTGGACAAATAACCATCATCAGTCTGCTGTTGTTAACTTTAAAGAAGATGTTTATGAGACATGTAATAATAATGAATATGAACTAGCCCTAGGAAATATCAGGATAATCTTTAATAGAAGATGTCGGTTATGCATTAGAGTTAGAGGGAGACATTTTGAGCATTTACTTTAATAAATTATTTTCTTATCCGTATTTATTTACATTAGTTTTATTGGAATTCGCATAAGGTAATAATGAAATTTCTTCGACAAATAGTACTTTGTTGCTTGTTTAACTTTGAAAAATTTCTTTAATTAAAATGACAGTGAGCATTATTATACGTTTTTAGAGTTCGTGTGAATTGTAGATATTTTTAAGATAATGGTCCCGTAACCTTACATACAATTTTTTTACACCAGCTTAGTTTAAATATTTTGCTTAAAATTTGATAAATTAAATCTTGTTTAGATTTTAATTTTTTATTTAATTATGGTTATTAATTGGTTACAAATAATATTTTAATTAGAAAGCTCTGTGTTTTCTCAACCCACTTAAATAAAAATATCAGTGAAAATAATTGTAAATAAAATTTTATAACATTAATTTATGATAAAACGGGGGAAAAAATGATAATTCTTTAAAAATGTCATAACTTTTAAACCAGAAGGTATAAAAAAAAATTACCAAATTATATTCTAGATATTGAACCCCTCTATCTGTACAATACCGTTGACACCACTACTTACGGGACACCCTGTATATAAAGCGTTAAAATCTTAGCCACATTAAAGTAATCTATTAATTATTGATGTATGTGAAGTTGGCCCCCCATTATGAAAATTTTGAAAATTTCAGCGGAGTTCTGGTAGCCCCTCCAATAGTTCTAGAGTTCCCTATTAATAAAAAAAATAGTTCCGCTGATTAAAGTGCTGAAAACACGAAATGAAGTTTACACAATTTCGAAATTTTAAACACCTGTAACTCTTTCATTTTAGCTCCGATCGATTCCGTTTCTTCAACAAATCGATAGAACTCCGAGGGGGGCCAATAGAACTCCAAAGAAAATTAACGATTTCTGAGAAATAAAAATTTTTTCATACAAAATATGCTAATTTTAAAAATCGGAATTTTCGAGCCCCGTAGCTCTTTCATTTCAGTTCCGATCGGTTTCATTTCTTCGACAAATCGATAGAACTCCGAGGGGGGCCAATAGAACTCCAAAGAAAATTAACGATTTCCGAGAAATAAAAATTTTTTCATACAAAATATGCTAATTTAAAAAAACGAAATTTCCGAGCCCCGTAGCTCTTTCATTTCAGTTCCGATCGGTTTCATTTCTTCGACAAATCGATAGAACTCCGAGGGGGGCCAATAGAACTCCAAAGAAAATTAACGATTTCTGAGAAATAAAATTTTTTTCATACAAAATATGCTAATTTTAAAAAACGAAATTTTCGAGCCCCGTAGCTCTTTCATTTCAGTTCAGATCGGTTTCATTTCTTCGACAAATCGTTAGAACTCCGAGGGGGGCCAATAGAACTCCAAAGAAAATTAACGATTTCTGAGAAATAAAAATTTTTTCATACAAAATATGCTAATTTTAAAAATCTGAATTTCCGAGCCCCGTAGCTCTTTCATTTCAGTTCCGATCGGTTTCATTTCTTCGACAAATCGATAGAACTCCGAGGGGGGCCAATAGAACTCCAAAGAAAATTAACGATTTCTGAGAAATAAAAATTTATTCATATAAAATATGCTAATTTTAAAAAACGAAATTTTCGAGCCCCGTAGCTCTTTCATTTCAGTTCCGATCGGTTTCATTTTTTCGACAAATCGATAGAACTCCGAGGGGGGCCAATAGAACTCCAAAGAAAATTAACGATTTCTGAGAAATAAAAATTTTTTCATACAAAATATGCTAATTTTAAAAATCTGAATTTCCGAGCCCCGTAGCTCTTTCATTTCAGTTCCGATCGGTTTCATTTCTTCGACAAATCGATAGAACTCCGAGGGGGGCCAATAGAACTCCAAAGAAAATTAACGATTTCTGAGAAATAAAAATTTTTTCATACAAAATATGCTAATTTTAAAAATCGGAATTTTCGAGCCCCGTAGCTCTTTCATTTCAGTTCCGATCGGTTTCATTTCTTCGACAAATCGATAGAACTCCGAGGGGGGCCAATAGAACTCCAAAGAAAATTAACGATTTCTGAGAAATAAAAATTTTTTCATACAAAATATGCTAATTTTAAAAAACGAAATTTCCGAGCCCCGTAGCTCTTTCATTTCAGTTCCGATCGGTTTCATTTTTTCGACAAATCGATAGAACTCCGAGGGGGGCCAATAGAACTCCAAAGAAAATTAACGATTTCTGAGAAATAAAAATTTATTCATACAAAATATGCTAATTTTAAAAAACGAAATTTTCGAGCCCCGTAGCTCTTTCATTTCAGTTCCGATCGGTTTCATTTTTTCGACAAATCGATAGAACTCCGAGGGGGGCCAATAGAACTCCAAAGAAAATTAACGATTTCTGAGAAATAAAAATTTTTTCATACAAAATATGCAAATTTTAAAAAACGAAATTTCCGAGCCTCGTAGCTCTTTCATTTCAGTTCCGATCGGTTTCATTTCTTCGACAAATCGACAGAACTCCAAAGGGGGCCAATAGAACTCCAAAGAAAATTAACGATTTCTGAGAAATAAAAATTTATTCATACAAAATATGCTAATTTTAAAAAACGAAATTTTCGAGCCCCGTAGCTCTTTCATTTCAGTTCCGATCGGTTTCATTTTTTCGACAAATCGATAGAACTCCGAGGGGGGCCAATAAAACTCCAAAGAAAATTAACGATTTCTGAGAAATAAAAATTTTTTCATACAAAATATGCTAATTTTAAAAAACGAAATTTTCGAGCCCCGTAGCTCTTTCATTTCAGTTCCGATCGGTTTCATTTCTTCGACAAATCGATAGAACTCCGAGGGGGGCCAATAGAACTCCAAAGAAAATTAACGATTTCTGAGAAATAAAAATTTTTTCATACAAAATATGCTAATTTTAAAAATCGGAATTTTCGAGCCCCGTAGCTCTTTCATTTCAGTTCCGATCGGTTTCATTTCTTCGACAAATCGATAGAACTCCGAGGGGGGCCAATAGAACTCCAAAGAAAATTAACGATTTCTGAGAAATAAAAATTTTTTCATACAAAATATGCAAATTTTAAAAAACGAAATTTCCGAGCCTCGTAGCTCTTTCATTTCAGTTCCGATCGGTTTCATTTCTTCGACAAATCGATAGAACTCCGAGGGGGGCCAATAGAACTCCAAAGAAAATTAACGATTTCTGAGAAATAAAAATTTTTTCATACAAAATATGCTAATTTTCAAAATCGGAATTTTCGAGCCCCGTAGCTCTTTCATTTCAGTTCCGAACGGTTTCATTTCTTCGACAAATCGATAGAACTCCGAGGGGGCCAATAGAACTCCAAAGAAAATTAACGATTTCTGAGAAATAAAAATTTTTTCATACAAAATATGCAAATTTTAAAAAACGAAATTTCCGAGCCTCGTAGCTCTTTCATTTCAGTTCCGATCGGCTACGAGGCTCGGAAATTCCGATTTTTAAAATTAGCATATTTTGTATGAAAAAAAAATTTATTTCTCAGAAATCGTTAATTTTCTTTGGAGTTCTATTGGCCCCCCTTGGAGTTCTATCGATTTGTCGAAGAAATGAAACCGATCGGAACTAAAATGAAAGAGCTACGGGGCTCGGAAATTTCGTTTTTTAAAATTAGCATATTTTGTATGAAAAAAAAATTATTTTTCAGAAATCGTTAATTTTCTTTGGAGTTCTATTGGCCCCCCTCGGAGTTCTATCGATTTGTCGAAGAAATGAAACCGATCGGAACTGAAATGAAAGAGCTACGGGGCTCGAAAATTCCGATTTTTAAAATTAGCATATTTTGTATGAAAAAATTTTTATTTCTCAGAAATCGTTAATTTTCTTTGGAGTTCTATTGGCCCCCCTCGGAGTTCTATCGATTTGTCGAAGAAATAAAACCGATCGGAACTGAAATGAAAGAGCTACGGGGCTCGAAAATTTCGTTTTTTAAAATTAGCATATTTTGTATGAAAAAATTTTTATTTCTCAGAAATCGTTAATTTTCTTTGGAGTTCTATTGGCCCCCTTCGGAGTTCTATCGATTTGTCGAAGAAATGAAACTGATCGGAACTGAAATGAAAGAGCTACGGGGCTCGGAAATTTCGTTTTTTTAAATTAGCATATTTTGTATGAAAAAATTTTTATTTCTCAGAAATCGTTAATTTTCTTTGGAGTTCTATTGGCCCCCCTCGGAGTTCTATCGATTTGTTGAAGAAACGGAATCGATCGGAGCTAAAATGAAAGAGTTACAGGTGTTTAAAATTTCGAAATTGTGTAAACTTCATTTCGTGTTTTCAGCACTTTAATCAGCGGAACTATTTTTTTTATTAATAGGGAACTCTAGAACTATTGGAGGGGCTACCAGAACTCCGCTTAAATTTTCAAAATTTTCATAATGGGGGGCCAACTTCACATACATTAATTATTGCCCTATTTGACGGTGAATAATTTGACAATAAGATGCACATTCGTCTCCTCAAGTCGAAATAGTGGAGGCGACTGCTGCATGTTAAAATTTCTCTCTAGCAGTTGTTTCCGTTCACGGACCGCACTCTAGCTTTACATAAGGCGGAGTGTTGTCATATGCCGAGCTACAATAAAGAAAAAAAAATATTTTCAGGTACTGAACAATTTAGGCAGTATAAAGAAATAAATTATTCATATTTACACAAAAACCGTGTCTCCTTGCATTTTGTGTTATTCTTTTTTAAGTCAACAATTTCATCTCTTCGCAAGTAATGTTCTTATACTTTGTAGTATAAAAGATTTGCAACACTCACATCTTAATAAAAAAAAGTAAAAAAGCTAAGAAGAAAACGAGAAGTTAAATATTTACTTCAATTAAATAATTTTCATGGGCAAGAATTTATGTCGTTGTCATTTTATAATTTATGTACAAAAAAATCTTCTACCTTATTCATATTACATTATATTTAAAATAGCTTTTAAAAATCAAAGCCTCTATCAATGCATTTCATTATTCGCGAGTGACTTTTTTTTCTCTCGTTAAGCTAAACGTGGTCCATGAACGGAAACAACAGCCATAAACAATCGCTACAGCAACCACCTCCGCTATGACAGCCTGAGGTGACAAATTAGCACCATGCTTTCATTATGCCCGGCTACTTCCAAAGTCATCCGGAAACGTGGCTAGGTAACTTCCCATGTTGTTACGCTTGAATGATGATACTATCCTAGGACGGCATACTGGACTAATAACCATAATCAGTCAGCCTACCACTCTTTGAATTACAATAAAAATATTTTCAGACAATAAATCCACTTCGACCAGCTTTTACAAAGAAAAAAAGGACTGACCACTTATATAAAATCACATAATTGAGGAACAGTAAACGGTGCGTAAAGTAGGGCCGACCCAGAAATCATTTTCAGTGGTGAAAACGTACTTTTACGCGAAGGTCATCTTTTGCTATGATAAAATATAATACCTCACAAAGATTAATATAACAAGAATTTTTACCTTTTTCCTCCTCTCCTTTTTAAGATTTTCTTTTTTAATACAACAATATTTACCTACTTACTTACAATACACTTAGTTAATGCGTACTGGCATTCGCAAGGCTATTTGTAATTACAAGGTTTAATTTCAATTAATTCGCACTCACTAATATAAACAAACTTGTTTAAAATATTTTAAACAAATATTTATACAATTTATTAAAACATTTAAATGTAGCATTTCCAGATACTATCATGGCACATCATGCGGGTCTGCAGCCCACAAAACCTCCTCAATGAGACTTGATATATGAAACAATTGATATCCGCTTCTGATACTCGCATATTTACTGATAAGGAAGTTTTATGATCAATCCACGGTATTTGAAAGATACTAAATACTCTCAGTCGGTATAAGTTCATGGTAGGCTAGACAGCGCTGCTGTGGTCTGTAAATTGAAACAACGGCTACCAGACAAATGTCTGCAGACAGCAGGTGCCTCTACTATGCCGTGTGCACCATCCTAGCCTAGGTACTTCCAAAATGCCACTAGGTCATTTCACGAGTATTACCCCAAGGCGGAAAACTCGTCTAATAATAACCATCATCAGTTTATCTGCCAAATTTTAGGTTATAGAGTAAAATTAACCATAATAAAAAGAAATTAACCATAATAAAAAAATCATAGAAATACCTAGAAAAGAATTAAATATCTATACAACTTTTTAGAAGTAACAAATCGACGGCCACAACATAAAGAATATTTCGGGAACACAAACGTCCAATGTTACAACGCACCCGGACTAATGACACTAGTGGAAAACCTTTTTGTGCAACGATAATACATCTTCCGACCACAAACCGACGCATTCTGAAGGACACTTTTGGGATGTTCAAAAGGTTACAGTAAATTCAAACTTTGTAAAGGGAAGGCGATTATTGCGCAACCATAAGTCGTTTATCTTATTTCTATTTTATACTGAAATATTTTTTTAAAAATATTTTTATAAATTTAGATTTTACTAATATTTATTAATTAAACTTTTTCTAAGCTTAGTGCTCTTAGGCAAAGAGAGAAGGATAAGTAAAAATAATATTTTTCCTATTGTTAAATTATGATGAAAAATGAACAGAAAAAAATAACACGCACACAACAGCTGTTTTTCTTGTTATAAGTAATGTGTGTTCGGACATTTCGAGTATATTAATTAGCTTTGTCCAAGAAGTACAAAATAATTTATATTACCAATTAAATTTACTTCGAAATTCGGTTATGAAGCTCTAAACAAAATAAAATTGGATTTTGTTGATCTACAAAATCGTCCTAATTTTTTTTCCTAATACCGACCATTTTGACTGATATTATTTCCTTTAAATGAATATTCATTCAGTACAAAATCGTTTAGAGATAATAGATGGAGGTTCATATTAAATGTTCGCAATGAATTATGGATCTTCGTTCAGAATTTTGGAATGCGGCATTTTTGTCATGATTATTTAATTTGAATATGATTAATTGATTGGAAAGCGATTACTTACGGCTTCTTGCAATTCTTGGCAAGTTCTCTGTAGAAAATACTTTTATCATTACCTGAAAATAATACAATTAAGTTAATTAATGATAGAAATACGACTATATTTCACGGAAACTGGGAAATTAATTTAACAATTTCGATAAAAAGTCAGTTGAAAGGTAGTGACGTGGAAAGTTGGCTACCAACTTAGTTCATAATTCAGACTCTAGGGGTGAAACTGTACCTAACTTTTACCAACGAGAATGTAGAAGTTTGGCGTGTATGAAGTTATTTACAAAAGCATAGACAAACAGTGGTCAGTCACTTTCTGAGCACGCCATCCTTACGTGAATAAGCACCAGACTGATGACATTTTATGAAAATCTTTGTTAGGTTTGTATGGAATTTTAATGTAAGTATTTTTAGTTAAAAAAGAGATATTTTATTAACATATGCATAACCACATTAATGCATGACCATTTTATCTTTTTTTAGCTCGATATGACAAGACTCCGCCTAATGTTAAGCTAGAGTGTAATCCATGAACTGAAACTACAACAGAGAAATTTCTAGAATCCAGGTTGACAGTGCACACTTCTCTCGTTATAATACCATATCTCGATAAAAGGTACTCTATGGATGATACGGACGTTTAAAACTCATTATATTAAAGACATATGAAGTTAAGAACAATATATAATTTTTAATAAAATAATTATTCATATTTAACAATCAAAAATTAAGATGTTAGTTATATGAGTATTATATTCTTGCTTGTAACTTTCCTTTCAATGTTTAGTTTGTCGCTTGATGCAAGTAAAATTCATGAAAGCTCATTTACATTCATATGTATGTAAATTTTCTTGAATCTAATTATGAACTCAGAAACAAAATGTTACCTACATACATGCTTAATTACATCATTGTTATGGCAGATTAGTCGGAAAATTAATTAAAATATTAATAAATACAAACAACATTATTTTACAAATACAAACTAGACAATATTAAACTAAAATATTGTTTTCTGAAATTTACATGAATTATTTGCAACTTTAATTAGAACAACATTTATTAATTATTTGACTACAATGGATCCACAGAATTTTAATGTTATAATATTTAACTTTAAAGTCACGCGCCTCTGTCCGTAAAAGGGTAGGCAGAGACTTTGGAGTGCCGATTTCGCTTTAAGTGTACCATCGATCGCCTCATCCAAAATTTCAATTCTTCATACATTCATGTCAGTTTTGAGGGTCAAGGTATCCCCACGAAAAAGAAAAAAGAAGAACAAAACATATTAAAACCATCAGAGCAGCCAGTCATTGATATCAAATATCAAAATTGTGACAATGAAAACGTGCTATAAGCTGTAATTTATAAATAAAAAAACGAGCATCCCATAATTTTTCTATCAAAGAAGATGGTCTGATAACGTGTATGAGTTTTGGCGGCCTTGAGACGTCAGGTTATCTGTTTTGAATTATTTTCCTAAACTTGTGTTTCTTCGAGTGTTAATGTGTAATAATGGTGGATTATTATTAACCATTAAGTGTTTGTGAACGTGCGTGAGTGTGGGCAAACAATTCAAAAGAAGAGAACCTGTGTGTCCATTTCCCCTCCAAAACTCCGTAGGAAGTTTCAGTCAGGATTCTACCACTTTACTGGAACAACTTTTGACTTGACTGAGACCTTACCTGACTGTTTGGTGTGATGAATGAATGACTCGTGATGCACAGTGACTTGATGCAAAAATGTTTACTTTGACACTGGCAAATTGTTAAATGCCATATAAAACGAATTAAAACGTGTATTGATCAAATAGTAAATTGGCATTTGTCTCATCAAGCCGGCATAGCGGGGGCGACTGCTGCCTGCTGAAATTTATCTATAGTAGCATTATTAAGAGCTACAATAAATAAATTCATTACACTTAATAAAATTCCCACTGCAATAAATTAGCACAACGATTTAAAATATTAATAATAATAAGTGGATTTATATTAAACTTTATCAGATTTACTGTTGACAATCAATATTGACCTCCCCTGTTTACAGTTTTCATCCCCGTATTTTACCTCAAATCCTTATCCTGAATATTTATCATTCTTCTTAGCTATTGTATCTTGAGGTAATATTATATATTAAGGTATGTATATAATAAACCTTGTATTATATCTCTTTTATTGTAAAATATTCTCTTTGATTTTATGACAAAGATGTGCCTTTGATACGAACGGATATTGGTCATTCCTGGTCCCATCCGAAATACCTGCCTGCCTTCGAAACAGGTAATGCCTATTTCGTCCTTTCTTTTATATACTTTTTTAATCTTAAATATATTTTTTATTTTGACACTATTACTGTAAATTATCTAACTAGCTCAAAGTCTGTCATGTTAATCTAAACGATACACATTCGTCTTTTCAAGCCGGCATAGCTGAGGCGACTACTACGATCCCTTTTATCCGCCTGATGTTATAGTTAAGCAAGAGTGAATGAAAACAAATGCACATAGTAATATCTGCAGGCAGTAGTCACCTCCGCTATGCCGGCTTGTGACGGGTTGACTGGCTACTTCCAAGCTGATCGCGAAACACGACTAGATTACTTCACAGGTTTTCTACTTAAAGGTAGTGGAACCTACTACCCCAGGACAGCAGTATGGACTCATAACCATCATCAGACTGGCCTACCATTCTTCTCTGTGGTAACTATGGTCTCAGACATTTAAACACATACTCGTACTATGTAAAAACAAAAAAGTATCTATGAAACATACAAGTAAACGTATAAGCCATACTATACAACGAGAAAGTAGACAGAAGATTAAATTGTAATTAATCTCCCATATCACAGGCATTTATAACGATAAAAATGTGTGCTACACTAGTACGGTCAGCATAATTAGGATTTGTAAAGGGAGACGCAGAACAAATCCCCTTGAGAGCGAGTGGCGCCCTGTGATAAGTCACCGATGAGTGCTGAAGCTACTACGAATAGATTGCCTCGGTTGTTTGTTGATCATTAACCCCATAAGAGTATGTGGCACTTCAGTGTATAACTGTATACAATACATTGAATAGTTATCTCGTCGATTTTTCTTGTAGTAACTTAACATCTAATTTAATATTATTTTATAGTTTTAGTTTTGTAGTATTATAGCTCTATATGTGATCTACTAGAAGGCCAGAGAAAGCAAGCAACAGTCACCTCCACGATTATTTTTTTTTATTGTAGTTCGACATGTGACAACACTCCGCCTGATGTAAAGCTAGAGTGCGGTCCATGAATGGAAACAGCTGCTACCACAGAGAAATCTCTACGGGCTGCAGTCGCCTCCACTATGCCGGCTTGAGGAGACGAGCATGTACCATCTAGATTGACAGTGCACATTCCTCTCTTATACCTGGCTACTTTCAAACTATCCCCGAAACGCGACAACACTTCACGGGTGTTACATTCGAAAGTGGTGGTACTGCCCCAGGACGACAGACTGGACAAATAACCATCATCAGTCTGCTTACCACTCTTTAATAGTGCCTATAGGCACTGAGCGACCAAAGTACATATAACAAAGTTACATTGGTACCGGTCTTTAGCGAGGTTCGAACACGGGTCTCATTGATCGTGAGTTCACGCGTCTTACCGCTAGACCACGGCCGCTAGACGATGCCGTCCTGGGGCTAAAAAAGAAGGTTATCCGATCGAATCGAAAACAAAATACATGGGATTTGACATTTCGTTATAATTTTCGTTGTAACAGCGAAACGTCAAATCCCATGTATTTTGTTTTTAATTCGATCAAATAATTGACTTTTGACTGTAGCCCCTGAATAGAGAAATTGCGCCGTCTTATATGTATTTATTAAAAACTGATTTATTTGGTTATTATAATATTTAAAATATATCAGCGAAAACTTAAGAGATTTATTTAATTATTATAAATTAATTATAATTTATATTCGTTAATATTAAAAGCAAACTGTTTATAATCTTGTTAAGCTTACTTTCGCTGTCTAATAATAAGCTGCTAAGTATTTCATTTAAATTCTGATGTCCTGTGGGATTGTCGTTCCGAGATAACTTTGGTATCAATGTACACATCATACTATAGCTTAACTGTACAAGTAAACTTTTGGCAGTAACAAAATTAACTCGTAATTTAGTATACCTATTTAAAACTTTACAACTTAATACTAACAAAAAGATAACATAAGATACAACCTTAACAAATCTACTAAAAGTTATTAATTAAGATCTTAAATCTCAACTCGTTAATTTAACTTGTCACAATGCTGTATTTCTTTCTTATCTTCGCATCCAGTAAACGTTAATATCTCGAGACAATGGGACGCGATATGACGAAAATTTTCAATTAAACAAAACAAAACAGGGCGCATCGCCTTGGCGGGTATTGTTGGCGTCGTTGGCAGTGAGCGAGAATGGCATAGCGGACATCCGGCGTGCGCGCGGATGGTAGCGGAATGGCGACGACTGACGTCGGAATGGCGACGAGGAATGGGGTAGAAATCAGATTACGTTGACTGATATCACGCATAGATTGATAAACACCTACACTGTTCAAGATTCTCAGAACCTAATTGAAACTACCCACCCATACAAATTACTTGCCACATTCATTACTCATTTGTAACTGTAATTTGACCAATAGCAAGAGCCGTTTAATAAAAAAAAATAATAATCTTTTAATTTACACATATTTATTAACAAATTTGCCTTAAACCGTTAAATAATAAAGAGTGGTAAGCAGCACCACTTTCGAGTGTAAAACCCGTGAAGTCACCTAGTCGCGTTTTGGGATCAGCTTGAAAGTCGCCAGGTAGAGGAGAGTGCACTGTCAACCTGGTGCATTTCGTCTCAAATTCATAGTGGTAACAGTTATTTCCATTCAGGGACTGCAGTCTGAGTTAAGTAGTAGTTAAGTGAGTGTTGTCATATGCCGATCTACAATTATAAAACGTATATATGCGTGTTACGAAAACTGATGATGGTTATTAGCCAAGAACTGACCTTCCTCTAAGGAAGCGATATTTCTATTCTCTCTTGTAACACGAAGAAACAAATCTCCGCGACCTCCCTCCGTAACCCTATTACAACATATTTAACTCCCCTACAAAAGTATGTTGTAACATTACATATGTCTGAAAGTCGCATTTAGGAGAGGGCGCGCTCTATTTTAGTCCTAAACAGCCACAAACTGACATCCTTTGAAATTTTAATCGTTACATTCACCCCGGTAACACACAGGGGACATGTTATCACGCATGTCTCTGACGCGAAAAAATATGAATCCGGGACAAATTTACGCTTATTCATGCCTAAATAAGTTATATTTATATAAAATTCCTTTGATATGTGTTTTTTTGTTTTGCTTTGCAAAGTTTAAGCGTTTGTGCTAAACGAAGCACATTTTATTGAATAAAACAATAAATTCAGATATATTCTATCAGTTATTTTTTATCAAGATGCTTATTATTAAATTATAAAGCAAATTGAACAGAAAAAAATCATCACGCACACAAACAGTACTTTTTACGGATTTTCTGACCACTAAACTACTTTACACTTAACGTCACCGTATCTATTCTATCTTTCGATCTTCAGCCCTTCAGTTGGAATTTCTTAAAACAAAATGTATTAAATTTTAATCATGA
Organism: Tinea pellionella; assembly: GCA_948150575.1. Taxonomy (NCBI): domain Eukaryota; kingdom Metazoa; phylum Arthropoda; class Insecta; order Lepidoptera; family Tineidae; genus Tinea; species Tinea pellionella. The sequence goes on from OX411250.1 coordinate 3,273,661, forward strand.
TTTAATATAATATTCTTTTATGATAAAGGTTATATATAGCATTCTATAATGAATTTCATTCGATGACTCCCAAGATTAATCGTAACATACAAAACGTTATGGGAACCCTGTTTTAAAATTTAAATCTTATTTATATTCAGTTCTCTGTAGCAAAACGAACATGTGTGTATTCGCAACATTGAACCATTCAGTTGCTCTGGGATGATATTGCATGTTACCCTTAATCAATTCTACATTCACAATCTTAATAAGTGAATTTTGTTAAATAATGTTTTTAATATTTTGTAATAGCCTATGATAAATAGGAAAATAGTAGCGGCAATAATTTAATATCGTCCCTTATCCGTTGTAGCTACACAAATATGACAGCGAAACGTTTCACAACTAATGCCAGTTTTGCTTTTACCGGCTCATTTTTCATGCGAGCGGTACAGGCCGTATAACCTTGAAACATCATTCAAAATACAAAAAATCTTTGTTTGCGTTTATGTCACTCATGTAAATGGACCGATCATCCGTGACGAGGTATCCGCATTGTCAAGATGATAAAAGCCATCGTGTTAGTTTATTGTCAGACATATTTATTATGAGAGACTATTTAATTATATTATTATTTTTGCTTAATATTTATTTGTTAAAATTTTAAAAACAAAATATCATACGCATCATCTGAAACTATTTTTTTAAGTTTATGTGAGGATAAATGATATTAACAAAACAAGGTTCTATTAGAATGTCCATCCATCTGTTTGTATTTAATAATTGAATAGTTAAGGTCATATTCATAATATAAAATAATGAGTAAAGCATCATATCAAGGCAAAACCAGAAAATACAATTTCTTTTACATTTGTCATTTGGATGTTTGGAAACGATCCAAAAATTTTGCTACATATTGACGACTTCTTGTCATCAACATCCATTAACACATTTAAAAAAAAAACCATAAAAAAATACAATTAAACTAAAATCGTATAAAATAGTATGAAGTGAAGGCCAGCGTCACGTAGCAACAAATAGGCATATTGCCCGTAATAAAAGATCGTCTTTACGCTTGAATAGACTTCCGTCGTTGAAATGCTAAATTAGGCACGAGTTACGATGCTTGACGAGCGAACGAGACGCGCCGCGACCGACGCAATGTTACCTCTTTTACCTGCGATCGAGGTGAAGGTCATGCTCCATACTTCTTAAACTGAATTTCCAACGCAAATGTCAATGTGAACAGTCTGTGAACTCCGAGCATGTCGTGCAACGCGCAGAGACGATCAACCTCCCGCCATATTGGAAACGACCGGTTTCGAGTGCCCGGTGCAGACGGAATGTGGATTTTATGGAATTGAGTGGTACACTAAAATAGACTCCTTTATTTGACGTTAAGGAATGAGTTTATAATCTTTAATAAAGGAAAAAAAAACTGAATTAGGTAGCTTGATTTCAAAAAGTTTATTTATTAAAACTTTAAGCTTAACGGAAATGTGAAATAAAATTGAGTTGCCGCTGTGCTGAGTTAGAACAAAGGTTATCAATTAAGCATAATCAGCACACTTATAATTAATACTACAAAAATTAAACTCCTGCAACAAGACCAAGATTTTTTTACAAATAAAAAACTCACACAATCGCAGCCTGTACCGAACATTAATTAAGAAGAAAACAATAAGTAGAAATGAAAGGTCATAAGGCACATTTTTCTACAGGAAAATGAATTTTAACTCAGAACATTTTAGGTTGATTCCAGTTCGTTTGTATTTGAAGGTGGCAAAAAAATTATATTTCCTGTAAAGGTTTATTTGGTCTACAATGAGGTTTTTCGAAAAGTTGGCGTTTTCGATCGCAATTATTTTTAAATTAAAAATAACAGATTAGAATTTTCAAAATTACAATTAATTTGTAATTAGCCACGATTTTCTATAAATAAGATACGCGTATACCTAAACAAATTAAAGGTTCAATTAAAATACAGAATAATTATTTTTAAAGAAATGTAGGTGCAACGTTTGGTAATAATCCGACGCCACCGAGCGAGTTACTAACGAGGGGAAAAGTGCCTATTTCCTAGTTATAATGACAGCCGCCGCTCATCCAGTTAGATATACTCGTAGATAACTATGAATATATCTAGTCTGGATAAGTTTTACAGTTTATCTAGTATTAAACCGTAATTTTAATCATATAAGCTTTTCTCTTAAAGCATTTTTCAGTACATTTTTATAGTAGCTAGAGTGCTGCCATAGAGAAATGACCATAGGGCAGCAATCGTTACCGCTATGCCGGCTCGAGGAGACGAATATAAGCCACGCTCCTTTAGGTATATAATACTTTTTTATTTTAATAAGTTATTCTTAGCAAAGAAAAAAATTGTGTTATTTATTTTCATTACAATTCAAAGGCTTTACGAGTTTTATTTAAATTTGTTAATGAATTTAACGCCCTTTTCCTTTTAGATTTCCCTTCAACCCTTGAGATTTGTTTTTTGCCCAAATATGAAATTGGGACACAATAATAAAAAAGACGATCCCTAAAAAATTAATCTACTTTTATTTAACTCTATAGACGAATAAAAATTGTCTCTGAGCTTTTGAATGCAAATTTTTTCCAGTGTTAAATAATTAATTAACTTTTAAAGGAGAATGCCTATTTTTGGACCCCCTTGATACTTAATAGTTTGGTAAAAAAAAACAATATTCTAAAATAATCTCTTTTTTTTATTAATTAATTTTAATTATATCAACACATCATTTACCAATCAATAGATAATGTTTAATCACATAAAAAACATATATAATCATTAATTAAAGCATTTAATGCAATTATAACCTCAAATATTGCATCAGAAAACCCCTTATTACTCAATAACTCGGGTGAAAAAATTAAAACTGATTGATAATAAGGAAGTAGATTTATTTTTCTACAAAATTAACTAAAAATCATCGACAAACTCGAGAAAAAAATTGTGGGCCCATTTTTCTTAAGCGCCCATTCTCCTTTACTTTTAACACAAAAATCTATTATTTATTTTAACTCGTGGTAAAACTAAGAAATAATTTAATAACGTATCGTATACGCGATACCTTAAGACTTTTAATATTTTGTAAACTTTTAATATCATAATATCGAGTTTATAATACTCTTTCAAGACAGTTGAGTCGATATCGTATTTACGGAGCAAGTTTTACAGGAGAGTAAGGCGGGTCCTTGACCCGATCAAAGTTTAGAAGTCTTCGAAATATGATCAGAACTTTGGAACTAATAAATTTGTTCCACTCAAACTCTACAACGATTTGTGATGTAGGTAAGTATAGAGAAAGTGAAGTTGGAATTCTGTTAAATAATCGAAGGTTGTGGAGTTTTATTATATGGGCGAGACGATAATAAAGATTACTAACGATATGGGTAGTGATTAATTGACGAATAAATACCTAACTCCTATAAAACTTTACATAAAAGTAGCGGGTATATAACGAGTATATAGCGGGTATTCCAATTCCATCCCTAGATAACATTTTAAATGGATTAAAATAACTGTACTAATATCAAGCCGGCATAACGGAGGTTTTTTACATAGTTGATAGTATATAGTTTCTGTTATTGGATCGCACTCTAGTCTAGCTTAACATTAGACGGAGTATTGGACTCAAATCAAAGTAGCGTTTTTTTTTCCGAAAAATTGTATAAAACCTTTTGCAATAAATGGTGCAAATAACACTAAAAGTTGAACTATTTGAGCGTGATTTGGGAATAATCATATATTTATAATATTCGTAAAGAAATTTGTATAACAAGAATAGTAGAAGTAAATCTAGTTTAAGAGATGTGATTTTAAAGATTACCTGCAATATCATATGAATAGAGAGAGTAGATTTTTTTGTGACTAACCTAAAAGGGATCTTAAGTACCCAACCCGCAGACATTATCGTGGAGGCGTAGACCCTTCCCTTTAGGTGAGCACTTTTATATGCCTATCAAGGCTTACGAGTACAATAAAACACAATTGTTTTCCATTAGCGTCAGAATCCACGACCGGACCGATCTAAACTAAAAACTCTGCTAAATTAAACTTACTTAAAATAAAACAAACGTAGGAGTCAATTGAATTAATTTCATAAAATTATAAATGCAAATGACAGACAAAAGGCAATTGGAGGGGTGTTGAATGTTGACTCAACTTTTGTTTCCCAAGAATTGACACCCAAGAACGATAAAACGTTTATTCAAATAAAGAATATAAAATAACGAATAATAGAAGCTCTCACATTTAGTATTAGAGTATGGAGCATTTAGAAACAATTTATTTATATTATAACTTAATACTCTTTGTTTAAAATCGTTAATCATTTATTTACACTTCATCAAGTAAATACAAAAACCTTCATCAATTTGTCAGTTTGTTGGAAAAATAAAACGAGCTTTGGTTCGAAGGATCTACCGTCAAGGCCAACAATGAATTGGGACACACAGTTCTAATTTAATTAAAAGTAAATGGCGCAAAATTGTTATAAAACGAATATTTACGTCACAGACCTCTCTTTAATAAATGTAAACAAACCAATTTTACGATCTTGTCTAATTTAATTAGGGGTGACATTGTTTCTTTGTCAGCTTAATAGCGATAAACCGTCCGCATGAAATTGTGGTTAAACGTTCCACATTCTGTATCGATAATAGCAATTGAAGAGGCTTCGGTAGCAGATTTATTGTTCAAGACATCTCAGTATATTAGACGAATCAAAGAAACTATTTCAAAGAATTTATCGAAATACCGGCGTGTTTTGGGTGGAAAATAAAAAGATGCTTTAGATTTTCATTAGTTCATGTACTAACTTAATCTTAAAACGAATTAAGTAGATAAATGAACAGCTTTAAACCACATGACGCACTAAATTATTTCATTTTAACTAAATTAAAGATAAAATGTTAATTGGCTTAGGCAGGTACTATCGCTTGTAGCCATCGTAGTCGCGGTGATAGCTGCAAAGCTTTCAAAACGTTGATTGTGAACCACAAAATATTATTATTTTTAAAACTATTATTATCAAGTTTAATATCAGCAGCAGTACATCTAGAAAACCTGATTTTAAAATGTTTATATAATGAGTTATAAATATTAAATGCATAAATATTTTAATAGGTACGTAATTAAATTGCTTTAATGCACGGCAGATTGAACTCAAGAGCACCACTTCAAGTCTGCTCATCTCAGTCGATTTCAAGTTTAAGTTTCGTAAACAAAGCTAGAAAGATATTCAAACGTCCTCCATAATCGTTTTTACATATTCATCGAGATGTCAGGGTGGGTCGTAGACGCGTCGCGTCTGTTAGAATTTGAATAACAAATGGCTGACATCTGCATGTTTCTAGCTGGGATTTTCACGGTTCCCCTTAAATCTCGATTTCGGGAAAACAATACTGGCCGAGGTATGAACCGTGACAAACGATCAAATTTTGACTTTATTGAATTGCCTCTTTCAGTCAAAAATATAGAAATAAGAATGAATGTGCGGTCTTTGAAGGGTTTTCGTTTTTTATGGAAAATCATCATTTTCTTTAACACCAAATCATAATATTATTATGCAATATATCTAGTTGTATTTATTATCATTCTTTTTGCCACGAATGTTCATAATAAATGGGCATAAATTAATTAAAATGTCCAAAAATAATGAGAATTCATCTAAGGTAAGTTCCGAAAGTTTAATACCTTAAACGCCAGACAGGCTCAGATAAAGATAATTAATAATCCGTTATTAATTAACTAAAAATGAACAATTTATTCAATAAAGTACGCCAAGGTTACGTATAACTATGTCTAGTCTAAAGGATTTAAAACCGACGTAAGAGCAAATAAACCGTGGAGGTCAACACACTGTTCCTACATAGACGAATGTCTTGCGTCACCACTCAACAGATAAACGCGTCTTGAATATAAATAATGGAAGTCCAGTGGCCAATGCGATAATTAAATTTTCCACATGCTTGACGCCCGTCACACCAAATCGGAACGAATTCCTAATGTTCTCGTACAGTTCGGAATTCTGTCGAAGAAATATAAAACAACTTTGCCCTGTCATAAACACGAGCTGGATCTTTATATAATTTTATAACTTTGAAAGAAGTACAAATAAAAGTTACATTACTTTCGCTTATCTAGATAAGCGATAAATAAGAATCTTGCAAGATGGTTTATTAGATATGAAATAATTTTATGCAAATAAATATCAACAGTAACAATGTAGTAACTAATTTAAAATATTTTATGCTACTTACTATCGCTTTTATTTTGATTATTTCTATCAAACTTTGATAAAATAACTAGGTATAACTGGGTAATAATATTTCTCGAATCGAATACTAAATAACATCCCTAAAAATCATGCATTCAAAACTACAACTACATACGATGCGAGTATATAACACAAGGCCGTTCGTTTGTAAACCACAAAACGGCTTTCGTGTGGGCAGTCTCTGGAACACCTGAAAATTTATAGGCGCCCTGAGGATCCCCGACCGCAGACGCTGTACCTCAATACTCTACCAAAAACCTATATGCAGTAACCGTTGAATCAATGTGCTGAAACTACTAACTTTTACTAAAAAATTTATACAAACCCAAATACCTATTTAGAAATAAATTGTATACATTAAAATGTAAAAAAAATATAATAAGTTTATCGATGTATTTATATGTAAATATATAATTTATTATGATATAAACTCTAATCTTTGATTTTATTAGCAAACTTAACTACATCATAGATTTATTCATAGTTTTAATATTAAAAGTTAGTAGTTTTGCCACAGTTGAAAAGATTCACGGCAAGCTGTTTCATCACAGTAAAATTCGAATAATTTATTCAATTTGAATCTCTTCTATTCTAGAGAGACTTTAGGCTCTACGGAAATGACGTCTGTTAGGAAGTTCTCGGCAACTTCATGTACCTGACTAATTAGTTGCCCACGAGTATCGTGCGACCTTAATTTAAATAGTAACGAAATTATCAAGTCATCAAACTCAATCTACTTAATTACAATAGACCTTCGAGCGTTAATTCTCTACATTTTTAACATGTTTTAGTAGATCAAGTGGGTTTTCTATTTAATAGTTGAATTCACGTGTGGTTTGAGAGGATTCTGCCGTGGCGTAAGATCGTGCTTTGCTACTGCCATTTGCAACATTACGCCTGAGATGAGACAGCAAATTGCTCATTTGTCTACCGTCCCGCGTTTGCGAAACCGCTGCGAACTATAAGTGAAGATTCGAGATAAACCGCGGATTCTGTAATAAAGATTATTCTGTTGAGAAACACACTATTAGTTAAGTGCCTTAGTAATTATTCCGCCGTAATGACGTTTTAATTAATGTGAATTAGGTACTACTAAACAAAAAGATAATATTATTTTATTATTTTAAGTTGTCATTAAACTAAAACCAATTAATTCATGTCATGATGAAGTGAAGTTCTTAAATTCTACTTTTAATAAATTGCTTTTTATTTTTTATTTTTTGTACCCCACCGTTTTCAATCTCAACGTTTCAGGCGTCAAGTACGAAACAGCCACTTAAAAGGACTTAAGTTCTCAGCTACTCCTGTCGCCTTATCCACGTGAAGTGGCGTGACGTCACAACTCAGGGCCCTGAAGCGTTCGCCCTGAAAAACGTTAATTGCACGGCACGGACCCGGCGAGAAGCGCCGCGCTCTATCTCGCATTGCATCCGGCATTCCACGACTTCGGCCTGCAGCATAATGCGAACTTTAAATCTTCATGATAGAGTTGTGTTTCATTTATATTTCACGACAAAGGTATTTAATTGGCGATCGTCACTGCCATCTAAAATGAACTTCAATACCATAGACATAAGTCTAAATATTATTTGCTAGCGTATAAAAATGGGAAAAAAGCGTTATTCAAGTTAAAGACAGATAGTGTTTAGGGGAGGAAGGTGAGAGAAAAAATATTCATTATATTTTTATTATTGTCTGAGGCGATTATTCTTAACTAACTTTTAATAGCATTATACCTATATTTAGATATCGTAATACACACAGATATCTTGTACAATGTTAATATTAAACAACGACCACACTGTAAATGCGTCGAAATACCATCCTTAAAAGAACGTTCCTCGTATTTGCCAAACAATATTGAACTGTATTTACACAATAAAAATATAGAAAATATTACAAATAAAGCGTTGAACGACGCAACAGTTCCTACGAATATGTTCGAAGACTCACTCAGATACTAACACTCGCAATTCATTTTGTGAACCGAATAAATTATTTTTGAACACAGGATAAAGCGCCCTTTGTCTGGGGTATAAGGACGACAATCCCAGTGTGTTAGTTCTGAAAGAATATAGGAGAAATTTCCACACCCGTATTATGCAATATTAGTAGTTACTCCAATAGATTTAAGGTTTTAAATCGATTACACTAGGGGGACTTTTAAATTATTGTGGACCACGATCATTATGGCGAGCTTACTGTAATGTTCCTGTTATTGAAATCCTATACTGTCATAGAAGAAGTAAATTGTTCTTAAGCTACTTTGATTTGGTATTTCATTTAATAACTGTTTAATAAACAAAATAACTATACAAAATATGCTGTAACCACTGTATTTACTCAGAAATACGTATTTTATACACCTATAACCGTTAAAGTGAAATTGATTTCAATTTTATGGTTTGTGATCCCAAGAATCCAATCACTGTTATCGGTTTTGTGTGCCATTAAATTATAATGATTTTATGTAAATTAGAAATTATATCACATACCTACATATTGTAATGTAAACAAATTTTATATTTAGCCAACAAAACCCTAATAAAATTATTTAGTATTACCCTCATAAATATGTTAGATAAGGTACAGCTGAACCAGTTCATGCTGCAGCACTTTTAGAAAACAAACGTCTGACATGTCAGGAGCCTAAGACACGTCCTCCTTTATTTTTAACCAATTAGGGACGCAAACTTACTAATGCAGCAATTAATCTCTATCTGAATTGTTTGCCGAGAATACGCTTGTAGGCTATTAATGAATACACGTGAAAATAATGCTTATGTTGATGCAACTAACCGTTTGTCTAAAGAACATAACTTATAACTAAGGATTGCAATTACTGGATACATCCACACAGCTGGATTTTTTTGCTTGCTGGATCCAGCCCTTGATTGCAATCTCTACTTATAACATCCCGCCATTTTTAGATGCAACTATATCTTGTAACTTTATTTATAGTATTATTAATTAAAATTAATTGTTATCTGGTAATGTAAACGTTTATTTTCTTAAGGTATTGCGAAAGATAAGTTTTATTGTGCCAATTTATAATGATAAAATGTCAGCATCAGGTTTCAATAAGATAAGCAATAGCATATCATATCAACATAATTGAAGATATCAGCAAAAGTTTTCTTAGGAATTTGAAGAAAATATTTAGCCCTAAGATTTGATATTGTTAAGTTTTTTTTATAGTAGCATATGACATTCCGTCTGATGTTAGGCTAATTTGCAGACAGCAGTCGTCTGCACTATGCCGATTACATATAACGACATTTATTCGTTATTTTTATAAGCTTATAATTGTATTGTTTAAAATATCTTGGTTTGTCTCCAATTGGGGAAATGAGTTCTAGGATAAGTTACTTTTAACATCATTGCAAACAAAATTTATCATTGCAAATAAATTTATTTTATAAGAAAAACAAGATATTTCACAAAATAATTTGTAATAAAATTATTAATTCTATTTCTTTATTAGAGGAAGAATAAAATTTACGATTACAATCATTGCAGAGGCAATTTGCTCAAAGATGAATGATACAGGATAAACTTTACATATGAAAACTAGACACATTATTGGCCGTAAGCCAACAATAATTCATCCTTCATTAGATACAAATTAGACGTATGCTGATTTCCTAAAACAAAGCACAATCGAAACCGTTATTGTATCCAAATACAATTAACGAATTGACAACTTTAAAATGACAACAATATATTATAAATAAACTATGTATATTTTGTTATAGTATGAGGTTATGTTAAACTTGACAATGCAAACGACTATACAGATAGTGAGGTACTTATGTGAATGACGTGCTCACGAGACGCAGGCTGTCGCTTAGCCGGCTCGCACACAACGCAATGCTTACTCATGGATCCTTGCCAGACATCTTTAGGAAATATAATAGCACATATCTCTACATAACATCTGCATTTAAGCTTATCTAGTGCGGATAATAATATGTGATTGATTTTGAAATGTATCAATGTGTAATTAATTCTCTTAAAAACAATACGTGTGTCTTATATTTGCATCTTTACTTAAATAATTGCATAATGAACATAACAATATTTATTACCTACTCCTTGTAATTTTATCTTTATATTATCTGTTAAATAATTTACATTCAAAAGATTAAAAAAGTAAATAAAGACTAAAAAACAGAACTTCAACGTTAACATGTGACCACACTTCGCCTGTTATTAAGCAAGAACGCGGTCCACGAACGGAAATAACTGCTATTACAGAGAATCCTGCAAGCATCAGTTGCCTTCGCTATGCCGACTTGAGAAAACGAATGTGCACTATCCATTAGCTCTCGTTATACCCAGCTTATCTCGAAACGCGACTAGGTCACTTAACGGGTGTTACACTTGATATGAATGAAGTAAAATGTTTACGTTTCCGATAGCATACAAAAGACATAAGTTGTATATGCAAGTAAAGAAAGTGCCTATGCAAACTATGAGCATTACACAGAGTGTAAACGTCATAGATAAAATAGAGCAGTCTCGTCTCTTCGATTCAATGTCCCTTGGGAATATGACCGCAATATCGTCTTAACTTCACCGCTATTCTAGATTTCATATGACATCGTCTGCTATGTCATGTAAAGTACTGTATATTAACCTAATGTGTTGCTATATTATACTAAATCGGAACCAATAAAATTAAATTTATCTAATCTCTATACATCTGTTGTAGACCTGAATCCATTGCAGGCAAAATGAGGAGAAAGAAAGCGTTTACTTAAAGACTACACAATAATGTGACCTCAACTGACCTGACAACTGATGGTTCCATGAACATCGGCAATTGAAGAATTGCAAGATACGTTGGCCCCAGTCATCATAGGGATGATGAGTGCCAGCCCAAGACTGAGTATATCAAAGAAATTCTAAAGAATAAAAAATTTATTAACGCACCAACAAATTAATAATAATTAATTATATTACAAAGGAAACAAATAGGAACGTACCTAATACATCTACTGAATTAAAATTAGTCCACATAATTAAGTTGTGCAAGTGTAATTGAGCATAATAATGGTATCGGGAAAGTTTCGTGTATTTTTGTTAGAAGAGCAATTTCGCCAACAATTTGTATTCATTAACGAAGCGAGCAGGGACTCAATAGGTGCTCGTAACCAAGGATTTAACGTCTTAGTTGCCACTTCGCGCGGGAGGTACAGACTATTTCAGGAATGTTCCCAAATTCCTTGCAAAGTTTTAGCGTAGATCTAAATGGGTTGCGATCAAGTAAAACAATTGACAAGTCTGCTAAACGTTCTCCGAAATCTACATGCCATTTTACAATGTCGAGCTTGCTTAGTGTCGTGTATATTTGGGTAGTATTGTGTTATCCGCGACTTCGTATAAAATAAAAAACTCTAAAGCATTCTGAATAAACGAGATATCCAACGCAAAAATGTATCCTTTAACAGTGTGACCTATTCTAGTTCATAATTTATACTAAACATCGAGATCCATTCAGTGGTTTGAGCCAGATTGGGGTATGTACAAACAAACTATCTCATTTATGATATTAGTACCTACGTGCCTATATTTTACTAACTTGGAATCAAAATGTCGAAAAGGTGTATATTATAGGTGCAATAAACTTTTAAAAAAATTGTAACGAGAACCCCATTTTTCGAGAAAAAACGTGTTAAGAAACAGAATTATGCTAGACAAAATAAATATAAATTTAAAAGTAAAAAAAGCATGTTGAAACCAGTAAAGGACATTTATTCATGTCTATTTTTAACGAACCTCTAAAATTAAGCGTAAAATATTCTAGCCCATTGACCGTGGCCCCTGTTCTTTAAACACGCAAAATGACTTCATCGTTAGAGCATGATAAATGCACAAGCGCATAGTTAAGTAGACAAGTATTTGAAAGCATCCTTTATTATACAGTCAATGCAACGAATAATAATCACTAACCTTGTTTCTCTTTGCGATAAATGCATTACACGGAAGCAACTAAACTTACTTAGGACCTGCAGTCATGTTGGTTTATTCTTGATTAGTAAAGATTTAGAAGAGAGAAAAAAGAATATCTTTAAACAACGCAGAGAAGTTTAATGGCTAAATAAAGAATTAACGCTAAGAAGCATCCAATCACTTCAACGTGACGACTTGTGAAGTGAAGCAATAGCTATAAAAGTTGTGGCAAACTTTATGAATGCTCATTAAAAACACAACTAATTAATATAGTATATAATGACAAATTACTAATTTGAAACACTGAAATTCATACACCACTTAAACATGTACAAGAAGAAAATACAAACGTGCATTTTAAAATCTATCTATTTACAAATCATTTCTTTTTACATAAAACAGACACGACATTAAAATTTTTACACCATAATTGCATGCGGCATGCGCAGAGGTGCTTGCTGCCTGCAGACATTTCTCTCTTGTTCTGCTAGCAGTTGTCTCCACCCATGGATCGCTCTTAAGCTTAACATGGTGAGTGCGATAGCACATTAGGTTACTATAACAAAAAACTAAATAAAGTAAAAAAATACTAAAAAAAATACATAGAACATTTTTACAACATTATTTTGGATAGTTTTCAACATTAAATGTTGACTTGGGAGTTAGTTTACCAACGTAATCGAATGTGTCACATCCAATATAATTGATTCTAGTGAGTTGTATAGAAAATCGTGTCGGTCCCACGACCTCGGGTACACACACCGTGAGCATAGATCGTGGAAGCGTTCATTAACAAGGCTAACTATTGTTTATTGGTACCCAGCCTGCATGTGCATCAATATTTCTTAGTGGTTTGCAATTACGAAGAACATCTACTACGAGAATTTAAATAATTTATTGAAGAGAACCGTTTCTCGGTCGGAAGAGGTTTTAATAAGATTCATTACGTAAAAAGGGTGTTCTTTTATTCAAGAGATCGTGCACCAAAATTGATAGAAGAAAGAATATATCTACAAACATATCATATAGAAACATTTAAAAGGAACATTAAAAAGTGAAATATTTGACTACTCTTATACAACTTACCATTTCAATGCTGCACCTGCACATAATACATACAAAATTAGTTTAGTACAAAAATTTACGATCATATTTTTTTTATTATTATTTAACACCAAGGGCAATACACTGAACACAAAAACAATATATGAGAGTGATGAACCAAACAAATAAAACTGATTAAACAATCAAATGAGCGGTCGTGGTCTAGCGGTAGAGATGGGACCTTCGATGGAGACCCGTATTCAAACCTCGCTGAATTCTGACCTATACCAATGTTATATGTACTTTGATCGCTCAGCGCCTATGCCAGTGATACAAGCACTAGCTTAGTACAGACATTTAAAGAAAATACGGCTGATTAGATGCACATAACTTATTAATACTATGAAACGGTAATGAAAGAATAAACTGGATAGAAATTCCTATAAGCAAATGAGGCTGTAGGAGTAGAAGTTGAGATCGTGAATCAGATAAGCGAAGTGCACTATGAAGACGCCTACAGGAAACTCCGCGATATGCATTATTACATACAAAATGTATTGCAATATATTTAAAAGCATTTTGCAACAAAATAACAAATATGTAAAATTGTATACACAAAGAGATGTTTGATATCTTTTTTGTTAATGTATTTTTTCTAATAATAAAGTTCTTTTAAAAATCATATCTATAAAAAATTACCTATTTTTTTTACTAAACTGTGAACGATAGTAAACAGTATGACGATAGTTAATTCCCTGACTAAAAATAGTAAAAAGCATTGGCGTTGGTCGATGTTCAAAGACAAGAAGTTTTATTTTATCCCAACGACCGGCGGCGATACCTCTCTCTTATTTTCTGGTATTGTCGCAAGGAATAAAAAACCTTATTCGAAATCTAGCTTCTCAATTTACCTAGTAAAGTTAACTTAAGACACTCATGCATTTTTATGAAACCATTATATTTAAAAAAATAGTTAATGAGAATAATCAAATTTAAGGATTTTTTGAGGCGTAGGAATTTAAATTGATTAATTTGATCCGATATTTCGAAAGCTTTACAGCCATTGTAATCGTGGTAAGACGGATGTCCGATGACCACGATGACTGCGCCCACAATAGCTGCAAAGCTTCTGAAACGTCGCGTGTTTGATTAAATTTATTCAAAATGTATTATGAAAATAATAACTAAAATCTTTTAATTAAGTAAAACATGTTCTAAGAAAACCTAATAAATCACTATAATTAATTTAATTCAAGTGTTGTTTAACAGACTAGTGAGCTTTCGTAGTTTTAAAATCTTAAATTAGCATGCTTACAAGAAATATATAAGTAAGTATAAATTATTATGTATATGTATAAAGGTCTTGTAAAATCAGGACTAAAAATATGGAGTTCGTATTTACATAAGTGAGAATTTCTTTGATTTAAAAGAATATTTTTAGAGCAATAAATTTTTAACTTGACAGATGACAACTCTATCGATCAACTGATAAGAAAAAAAAATTACAATCTATATTTATTTATCTTTCGACACGTTGACAGTTAACACTCAACTTATTTGTGAATCTGTTTGCCTTTGATATCATGAGAATATAATATAAGATAAGGTTATAGAAATTGTTTGCCTTGTGAATGCTATAAATGTTAAAAACCAATATTATTATAAGTTTTACTAACTACTTGGCAACGAAATAGAAGAAATGTGTAATGCGTATAATTGTAATATAAGACGGAGAAAGTTTTGCTAAAAACGATTTGATGTAGGTACCTACATCTAAGTACAATGACGAAAGACAGATAAAGTACAATGCGATCAAGAGTAGTTGACAGATTGTTTCTTAAACTATCAAAGAAGCAGGTCCGGATGTCATTTGTTACGATACGTAGCCACAAACACGTTTTAAAAATGGTAAATTACGAATTTCTCACAACCGCTACAAAGTCAATTTTTAATTCTAAAAATATTGTCTTTATTCACAAAGTTGTTAATGTTCTTAAACTCTTCGAGTTCAAACGTACATTGTTCTTTGTCACAATGTAATAATTGCTATTGAAAAAGAAATAAATGTTTGGTTAGCAAATGTACAAGACGATACAGTCGTTAAAAAATCGGTCACTTGGATACTATTAAAATGTAAATTTAAAAATAAATATCTCTTGATATATGAGATCATTTCCTGTTGACGGTGAAGTAAATTCGAATACTAGTAATCGATTTCTGGACATGGTCCAAATTTTTTTCTTCTACGAACCTCAAGATCATAATATAAATTAAAATATATAAGAGTTGGAAAGCAGTAGATAATTAAAGAAACTGCACAATATTATTATTAATTTTATAGTAGCCCGGCAATGCCTGCTTGCTCTTGAGCTCTAGCTAGCACGGTTCATGATCAGTGAAAACTGCTACGGCAAATATCTGCAGTACCAGTTACGTTTGCTATTTAAAAAAAAAAAACAATTCGCAACGTCCAAGTTAACAGGGAACACTTCTTTCGTTATACCCGGTTACTTCTAAACTGATCCCTAAAAACGACTCTTCGCAGATAGTGGTACTACTGCAATAATACTGCCTACCTCTCGTAATTTTAGATAATACTTCAAAACGGTTTCGAATTTTAGACATATCTCTAAACATTAGACAAATAAAACCTACACTCGGATATAGGTAATTTACGGCCGTTCACCGCCACGCTCTGTGATTCACAGATTTACCACACGTATGGAGACTTGATGTGCCTTAAAAGCTGATGAACAATATTAAACAAAAAATACTATTTTTTCGTACTATTATAATGTTTTCAAGTTCAAATCGTCCAAGATAACGAAAAAAATACACAGAGTTACCTAAGTCGAGAAAACGAATAAAATGTTTGCCAAAAATGAGAAAGAATAAACCGAAATTGTCAAAGGTTTTGTATCGAATTTCCTAAGTAGGTAGCAATTTCGCTTAACAAAGAAATATAAATATAGAATAAATTGAGGAGAATTATGTATCTTTTCTCATCCGAAAATAGACTCTCTGTACCTGTGATACAGTTGAAGAAATAAAAGAGTTTGTAAATGATTGTAATAACTTTATAAGTAAGATGCCGTGGTCTCTACCGAACCCTCGTGAAAATATGTTTGAAGATAATAAAAAATGTATAATACAGTTTAAAATAAGTAGTTCTTTGAATTTGTAAAGGTTTCGTAGTTTGTGTAATCGAGGCCATCATATTTCTTAACAATTTTAAAATTCCTAATAATTATTATTATTAGTTTCACAATACGTTGGGGTCAGGTAACATTTACAAAAGGCAAAGGCAACATTCAAGTGTTTACGATAGGTCAACATAATACATACATGAATATATAAATATTTATATTTATTATAATAAATCAACTAGAAACTATAAATATTACTTATATACAATATAAATATGTCAGTGAATATATACAATATAGGTATCAGCAGCCTGCAGTCCTGGACTATTACCATCACTCACGTGTGCACTGCCAATCTGGACGGAGACGATTGCTGCCTGTAGAAATTCCCCTATGGTAGCAGTTGCCTCTGTTCACGAGTAGCACGCTAGCTTAACATCAGGAAAAGTGCGGGTCACATAACCGGCATAAACCTTTCTGCTTCCTGAAGGCCAGCTGGATGTAAATGCCTTGCTCGCCTTTTGAATGAATTCAATAAAGTTTTAAATAAATTTAAAAAAAAAAGCAATAAAAAAATAAAAACAAATAAACATTTGAAATGTCAGTTCGAAAAGTTTGAATAAATTGTAATTAATCATATTATTTTTAGAAGTCCAATTACAAATTCTATTAGAAATCGGAAATAGCAGGTTAATCATTTAGTTAGCAAGCAAAGATCTCTCAGATGGTTACTAACTAATTTATGTCACAGTCACTAACTAACTCGCCGTCTTTGTATCAGTGCTAGGGGGTTTGGTACAGAACAGATAGCAACTTACTCATCCAATCTTAACTTAGGAAAACTCATTTACTGGTTATTTAGAGCTTTCAAGAATGATCCTTAATTGACGATGTCTGTTTTGACTTTAAATTATTTAAAAACTTTTTTTAATAGATACGTAATTTCGAAATAAATAAATTTTTTAATCAATAATTATTTATTGATCCCGTATTACTAATCGCCCAATGGTAAGTTTAACATTTTACTTTGTTTTTTTTTTTTAATTTCTGCTAAAAATATATAACTGACCATTAATGTTCAACATACAGACAACCTAATCAAACTGACAACCTTCTGTGTGAAAATCCTCGAAAGCTGATAAAAGCAATTCTATTAAGAAAATAAAAATAATTTCAGGGAACGTGGGGTTCCTTCCAAAATATTGACAGCAAACTTCCTAAATAAATACTTACCTTAGTTTGTAAAAGAACATCGTGATCTACTAAATTTTGTGGATCGAGATTATTGAGGATTTATATTAAGTGCGTATTAATTAAATAGTTAACCATCATAGAGAAGTCCTGTACAAACAGATAAGAAACATCAGCTTAAAACGGATGTTTTTCAAAACGAAACATGCATACCGATAGACCAGGAGGATTAGGAACTTTTTACAGAATTAACAGACATAAACACAAAATAATTTAATACTTAAGAAATTAAAATATATAATATTAAGTAAAACCTACATTTTTAGGCCATTGTATTCGTGTACGTTGTAATGTGTAAAATTTTATAAAAGCTTTCACAAATAATTGCGTGCATCTGTCAATCTCAGCCACAAATATCATTATTGTACGCATACGTCACGCACTGTACGCGAGATATAGCGACATGGTATGGTGAATTATAATCGTTTATGTATATTTATAGGTTCTGTATTAAACAAGTCCCTTCCAACTTAATATACGTCATCGATTTATAAAATTCTTTTTCACGCTCCGTTTGAAGGAATCATCTACGTATAGGGTAGAAGAGAATGCGGAATGTACCTACGTATGTGGAAGGTTTGGTATTTCAATTTCACATTTTTAACACCATTGCACATGTCCGAGCACTGATAAAGACATTTTATATATTTACTATACCTACTTACATTTGCATTTATAATAAGGATCTGTAGGATGTAACAATCTAAACATGGAAAAAGAGAAACCGAAAAGTAATTTACAAGACAATAAAGATGAAAATTTATTATTTGTTATAAACCTATTTATCTACCACCCCGCTGCTGCAAGCAAAGACCCCTATCTCCCCCGAAGATTAAAGATAAAAATAAATATAAACATATAGGTAATGTGTAGGAGCTTGAAAAATTATTATACTCATAAAGCCTAGATGAAAAACAGATTTACACAACTTTTCTTTTTCTGTGAGTTTATTAACTCTTTTCGTGGCAAGCTCGCTTTTAAAAGGTTCCTCTCAATATAAGTAGGTCGAACGATCGTATATTGAAAAGTTTGAAGAATTTCAACGAGATGGCAAATAAAGATATTAATATTTATGATTTAATAAAAATACATTTATTTGACAAAAGTCATGGTTATGCAAATCATGAATTGTAAATAAATAATTGGTTTTTCGTGTTTATTTTACAATATGTATTTGGATATTAAGTTAGCATAAATCTGTGTATATAACGTGTTATTCACGAAATTTAATATTAGGCTTTACCTCATATTCAATTTAAGCCTGCACGCGCTTCGTATAAATCCAGATTCAAGCAAGGATTTGGTTCCATCTCGCAACATGGACAAGCTCTACCTATTTCCATAAAATCTTTGTCAGTTTATTCTTATTCAACAGAAATATTATTTGTCTCTTTGAAATTATTAGCACACTAGGTTAAGCATACTAATATTTTATTATAACTAGTTGAAAAACTTTAAGTTAAAACTGCGTGCAGTAATCAGTAATTTAATACAATTACCATAAAATCTAGTTAAGTTTCTTTTTCTTCGATAATTTTATTTATTTATTTAAAAGAATATATTGAATTTACAGATAATTAAAAGGAGTGCTACATAAATTTAAAAGTTTGGTAGACGAACTGATTATGAATAATAAGCCGTAATGCGTTAGGTACTCTGACGAGAGAAGTGTAATGTACACCTCACATAAACATTAACCTGGTAGATCATCTATGGTAGCAGTGGTCTCCATTTATAGTCCACACTCTAGCTTAACATCAGGCAGACATAACTTTTTTTTTTTTTTATAACTAGAAACTAAGTAGTTCATATCCCTAAAGAATTATGACAACTTGCTCCTAGTTACGTGGTCGGTACACTAGCAATAAAAAATCACGGTTTATTGACAATGTATAATGCAAATTCAAACACGCAAATATAGTTTTGTATCATCTAAAGTAAGTTACAGTAAGTAAATGTACAAAACGAAATGCGATCAGAATATATTATCGAGGACATTACGTGCGGGTGGATAGCCCGAGGCGTATCTCTCGGATACGATGCAGAATCCAGTTGCACACTTTTCAGACTTCATCCAAGCTTCATGTAAGAGCTTTAGAGGTACTCCAATAGATGTTTATTTTTAGCCCCAACATCTGTCTATTGGGGTTATGTTTGGTGCATTTACTAAAACGAAGTTTTCGGTAACATCATTTTCATTTTATTTACATACATGTTGGGTTTCCCAAAATATTCACAACTTTGTAATAAGTTCTTGAAATGTATATCTTAATATTAAACTTAATCAAAGAAGTCTTTAATTTTATTATGTAAGTACCTGTAATATCGCATGAACAGCTCCAAACATATCGCTAACTAATAACTTAATAGGCCAAACTTTGAAGATAAGGTACGATAAGGTAAAAGTTCCAAAACTTTGCCTAAGTCAAAAACAACTACTTAAGCGAAAATTATATTACGACAATTCTACATGACTGAATTTTTGAGTTTACTATTGACAATTCTACATCCTAAATATTAAACTATATATACGATTTATATTTTAATACGGTTAATATTTGTAATAAAGTAAAAAAAGATAGATGAAGAGAAAAAGGTTATTAACATTTTACGTTTTTACATTAAATAGAATTTTAAATTCAGTCTTAAAAGCTATTGCAAAATGTAATATAAAAGGAAAATGCAAGCACTTATGGTGGTTTGTTCGCGTTCATTCAACCTTAAATAAATCTCGGATTTGATTTTCAGAAGAATCGTCAAGAAAACTTTTGTGTAAGAAGTTTGACCGTAAATAATTTACGCCCTACTTTCGTGACCTTTATTGTAACAACTCTTTAAATAATCTGTCTAACGGTTCTTTTTTTTTTTTTCAAAATATACTAAGCTTAGTTACCAGTGCTTACTAAGTACATATTTTTATAAAACATAGTTACATTTGTACCGTGAATCATTGATCGTGAATTCACACCTTCCTTAGCTAGACCACCGCCACACTTCGTAAGATCCTTAACGGCATCTGCTGCAAACTAAGCGTGGAGAATGGGACAAGATCTGATCATAACAAATTATTTAGAAACTCACATTTCCTTTGCCTTATTTAAATTTAAAAAATATTTGTAAAAAGATAATATACGAATAATTGCAGATCATGATAGCTCTAAGAAAGAGCAATCAGGCTCTACAAATCGATTGTCTTAATGAAAAATTGCCGTTATAATTTGTAATGTGTGTGGATTATTATGTGCAACTAAACACCAGTAGCTATTTAATAAGGAATGTCTGCTTAAGAGTTTGTCCAATATCATAATACAACTACCACGGGTCTCAAACACGCCTAGTTAACTTCAATCTAGGGGTGCCCTGCCGCGGGTTGGGGAGAGGGGTCGAACCGTAATTAATTATTTCTCTGTCGCTGACAAGTAGAGCTGAGAATAAATATACCACTTGACGAATTAACTAAACCACATCTTAGCAAAAGTCTTACAAAGAGCGGCTATAGCCTAGCGATCAAGAGGCCCGTGTTCAAATCTGGCCCCGAAAACCTTTAAAGATTATTAATGTAGATAACTTTGTCTTAGGGTAGTACCACCACTTGCAAGTGTAACTAATACCCGTGAGTCGCGTTTCAAGATCATGCCTAGCATCTAGCCTAGTGTAACGTCACAACATCATCATCATGTAACATCACATGCCGAGCTAATATATAAAAAGCGCTTTTACATTGACGAAAATTATATAGAAAAGAGAAGACATTTGAAGAATCGCCGAAATCTCTCACCCGTTCGCAGTAACTTGTAAAACTGTTTCGCACAATAGTTTTGCCTCGAAAAGCTCAGTCAGAATAACAGCGCTATTTATTTCTATGTGATTTTTTAAATTATTTTTACCTAATAAATATACACCTATGTAAATCGAATATATAATTTATTTTTAGATGATGATGATTATTATAAGCAAGGCTGTTCTACAAATACTTAAAGAACAGACCCAGTTAGCATTTAATAATTTAAAATCTGAAAACTAACGTTATAGTTAAAAAAATGTTTTATAAAATTACATATAATAATGGAATAATATATTATAACATCGTAGGTCAGGGCGAGACGAATAAAACTAAAAGTGGTTTGATCGTATAAGGGAATGTAGTAAACGTTGTCAAGCGCGATACAAAACGGTATCTCAACCCACACACGACCCTTTCATTCTATTTTTGTTAATGTTTTTTTAACAAAAAAAAAATGTGGGCGAGTAAGTATTGTCACCTGCTACCGAGTTGGGGATGCACAATAAAAACACGTGCAGGGTATGCGCACGCGTTTGATAATTCCTTTCTTTTCTTCAAATAAGCAAATTGATTTGTGACCCACTCTAAAGCTAAATTGGCTTGGCATTATAATACATCTAAGTTGAAATTCGCATGGCAAAATTAAAAGACGCTAATAAACAAAAGTTGTAAATTCAGAATCGGAAACCTTAAAGGCTGACATTGCTATGCGAAATGTTTGACAGGTGGGTCACGAATTATCTTGTTCTACTGAATAATTATATTCAACTTTTAACCTTTAACACAAAATTCTTATTCTATTACATCATTTACTTGCAAAAAAACTACTATTTCTAGTGTCTCTTCCAATGCGGACTTAAAACTTGTTTTATTATACATATTTCATAAAAGGCTAAACTAAGGTCCTACCTACATATTTGTAAATGTGAAAGTAATTCTGTCTGTTTGTTACATTTTCACGCCTAAACTTCTGAACTTGATAAATTTTGGCAACGAGATACATTTCATCGAGAGGAAGGACATCATAGGCTACGTTTCCTAAGAACATAGATGGACTCAAAAACAATAGGGAATAAAAAGTTTGTGGGGGAACCCATCATTTCTCAAGTTAGGAACATGAAAATTCATATTTAGGTTTTTGTAAGAAATAAAGAATTAGGTACGCATTTCAGCGTTTTTAGAAAATTTTTCTTCAATACAGTGAAATAGAAAATAATATAAGACATACATATAAAGTTACGAGCAACGGCTAGTATTCTATAAAAATCACTAGTCCTCCACTTAAATCGATGACATCAGTAAATCTGTTCGAAAGGGAGTAAGTATAATAGTAATAGGAAACCGCCCGGATCCGGTTGTTAAGTCCGCAATCAAAATTACTTTTTTTATTGCTCTAAACATAAAGCATAGTTAAAATATGTTATGTTTAGAAAACTTTTGATGTTGACTTATGTTTGCGCAATTGGTGAAGTCGTCTCAAATTATTCCTTGCTCTTTTATGACAACGTAGGCAGAGCTCAGCTAATCTTTTGTTAAAATTTAATATTTGCCTATTAATTATTTTAAAATCAAAATATGCTTGCAAAAAAGACTCGAGATCTGGGAACTGTGATACACCTTGCTTACGCGCATTTTATGTTGAATACATGACCGTCACCTAACAAATACACATTTATTATTATCAGTGCCAATTATAATTATAAAATTATGATGAAAATTGAACAGAAAACAAACAATTAACTGCGGTGAAAACAGTAACTTGACGTCACCTCAGCAGTACTAAGGAAAAACGTACTATGCAAAGATAGACCAGATGCACCAATGGCAGGTCAGAGTATACGTGTGCAAATTGAAGGATGTGGGTTCGATTCCTACCTCGGCTCAGGCTGTTTAGTGTCGTTGAGTTTTTCTGTTAAATTTTAGTTATATGGAAATAAACTGATAAGTGTCAGCAAAGTTCTGTAAAGGAGAAATTATTCCGTAGTCTGGGCTTACAACAGACGTCCCAACATGTTGCAATAAAACTATCAAAGCAACAAGCTTCACGAAATAGCTAACTGACGAGCAACAGAATCCATACACCGTGATTATTTTCTCCCCTACTATGTATAAAAGTAATTTAACTTTATTGCAATAATGTCAACAATAATAGGCTTTTCAATGGTGGTATAAGTAGATATATTTTTTTTTACAAAAGTTGGCAACACAATAACTTAGATGCCAAATAAAATTGTGTCCGATTTTTTTGGTTTGCTTCTGGTACATCCACTCTGTTTAAATTTTAAAGTTGTAGATAGTCTGGTGTTTTGGGGTTAGTTTCGAAGTACGACGAGAGATTCACCCCTAGTAAATCTGGACGGTGCACACTCTTCTGCTCAAGTCAGCACAGCGTAAGTTACTATTACCTGTAGATGTTTATCTGTGATTACAGTCCGGCTTAACATCAGTTGGAATATGGTCACGTATTGGTCATTTGCCTACTATTAAAAAAAACACCGATTGCGTACATTGTGTTGGTGATAGACATTTCTTTATTGCATTTATATGCAATCTAACTTTGTTAGAATGCATGTGCAAGAGTGTTTTAAATGCGCATTATTAAATAAAATTGTCTAATACCAAACATTCTAAAAATAAGTAAAATTAACACAGAATCTTCAATGTCGTAACTTCACTTAAAAACTCTTAAAATAGGTTGACCACCTAGTTGCATAAGAGCCGCATTTATTGGTTTAATTTATATTTAGAAACTTAAAGTTGTGTTCCTAAGAAAATGTTACAATATAGGTAATTCAATCTAATATAAATTCTATTATCAAAAGTAGGGATATATTTGTCCTGGGAAATACTCGTACTGTATTTATTAGTAAGTAGTAGATATTTGTGTTCCCGATGTTCCTTATCCTTTGCAATTTTAACATCTACATCGAATTGAATATCATTGTTGGTTTTCATACAAGAATGTTTAAGGTTGAAGGGTAAAAGGGACATCTTTTCAAAAGCAATTGTCCCTTGTTAGAGAGCCGAATTCCACGGGGGCTTGCTTACCAAACCAGTTAGTATCTACCCAACAACCAAATTTATGCCCGTTCTACCAAAACGAAACTTTATAAAACTTTATCGCTAACTATACATTTATTTATTTAGTAGGTAGGTTATATGTAGGTAAATATGTAACAAATAACACAGTACAATGTGCACTATTAAACTACATTCGTCTTCTCAAGCCAGCATAGCACGATTAAAGCCCTGCTGATATCTGCTTGTATTAGCAGTTGTCTCCACGTGAACTAGGCTCGTCGAATTGCAAAAATTCGCTTACCAATATTTGCTACAATTAGGCGCGTCTAGATTCAGTAGTAGACGCCAGGCTTAATGTGTTTGCCTACCACTCTTAAGAAGCTTATTATCAAAGCTTCGCATCATATTAGGGTTCATAAATCGTACAATTCCATACGCTTCCAATCTCCGTATTTCTCACTCAATTACCTACTCTGATTGGACAGAGTCTTTTCCGCTTCAAAGACATCGCTTATCCATCTCTGGAATAATTTACAATTTATGCCTATGGTCTTAAATACATTGTTATTTTTCCAGAAAAAAATACCTACATAGATTTTTAAAAAGTTAGTCTGAAATATGAAATCTAAAAAAAGATTAATACCTATACATGTCAATATGGTAGACTTAACAAAACTATTAAATTTAAAAAAAAATAAAAATAGCCTCAAATTTTGAAATTAAACCTTATGACATTGATAATAAAGTACAATTGAATTGTCACGTTCGATTTAACTGTTTCTAAAATAATACTATACCATAAAACTGGTTGCTTGGTATTTTTAAGAGGGTAATGACTTTCGAGTTTTTACAAAATTCAATTAGTTGTTTTACGTAGTAATTACTAGGTAGGTACCTACCAATAGTTCGAAGTCCCAACATACTACATTACACGCCTACCTATTCTTTTTTTATAATAACTCGACATATTATGACAACACTCCGTCTGATCCAAACTTCCATGAACGGCATCAACTGCTGCCTCAAAAATTTCTGCTGACTGTCTTGAGGAGTAGCATCGACGAATCTGTGCTGGCTTGGAGAGACGCATTATTTTTATTATTATAAAAAACGTAGTAATAAAAAAACAGTCCTAATGTTGGATTGCTAAGAAAATAAAATCTATGTAGGTAATTTTGTTAATAAAAAAAACCAAATAAAAATGAAATTGTAATAGCGGCGAGTCTAGTGGACGCAAGTCGCAAAAATTCGCTTACCTTTACTATGAAACTGCGTCCACTTGGAAGGAGCTCAAACGTTGTGAATCAAATCGCATCGGGGATAGCACGTTAAGCGAATTTCCGACTTACTACGTGACAGTACGGTGCGATTCGTTTATGATAGACGTATACTGAAAAAAATTACTTCGATTCGGACAGCCTGGATTCTTCTCTAGTGGACGCCAGGCTCACGCGTCGAACTATGCTACTATTGAGCGGGCCACGTAAAACTTTCATAGAAAAATAATGTAAAAAAATATAAATAAACGTGTGTTCATCATGAACTATTAAATCATAACGTCTTAATTTCAAGGCGAATTACTCAATAAATAGTTGCATGAGTCAATACTTTAATCTTAGTTTTCATATGTATGCCCTTGACACGTCCTCTTTAAGATGTAGTTTCGTACCGTAACTCAAATACTTTTTTGTTTTATATGGCGTATAACAATTTGCCAGTGTCAAAGTAAATATTTTTGCATCAAGTTAATAACATCACGAGTCATTCATTCATCACACCAAACAGGTCAAATCTCAGTCAAGTCAAAAATTGTTCCAGTCAAGTGCTAGAATCTTTACGGACTTCCGAGTTTTGGAGGGAAAATGGAAACACAGGTTCTCTTCTTTTGAATTGTTTGTCCACACTCACGCACGTTCACGAACGCTTAATGGTTAATAATCCACCATTATCACACATTAACACTCGAAGAAACACAAGTTTAGGAAAATAATTCAAAACAGACAACCTGACGTCTCAAGATGGCCGCCAAAACTAACTCAAATACTTTTTTTTTTATGCTTAATAGGCAAGCGTTTGACCACACCCTGCCTGGTGTTGAGCAGTGATGTGGTCTAAGGTGGAGCACGCTTGCCTATGAGGTACCTGTTCACCTTCGATTTGAAGAGACCTATGTTGTACGTGTCGGAAAACACAGACACCGGGAGAAAGAGAGAAAAACAGAAACACAGACTTGAAGTATAATCGAAATTCATACTGCTTAAACTTAATTTCATTTTTATTGTCGAGTTGTAATTTTTCGTTTTTGTCGCAGGCTGAAAGAAGAATAACCATTCGTCTAAAATCAATGGGCCCACAATTTTTTTTTGTCAATAATTTTAAATTCATTTTGCAGAAAAATAAATCTTCATTTTTTACTCGAGTTATTGAGTAATGAGACTTTTTCTGGTGCAGTATTTGAGGTTATTTGATAATATTTATTAATCATAATGCTTTAAATTATTGTCCAATAATTGATAAACGATGTGTTGACATAATTGAAATAAATTATAGAAAAAAATTAAATATTATTTTCGGATATTGTTTTGATAAGAAACTATTAGATATTAAGTGACCCTAAAAATGAGCATTGTCCTTTAAAATTGTTTTTTTTTTTATTAATCCTCAACAATAAAAAACCTCAGAAGTCAGGACAGATATCTGTGTACACTACGTGACATATCGCGTTTATTTTGAATAGGTAGTTTTGATTTAACGTTTCTTAAACTACAATAGTAAGACGTATAGAAATCAGACATTTATATAATATTTAAAACTGATAGAAAAAAGAACTGCTCACTTCCCAAGATCAGCGACTAGGTCACAGTGGGTGTTACAATTGAAAATTATGGATACCACAGGACTAAGAATTTTTTAAAGACTACCAGTTTTATCGTATTATTCAAAGTACTGAAACTAATTAAACAATCTTACTATCTAGATATTTATTATTAAAAGAGATCTTATTGTTATCATCCTGAGTATGAGTTCAAATTTACGCTATCACTGCGTAAAGTGAGATTTCTCTACCAATAAGATCGCTTTATTTGAAATTGTTTTACCTTCATGGCTCA
The DNA here is from genome assembly GCA_948150575.1 of Tinea pellionella. Classification (NCBI taxonomy): domain Eukaryota; kingdom Metazoa; phylum Arthropoda; class Insecta; order Lepidoptera; family Tineidae; genus Tinea; species Tinea pellionella. The sequence goes on from OX411250.1 coordinate 3,301,256, forward strand.
AATTTTCTGATTGGTAGAAACGTCTCACTTTACGCCGTGAGCGCGTGAATTTTAACTCATACGTAGCCGTCAGTAGTCATAAGAAACATAGCTAAGCCTTATAATATGTAAACATCATTGTAAGTGAACGATCTGACGTAATCCTTTGGCCTCCTATTCAGAAACCACGTAAACAATTGAATATTGTTCAAATATTTGTTAGTATAACGTTTCACTAAATACTCTCACAATCTTCACCTCTAAGGAATTATCTATTGTAATATTGACAACAAATCTTCTAAGTATGTAAATTGAAGACGCCTCCACCTACAAACACTTAACAAATAGGGTTTTACCCTAAAGTTCCTCGGGACGGTATATTTTGCTGATTTTATCATTCCCTAAACGGTACCATATCCTTTGTTGATAAAATAAAAGGTTACCCCGACTTAAAATACAAGGAAAATTGTATTTTTTAACTTGTAATTGCATCTTGCACATCTTAAGAAAATTATAAACATATGATTTTATATGGTACCTATATATGGTTATCTTTATATTGTAGCACAACCTGATGATGTGAAACGGTCGCCTCCAGTATGCCGGCTTTAGAAGGTGAAGTCCAGGTTCATAAACCACACTTCTCCCGTTATATGAAGTCGATCCAAAAACGCAAATATCTAGTCAGGTATAATCTCATAAAATAGAGGATTAAATTAAGATTAATGCAATGGAAATGAGATCATTACGTCGCTCGTAAGTGTGGTGTTGAGATAAGGTGTGACGTCACATGCTTAGTGAATATAATAATATAAAACTATGAACTAATATCAAAACCCTTTAGCACCTGTAATAATCTAAAATAGATATTTAAAAAATGTTTTCTAAGCCTACATGAAAAAAATCCATACATGAGACCAAAAGTAAACATCCCTCTGAAAACCTAATATTAGGGGCATCTATAGGTACTTAAAATGTACCTACCCTAATAGATAATGAATAGGTGTTTTAATTTATGTTAATTAAAGAAACTTCGATCTCAAATGAAAGACCTACTTACTTTAAACGTATTAAAGGATCTACCTTATTATTTTCGCACTATCCACCGAAGCGTATCGTCATAAGCACATACGACGCAATTTTAGTATGAATCCTATCACGCTTATTATATATTTGAATATTTAGAATGAAAATAAAAAGCAAAAAAGTTAAACTTTTTGAAGCGAAACTTAGATGTGCGAGTGAGATGCTGCATAACATGTACATAGAATTGGAGGGAGATGACGTCATGCATGATAGACCGACCCGAAAGAACACCGACCGCGATCCAACAACTGGTTAGTTAGACAAATAAAAAACCGAGGTCGCAAGACACCGGCAAGAATGGCCCATACCGCCCGGTTCACAACAAACTTGCTTTTAGGGGAAGTTTTGTTTTTTTTTTAACATTAACTTGACTTGTGAAGACTTCTAGAAATTAAAAAAAGCAAACTGTAGGTATAGTATCTAGATAAATTAAATAAGTATAACTAGGTAAGTATGCAGAAATATGTAGGTAATTATTATTATTACCAAGTTGTGATGATATGAAGTGATTAATCCAGACGTTCAGTTATTACCTTGTAAGTCTAGATTCCTGGACTATTACTAAGTTACAATTATACACATAATGTCAATAACCGAATGTCCATGTGTTTCTCTAATGAATAACATAAAAAATCATCGCCACATCGTACTCATAGCCATCAAACTGTCAAAACAAACATTCAACTCACCTTTGTATATAAAATGCTTGCGCGCGCAGGTAATCAACAATTCCACAGGTGAACGTTATCCTTGAAATTTAAATGTTTTATTTAAAAACTAGCTGGGGTATACCGATTCGGTTGACAACACTATGCGAAGCACCTATTAGTTATGCACCAAGACACTACACACACGGTCACGCGCTTTGTTTATAATATTATTACGGCTGCTTATAAATAATTTTGACGGCACACACTGCGCATGCTCAAACAACACGCGCCGGTTTCAAAATAAAGGTTATGTTTCAGTTTGAAGCACTTTTTGCAGCCTTATTATACTTTTGACACTCCACTTTGTACTGTTCCAACTAGATTCTAGCTAGAACGCCGGTATTTACAAGATGCACTTCCACAATGCAGCGACCAATCCCACAGGGTAATTTACAAAACTTGAAGTATACAAAACTATATACGCGATCACAATTTCCCGCCAAAAAGACTACCTGTCGTAAATACTATAAAAACTTTAAAACTTCGGAACCGGTGATTTGGTTCCACACGTGACAGGGTCAAAATAACAACTTAACACTCTACCACTCGTTTAGACCATGTATACACGCTTATCATGTCTTCCACATCGCCGTATGCGTAAAGAAAATAAAGAAAGAGAAAAGAAAATAAACGAAGAATACTAAAGATAAAGTCGGCGGCAACAAAGCCAAGCGTCCGACACTCGTGCTGAGCGCTATACTGTACAAAACGCGCGGAGAGACGACCGGCACCCGTCCCTCCCGCGCCACTCCTTGCGCGCGCCCGCGGGGCCACTCGTCGCCTACGATGGGACCCACGAACTTTATCAAAACATTAGAAATTTAAAAAAAACAGCACAGACACCAATAAAGGGCAAGGACGAACACTCCTTAGACGAGCATTAGATAACGTACGTTTACACTAGTTTTTATGCGTCTGGCTGACATACTCGTACACCAGACGCAGTAGGCGGAAAGCATTCAATTACGTTCGGGTTACGATACAGTGGGGGGTTCAATTCATCATCATTCATTGAATGACCGAGTTAAATTTTCGGTCAATGCAAATCGAGTAGGACGTTTTATTTGTCCTCATGCCATAGAATTTTATTATTTTTATCTCTTACCATTATTGTTTAAGATAAATCAAATATAGATAGAGCAAGCAGATGTATGAAGAGTAAATAATATGTCTTATGTGAAATAATAGAGCTGAATTATTTATTTCGCTATAGTCTGTACCTATCCATTTTTATACCAATGCTTCAATAATATGGACATACGTCATCAACTTCTTTTCATCACCATCCTTCTCATCATCAATTCAATCAACTTCTTTTATAGTAACACTGAACATTGTATTCATAACGTCCATTCCGATTAAAATTGTTATCCATCACACTATGCTTCGACTAAAATCACACTCATGTTCAGATAAATCATTATTCGATGACAGATCGATCCAATTCTCACGTATCGCTGCTGAAAAATACATACGTATTTATTTCCAATGTTTCAAGTAGCAGCCTTTCACTTATAATTACAATGGTTACTTATACAAAGTTATTGAAAATAAGATGCGAAGTTTTTTTTTATTTGTAGCTCGACATATGACCACACTCCGCCTAATGTAAAGCTAGAGTGCGGTCTATGAACAAAAACCACTGCTACTACAGAGAAATCTCTACGGGCAGCAGTCGCCTCCGCTATGCCGGCCTTAGGAGACGAGTATGCACCGTCTAGTTTGGACGTTCCACTCTCACGCTATGCTTAACTACTTTCAAACTACTCCCGAAACGCGACAAGGTCACTTCATGGGTGTTACATTCGAAAGTGGTGAAACTGCCCCAGGATGACAGACTGGGTAAAAACCGAGCGACCAAAGTACATATAACATAGTTATATTGGTACCAGTTAGAATTTAGCGAGGTTCGAACACGGGTCTCATTGATCGTTCACACGTCTTATCGCTAGAGCACGGCCGCTCTATTTTTAATAGTAAATTAATTTTTTCTTATGTTTAATAAGAACTACTTTCAGCTTACTACTACGTTTATTTTGATTAATTTTATCAGTCGCGAGATTTTGGAAGGTTAGCCCATCGAGGTCGCTTTCAAAACGCACTATCGCGTAAAAAGCAACATAAAATCATTCACTCAGTGTAAATTACTGATTATTATTAAATTGTAATGAAAATTGAATAGAATAATAATAATAAAACTCTTTATTGTGCAACAAAATATACATTTAACAAAAATTAGGTAACACAATATATTTTTAATTATTCGAAATCTCAAAAAATGGGAAAAAAAATAATTTATCCTAAGCCTTCTTGTTCATTCAGTTAAATGTAAATTAGGGTTAAGACCCTAGTTCCTCTTCATCAATTGACCTGCCTTAAATTCTTTTGTTCATTTTTTATTTCAATTTAAACATGGCATAAATTATTTTATTAGGGCGTTAAAGCTATTTTTCTCATACAAAAAAAAAAAATTATCAGATTTATCTTGAATGTAATGCATAAAACTAGATACTTATAAATTTCAGAAGCAACCTGAACTCAGAAATCCATACCTCGACCACGTAGTCCGATATGCAACCTCCGCTATGCTGGCTTGAGAAAACCAAAATGCAGTAACAAGTTCACATTAGTACCGACTGGAATATGAGATATTTGAAGTATGTGAATTTAAACAGATATTTATTGAGAGCACATTGGGGGCGTATAAATAAAAAAAAATATATCACCCTGCTCGTTAGATGCAGATACGAGCTCGAATCGACAGGAAACATGATATAGGTACTTTTACCAACAAATTGGCACATTGGTGTACAGTAAAACGTGATCTGTAATCGTAGATACGTATATTTCAAATTCTAGCTTCTCTTTTAGATTTTCCTAACGCAATGATGTAATACTCGTATGTATGTAATATTTATTTTTGAAATGGTGTCGTACATGGGGTAACATCTAAAAATGGTAATGTTTATTAGCATAGCCTGTTGTCCAGAGACGTTACCTGTGAAGTAACCTAGTCGCGGGATCAGTTTGAAAGTAGCCGGATATATGCCCTATCAATAAATGTTGTACATTAGTCTCCTCAAACCGGCATAGCGCAGGCGACTGCTGTCTGAAAACTGTGGTGACAGTGGTTATCGCACTCTACCTTAATATCAGGTTGAGTGTCACATGCCGAGCTACTGTTAAAAATTACTTACTCATCATTGTGATGTCATTAATTTCCAAATGCGCCGGTGTCAGTAAATGTGGGCTCTCATTGGGTTTCATACATACGTACATACATACATACATACGTAAGTACAGTCGAGCAAATTAATTCGCGGCTTGTTAAATATTTCACATATATCAATATCAAAAAAGTCATTAAGCTTTCGGAGTTAGATGTATTAAAAACGAATATATAAAAGACTTTGTTATTCAATAATCTTCAGTATTTCGGTTTTAGTTCAAATCATGCGCTATTATTTTGAATTTATCCAATGAAAGGAAAGAAGGTGAGTTTAACACATACAATTAATCTAAAAATCACAACATAAAGAATTTTAATTTCAAAATTTCAACATACTAACATACTCAGATTTAACGCGTAAAAATTCAACAAAAAGAGGGCAGCGAGAGAGTGCTTTGGGCGGCGCGGCGGCGGCGATTGCATATATCACCGCTCAGCTTTCATTCAAACCCTTTGCGTTCCTGAAATCAGAGCGGAACATTCATTACGCAATATTTTTATCCCCAGAGAAAATCGTGATGAAGCGTATGGAGAGAAAAACGGGAACTTCGTTTCACAAACAAAAGCTGCACTGAAAGGGGCTGTGAAAAAACATTTTCATTGTGTCTGGGACGCGCTCGATTTTTAATCTCTCCCCTCCCTGGTCCTCACGTCCTCGCCATTGTAAGTTTATCGTGAGTTTTAAAAAATATGTTGACTTAACGACTGAAAGGACGATCATTATAAAAACTATTCTAGGTAATAGACCCACTCTAAAGATCAGCCCGACATTATCGGGCCAACGCGAGACACTGAGGAACAATGCCGAACAAAATTATTTAACTGTTCTATATTTTTATGGGGTAAGTTAGCGATACCTACCGTTATTGTCGTATCAATGCTTTTAATTAAATGATGCATGAAATAGTTGTGTTTCTGTTTACCCCTCCGGCGAAAGGCAGACCTCATTGTTACGTACAACCGGATACAAATAATACGTACCGAACATTTCATTTGAAATCCGCAAATGTAATTTATATCAGGCAAAGTGAGAGAACACGTGTAGGATTGCAGGTGTTTATATCTAAAAGCCAACGAGAGCCCTATTCCAAAAGATGCCACGTCATGTTTTATTCAAACCTTTCGAGACAAAGATCCTGAATACATGCCTGGTAGGTACGTCTAAACATGAATAGATTACCTATTTTTATTCGGTATTGTCTCTCAAAATCCGTGTATGATTATGAATAAATTGTCTGTGTGAATTGAAAATTCGACTAAAAGAATACATTAGTAATCGATGTTGTTTGTTAGTCGTCCCTTGGTTAATATTTGAGGTAAGACTCCTTTGCAAACAGACACAAATTGATATTGCTGCAAGCGTCGAAATATATTTGCATGTCTACTGCGAAGGATTGTACATAAATACTTAAACAAACAATAAATAAATTTAGAAAAACGTTTACTAAAATAGAAAACAATAAACATAATGAAATAGCACTTACTGTGATATTTTCCATTTTAAAGGCAACTTATGCCGTCTGTAGTAATGCCCTTGACTGAATTATGAATAAAACATACAACAGTTTCCTTGGACGAGCGGCTATCTGTCTTGCACAGTGGGACGACTATACTGTCATCCATTACACTGAAAATGTTAGTGTTTTCTTTGTTATTCTGCTTTCTATTTTTACCTGATACCAACGTGATTAAAGAGACATTCATTACATTAATACGATCGTCAATAAAACATATAGTGCGTACCCCGCTCGACGTATAATGCAGTTTTCTCTAGCAGCTCAAGCCGAGCTACTGACTCATTCCGCCTGATGCTAAGATTAGAATGCGGTCCATGGACTGAGAGAATTACTACCATAGAGAAATATTTGCAGCCTTGAGGAGACGAAAGTGCATCATCCAAGTTTACAATGCACCAAGCTGGAAGTACCAAGCTGATCCCAGAACATGACATTTCACAGATGTTACACCTAAAAGTGGTGGACGGCAGATTCGCATAATTAACCATCACCATTCTGCCGTCTACTTTTAAAAAAGATACTATTAAATGGTCTACGGAAAATTATATGATTAACAGATTTCTCGAGCAAGAGAAGAAAAAAAAACAAATAAACTCGAATTAAAGTTTTGTTCTTTTATGAACAAAACATATGTATTAATACAACTACAAGCAACAAACAGACACAATAATGTATTATGTTGTAAAATTTACGAAAATGCCCGCCGTAAATTACTGTCCCATGCGAATAGTTTCCTTCAGTCTCTGTCGTTACCTGAATGATAAGATTGTCGTTGAAATTTGGCATCTATTCCTGAGTACATATGCAAGTAAATCGTTTGTGCTGACTTTAATATTATTTTAGAGTTTCATTTGTAGAGTAAGTACCATTTTCATATTGTACGATTTTACTTTAAAATAGTAATGCGGGTAGCCAAACGGGTAGGTAACAAGTCATGTTCTTATTAGTATAAATAAATAATTTCGTAATAAAATTACGTTAAATCATCACCAGTCTGTGGGTACTTTATAAACTACGAAAAACTTTTTTTTATTTAAACTTATTTCCACCCAACAACCGCATAGAAGCCTAGACGCGTTCCAGGATTAGCTCAAAGATAGCTAGGTACAACTCACATTCGTCTCCCCAAGTCGGTAATAACGAAAGCAACTGCAGAAAGTCTGTGGTAGCAGTTGTCTTCACTTATGGACCGCAGTCTAAGCTTAATATAAGGCGGAGTGTGATCACATGCCGAACTTCTTACTGTATGTATGTATTATGTGTTAGAGAGCGGCTGTGGTTTAGCGGTAGAGGACGGATCTCACGATCGATGAGACCCGTGTTTAAACCTCACTAAATTTTGACCAGTTCCAATACGTGTTATATGTGATACAAACACTAGCTTAGTATAGATAAAAAATAATAATAAGTGGATTCAAATAAATTTAATTTAATAAAAAAAGTACTATGTTCTATTTATAGCCGTGACTTATAGGTATCTATTTTCAAATAACTTATTTTTGTTATCTTAGTATTATAGAAGAAAAATATGTATAACAATAATAATACGGAATATCATCGCAATATTGAATTATCGACTTGATTAATATCTTACCAACCAAATATTGGCATAACCCTCAAGTGGGTGCTTTTTTAGATGGATACAGTTTTATTTTATATAGCTTATATTTCCTTGTATCAATTTGTCCGTGAGCTTCGGGTTCATGTCCTTGGTACCAAAAAAACGTACCAAACAGAAATGTAGAGACGACGACGGGAAAATGAGATATTTACGATCTGAAGATCAGATCGCCTATCCAATTCATATAAATATCTACGACGTGAATACACTTTGTTTATGAATATTTTTACTTATAAAAAAATATAAATAGGTACCTATATTATTTAGACTCATTATCAACCGGAGCTTCTTGCAACACTCGTGTATTTTAATAGAAATATTACTGACACAAAAGACTGCATTTACCGCACATGCTATGACTACGTTGATATTTGTTATCATCAGCTGTTTTAGAGAATTAAAATAGTACGAGTGCACCTTTACACCAGTTCAACAGAAAATAGACTTTATTTACATATTAACTGTCGTCCACAACTTTGCATTTACATTACATATTATGCATTTAGCATTCTCGTTCCCTCTTCATCCCTAGGGGAAAAACTTCTCTAATAAAGAGGCCGTACTAACGCAAAAATAATTTTCATGGTTCCGGAATTCAAACAAATAAACATGTAATATGTTTTAAATGTCCGATTTACCGATAGTTTTAACTTTTAATTTTAACGTTGACCGTTTTTCACAGCATATTTTTTTTACTTCATATTTTTATTACTTTAATATTGTTGGTTATTTCGTTTTTATTTTTGTGCATATTATCTTAAGTTAAGTTTTTATTTAGGTTTCTACTAATGGAAACAATTTATTGACATTCTGTAAATAATATTGCTTGTTGTTCATTTTACTATTATTAATATTATAAAATTATTTATTAAATAAAGTTTTTCACGAATATATTTCAATTGAATTAAAAGATTTTATTAATTTAACGTTTTGCCGTGTTTTCAAAGTTATCGTGCCTTCAAAGTTTTCGAATAGTAGTCGGGTTGAAAAAAAAATCAAATAAACGCGTTAGAAAATAAAATATCCCAATTAATAAATTACGCATAATAATAATATTTATTCCTGTATAGAATTAAAAATCTCTTGAAATAAAGTATATTACTAAATCATATGTCTTCCGTCCATTAGCATTACTCGGAACATAAAGTTTTTACGTTTGTTAGGACACTTAATATCTTAATATACATCGGTGTCGCTGTAGAGCTACCATTAATTACTCGTATTTTTTTATATTTTTTTATAACCAAGCAGAGTTAAAGTGAGATAGTCATTTTGAAGTCATTGAAACTGAACTTTTGATCGTAGCAGTAACAGTTTGGTCGGTTACGTCTTTTTTATCGTCGGCGCTCATGGACCACCTCTGTGCTTACCCCCAGGCCAGTCGACGTCACATGACGACAATTATCACAAAAAAAAAACACAAAATCGTGTATTTTCTTTTGAGGCATAGCTTCTTGGTAGTTATGTGGTCTACTGTTGGGGAGTAAACTGGAAGAAAAAATTACCGTCACTGTGATCGTTACCATTCTCTATCTCTCTAACTTAATATTAATAAGTAGGTAATGAATAATACATAAACAATTATTAACTTTTGTAAATTTTCCTTGACGTCATAATAAATATAATTTTATTATGAATGGCTTCCTTAGAGTGGTGTTATTTATGCCGAGTCAATCGTAAAACATATTCACGATTATTCCCGACCGGAATATAGAGACGAACTTCCCTAAACAACTATTAGAAAATTATTATAAACACCTCTTGAAATAACACGATGTATTAACAACTTGTACTTATACTTGTACTTAGCGCCATTTACTTAAAGAGTGGTAGGAAGACTGATGATGGTTATAAGGACAGTCTGCCGTCCTGGGGTAGTAGTACCAATCGCGAATTAAACTAGTCACTAAAAATAACTAGGTATAAAGAGGAATGTGCAGAAAGGATGGTGCACATTCATCACCTCAAGCCTGCATAGCGGAGGCGACTGTTGCCTGCAGAAATTACTGTGGTAGCAGTTGTTTTCGCTCATATGTATTGAGTATTAATTTGATTAAACTATTTGAACTAAAATACAGTTTACAATAAAAAATTGTCACGCCTTTTCCCCACTTACCACGATCCTGACACAACACCCTCGCTTCCTTCACATCCACAATTCTCTTCATGCATGCCCGACGGTTATGGGCACTAGGCAGCCCAGCTTTCATGAGGATGTCTCCTCATGAAACAGTTTAAGTCTTATTAATAAAGCAACTAAACACGAATGAGGGTAGTTTAACAAATTGGATATCATTAAGTTATTACTGAGCACTTCAATTTCGCTATTTGTGGCCACCCTTATACTAAATACGGACTTATTTACCTAGGTTTATTTTTAAATCTTAGACCCGCTATCCATTGGAGCATGTCGTCAATGATTGAATAGCAAATAATGAAATATTTTTTTTTACGCAGACTGGTAAGAGTTGTAGGCAGACTGATGATAGTTATTATCCAGTCTGTCGTCCTGGGGTAGTACCACCACTTTCGAAACACCTGCGAAGTGACCTTGTCGCGTTTCGGGAATAGTTTGAAAGTAGTCAGGTATAGCGAGAGGAGTGTGCACTGTCAATCTAGATGGTACATGCTCGTCTACTCAAGCCGGCATAGTGGAGGCGACTGCTGCCCGCACAGGTTTCTCTGTAGTAGCAGTTGTTTCCATTCATGGACCGCACTCTAGCTTTACATCAGGCGGAGTGTTGTCACTTGCCGAGCTACAATAAAAAAAAGACTGATGATGGTTATCAGGTCAGTCTGCCTTCCTGTAGTACTACCACCGCTTTCAAATTTAACACCCGCGAAGTGACCTAGTCGCGTTTCAGGATCAGCTTAGAAGTGCTGATCAACTTTGACGGTTTATGTAGTAGAAGTTATCTTTGCACCATGAGTCACACTCTATCAATATGATTAGTAATAAAAAAGAAACATGCAGTTGTTTGTATGTATTTTCTGTTTATATTGTTACAAATTATTGTTAACTTGTTGTACACAAAAAATAATAGACCTTATTATTTATAAAGTTTTTATTGGATTATTAAATTAAAAGACTTGTATTACGTTATGAATAAATATATCATAGATTAGAAAGCATGCAGAAAGACAATACCCGATCAAAGATTTACATTATTTTATAATCTCGTATGTAAACAAATGTGTAGAAAGACATTTCGTGACAAAAGGTTCAAATACACGGAAAATTCTTGGACAAACTACCCATTAACTAATCATTTAATTAATAGTTATGTATTGAAGACCACAACCTTCACGTCAAGGGTCGAAACGTTGCCACATGGGACAAAATGGAAGGCGTCATACGTAACCGCAAAATGCCTCTAAAACCCAAATATTTGGTTTGATGTTAAACAACTGTATTTGGTCAATTTAGATATCAAATTCCATCTATTTGCGAGCTAGAACAAATTTTGAGAAAAGTTGCTTTTCATTCTATTTATAATTTAAAAATTATAGATAGATAAAATGCAGTTTAATATATACAATTATCAAAAGAACGGATACCTTGTAAATTAAATAAAATTGTTTATTAATATTCAATATTATTTATTGCATCAAGCCGGCATAGCGGAGGCGACTGCCGCCTGTACAGATTTCTCTATAGTAGCAGTTGTTTCCGTTCATGAACGCCACTCTAGCTTTACATCAGGCGGAGTGTTGTCATATGACGAGCTCCAATAAAAAAAAGTCACAAAATTGCGTAAAATTATTAATTATTCTTATTTTATATTGTGCTAGCTACAGAACAGAGAATAATATAACTAGCTGAGAACTAATGCATTTTCTTTGAGAAATCATCAGTTCCTTATACAAACCTTCATCCCCTAATTTACCCCCTTGAATGATGATTTTGCTGAAACACTGAAACACGTACTTAAAAGAATGGTAGGCGGACTGATGATTGTTATTTGCACAATCTGCGTTCTGATAGTACCACTTTTAAGTGTAACATCTCTTGTGACCTTGAAACTTTTATCCCCTATTTTCAATCTTTCAGTTTCTTAAGATAAAATCTAACTTATATTCTTTTCCAGGATAAAATCTATAGCTAAATTCACTTGAGGTCGACGCCTAAGAGCGATCGAATGCATCGCCTCACAGTCGAAACAATACCCTGACGGATCAAAAGGTTCAGGGAATCCTTTTCCTGTCGTTCCATCAAATTGTGGAACGACCTTCCCAGCCACGTCTTTCCTCCTTCCTATAACATGGTATCCTTCAGCGCAGTGTGAAAAGGCATCTCACCAAGCCGGCATAGCGGACGCTGTCTGCAGATCCCCTTCTTCTGACAGCAGTCGCCTCCGTTCATGGATCGCACTTTAGCTTAACATCAAGCGAAGTGCGGTCATAATATGACGTGCTAAAATAAAAAAAGAAAGAAAATAATTTTATCGAAATCTGTTCAGCTGTTTGGACGTGAAAAGGTAACTAGAAATCCAGAGTTACTATCACATTTATCAATATTATTACAGTATAAAAATATTTATTCATTTTACACAACTAAACTAATAAATTAAACTTATTTAATACTAAACTACTAAAACTTATATATAACTGATATATGTACACAATGACACAATGACAATTATTTAAATTTTAAAACACATCAAACTAATTCTAAAACTTAAAACAAAAAGTTTTAAAATTAATCTAATACTATTTAAAAAAAATCACTATGACAATAAAGTATTGTATTAAAAATATAATGTATTTTCTATAATAAAATATGAGAAGTTATAATAATTATTTACTGATTTCACATAACAGAAGCGAACTTTAATTATTTGGTCAAGCAATTAAAACATTTATTTATACCATCAAACTTAATTTTAGATCAATTAAGAGCGATCGGCTTCATTACAAAACCTTCATAATTACTGGTCGGGGAAAACTTCCCAGGGATCACATTACAACTTCTTCATGGTAATTTATCGAATCTATTATTCAGTAATCGAAGTATTCTATCAATTAGGAAGAGCGTTTGTTATCGACGGTTTCGATGTCTTACGGCCGGTAAATCAATTATGACTTAAATCGGGTGGAAAGTACTAAAAACATCTTATTGGTAACACCATAGTGATGCTGTTTGAAACAAAGTAATAATTATAAAGCGACCTTAGTCTGTAATTCTTGACTGGAAAGCGTGCGACCGTTAACTCAATTCTTACATTAGTCAGTTAGTCTGATGTCGTCTTACTGATAGCATCATAGTGGTGCTTGTACTGCCTACCTAAGTTATCTAAAACAACCTTAGGCACTTAAATAAGCTCAAATTATCTAAGAAAACGAAAGTTAGTGAGTTAAGAAGAACATACCTTATAATTATTTTTTAAATGCCTGCACGAAGCTAGTTCTTGTATCACACGCACTAAGCTACGAAAGTACATATAACATAAATCGGTTTGAACACGGATCGTGATCCTCTACCGCTAGATCACGGCCGCTATTTTAGGCGGAAGAAATAAGGAAGAATTGAATTACCAGCGCATAATATGAATTTAATAACTTAAGGAGGGAGAAAATAAAACTCTTTCTTCTACCTGTATACTAGATGTATAGAAGTTAGAATGCAACTATTACTAATAGCTACAATCAGTGTGCTATTACATTTTTTTTCTCATCTCATTCGCTTATTTAAGCAGTCTTTTAGCACAAAATACACTTGATACTATATCGACTATAATATAAGAAGCGTAAGTAGAATTTCCTTTGGCAAATTTCTTTCTCTTAAAGTGTTACACCGAACAGCTGCTCCACAGTCTCCGTGCCCATCCATTCTCGTATGTCACGCAACTGAGATATTTTTTGTACTACGATTTTGCTACATTCTGCCCATGAGACAAATGAAAACTTGTGTTTTTTATTTGGTTAGCTCAAGTTATTAAGATTTTTTTATTATTATTGTACCTCAACCTATGACAACACGCCGCGCCGCCTAATGTACATGAAACTATGCTACTACATATAAGTTTCTACAGTAAGCCTCCGTTATGCCGGCTTGAGTAGACGAATATAAATAAAATAAGGGCTTAGTTCCACTGTATGACTTAATCTGAAATCTTCAATAATACCATAGGCAATTTACCTACGTTTAGGCATTTAATAGGCTCAATTACGTAAATTACATGTATTCAACGCATAATTACAGCAATCAGACGCAATTAACATACGATTTAGAGAAAAACTTAATAATTTATATAACTTCATTTGAAACAATGTTTATATGATATACTTCTAAAGTCTAATATAATTATTATGTTCCGGCGTTGGCATTATCCACATTCTGAAGGATTTTTGTTGAAAATTTGTTGAAAATTGAAATAACTAAAAAGCTTGTTATGATATAACAGACTAGTGATGGTGGTGAACTGAAATATAGGTGAATTTATTCTATTCCAGGTGCTTATATGATGCTTTTTAAATACAATTTATTCGTAAAGCAATACCAGTAATCATGATGAATAATTATGTTTTTTCAAGAATAAAATTGTAATGAAACAAACATAAGTTTACCAGATGTGTTAGGAAAAAAGCGACCAAAGTATATAACATAACCTCAAAAATTAGTAAAATTCGATACTATTGTAATATTATGATGTTTCAGATCGGAGAGACGTGGAAAAAACCGAACAACTGGCATCCCTATAAATACATAAAAATTAAGGTTTGATTTTAGTTTCGTAATCAAAAAGATCTGGACTTTCAGTATCAATGTATGTTTAGTGCAGAAAATTTAAGAAAATTTATTTAAAAATATTTCTTAATAAAACGATGACTTTAGGCTTTCAAATTCCTATACGTTATTACCATAACTCTTCAAAATAATTTTTGCATTACATTTCATTAAATATAAGTTTATTGAACACATTGCAAATAATATTAACTGGTTAGTAAAACTTTCGACGGATGTCAGGTGCCGGATTTCCGTTTGATATCGATGTTTCACATTACATTATTAACTTTTATTAAAAAAAAAAATTATATATTATTTCAAGCGTTATAGAATAACTAAACGTGTACATAATGTAGCAGATTATTTTTAATTTATGAAGAATGTTTAATAAAAATTGAAACGAAACTCTTTTACTCCCCTAATGTAATAAATAAAACTTGCCACCCCATATCGGTGATAGGGAAACAAATTCGGGACATTCTACAACAAGTCCCTGAAGTCACAATCAATGTTCGCAAACTCTTTGATTTGTTACAAAATACATTGTGTACCTTCATGTGTACCTGTATATCAGAAGTATTTTGATTAAGAGAGCTTCTTACCTAACCCTTCTCGAAATCTGCAAATTTAAAATTTACAAGGACAAGAAAAAAAATACTTCTTTACAAATCATAATATACTTTACTCAATCTTATCTCATCTCCATATCATACATCCTAATAATCACACAATATCAATTAAATTATTATATTAATTCAAACTATTACTAACAAATGTATTCAGAGCGATTGATATTGACTCGATTGAAGAGGAGTAATGATTATTTAGTGTCGATAATTCAATTTATCGGTTTGCAAATATTACCATATTATAGGATCAATTAAGATGAGTTAAAATACCAAAGGGGGACGGTGATGATTATTAGACCAGTCTGCCGTCCTGCTGTAGTACCACCATAACTAAAAACACTATTTTATGCAATTTCATAATCTGCTTCAAAACTTCTAATAAAAATAATGTTATCTCATCCCTATGTTTACGTAACAATTTCTACATTTCTCGTTTGTTCTAGCATTATAAATATGAGCCTGTACATTTTGCTTCATATTGTATTTAACAAACTAGAAATTTCGCGCATGAGTATCTCCGCTTCCCACTAAATTAGACAATCTCGTCTTCTAAACTCTTTTGTGTAGTTGATACTGCTATTTTTATTTTTTTAGCTGTTTGTATATCATTGAACGTTGTGACACCTAAAGGTGAAATATCTAGCTTGATGTCAGAGATTTTATGTTTTGTAAGGCACGATTTGATGTATTCGACCGCTGCACTGGTCGGCCTCAAACTAAATAAAAAATAATAATAGAGGGTTACCTAAAAAAGCTGTACAAATATAACGATAGAAGGTTGCCCTACCAATAAATAGTAAAAATTAGTCTTATCAAGTAACCCATAATTTGATGCAGGCATAGATGACCAGCCCAGCCCTACTTCGGTTTGGCAGCTTTTGGGGTACATCGACAATTGAAGTTTAGCAGTGAAGTATTGTATCAAATATCAAATCTTTAGTATAAAATATTATTGTATATAAACAGTGTTCCCGTAAATCTGACGCCATGAAACGCATTTAAACTTCCAATTGAATCAGAGAATTGAATTGTGTCGAGACGAAGAGGTCTTCCTGTTTCTCAATATTCAATATGAATAAGATTTCTACCCCATCCTTTCAGCAGACCTTTATTACATTAGAAATATTGTTTTATATTAAAAAATCATTACAATTGCAATCTAATATTATGCTCGTGCGTGTATTTTATGTGTTTTCTAAGATTTTAGTTTTTTTTAGACTGATAATGTTTATTAGCACAGTCTGCCGTCCTGGGGTAACGCCAGCACAGCAGAGGGGACTGCTACCTCCACTGATGGACCGCAGTCTAACTTAACAACAGGTGGACATACATGTTTTTAAGAGATTAAAAAATTTTATGCGGCTAATTATTACGTTTATTTTAATTATTTCAATTTATCGGACGTTTCGAAATCTTTGCAGTGCACGATGTCTGTGAAGCTCTCGAATTGTCATTTTATAAAATAAAACAAACGCGATAATAATTCGCATCTTATAATTTATCTAATATATTATTATAAATAAATGGCAATAAAAGTTAAGAAAATACACAAAATCATAATCCAACATTCCTGATCAATTTCGTTAGAACCCTTTTCCTGATAAATAAACAACCCCACGATGGAAAAAGTTGTGAAATGTAATAAAACTTTTAATTAGTCCTTTATCGAGTTATTTTTTATCGATTCACCGCAATCGATATTTTGTTTATGTAGCTCGCTATGGCTTGTTCGGATTAAAGAATTAAAAAGTTTTCTGGCTGCGATCGTCTCATCGAGAAAAAGTTCCTTATTTTTATTATTATTTCGAACAGTTTTTTATTTACTTAGTTCAAAAAATTTAAAACATACCTGTAAAATGTGGCAAACTTCTTTATGCAGTAAATATATGTATCAGGGGCTATGTATAGTAGTATAGTATATATATGTATATTAGATTCCCGATCGAAAAAAAAATCTTGTAATATTTATTTTTATGGTTTGGGTGTTTCACATGTCAGTACCATCCCGGGACGATAGACTGATTGTCATTAGTCTGCCTTAAACTCAAGAAAAAGTGGAAGACAATCTGATAATCGTTTTAGCCTAGTCTGTCTTCCCAGAGAGAGAGAGAGATGACCTAGTCGTTTCCGGGGTCAGCTTGGAAGTAGCCAGATAAGAAACGATACACATTCGCCTCCTCAAGCCGGCATAGTAGAGACTCTAGCTTAACCTCAAGCGCAGTGACTCTATGTGACTTACTATATAAGAAAAACTCTTTTAAATATTATGAAAACTTTATATTTACATAAAAAAAGTTATTTTTACGACAATATAAATCGATTGTCAACTTTTTACCCCTAAATATCCAATTTAAGGATACAAAATTCGCTGAACGTTCGACCTTAACCGAAAATACTCATTATTATGAAATAACTTCTAATATGAATTTAAAAAAATAAACCGAAATCTATTGCATTAAGAATATTAGACTTTCAAAATTTTGCGTCGCATTAATCAAAACAAACGCAATAGTACGCCGCGTAAATTAGAATTGATAAAAAAAGAATTAGAATTTTATGAATCTGATATTTGTCGCTTGGATTTAAAAAAAACTTACATGGTATATTTTATTTTTGTATCGTATTTGTAATATTGTTACCAAGTTTTTATGTCTTGAAAATGCAGTTAACTTCCGGTTCCTCACCATAGCTTCTGTTTACGTAGCTCGAGTCTAAACACAAACAACTTAAATATTGTATCAAATACAAAATAAGCCAATAAACAAATAACTTGAAATCCTTCTTTAAGTGGATAGCTAATAATATTTCAAACGATCAAATGGGATGAGAATAAATATTTAAAAGTTAGTCGTTTAACGGAGAGGGCAGAGGGCTTTGTTTCTACTCCATTTATTATGAAAGCCAAGACCGTAATAAACCATTCAGGTTCTTCACTCGGTGCAACCCAAGGAGGGATAGGTTAACATTTCAATTTAACAGAAAAATATAACTTTATTCTATTTTTTTTAAATAATGTGATAGATTTTTAATTTACATATATTTAATGTGTTTTAAATAGATACTCTTTTATTTCATTCAATAATATGAGGATGGCGCTTAATTAAACAATTATTCTTAATTGAAATGAGAGTACTAGAGAGTATACTGATAATGGTTATTTGTTCTGTCTGCCGTCCTGGGGTAGTACCACCACTTTCGAATATAACACCCGTGTAGTGACTATGTCACAAGTAACCAGGTATAGTGAGAGGAGTGTGCACTGTCGATCTAGTCGGTGCACATTCGTCTCCACAAGTCGGCATAGCAGAGGCGACATAGATATTGTTTCCGTTCACTCTAGCTTTACATCAGGCGGAGTGTTGTTATATGTCAAAAAAATGAGAGATGTTATTTTGTCTCTTCTTTAGGCAGACTTCTGCAGTGGTCACTTTTTCTCACAGCGTAGATTGCATTCAGCTCAACATTGTAAGAAGTGTACTACTAAGTATGCCGGACTACAATAAAAACTGTTCTTTCCGAATTTAGTCAGGATAATAAAAAGTATTTAATTTCTTTATAATCCAAAAAGTTTTTTTCCTTGTAAGTTTTAATAAACATAAACCTATCATAATGAGACGTATCAACGCATCTTCAGTATTATAAAGTTCGTAGAAGTTTGAATGGCGTGTTCCGAATTCGCGAATACATAAAAGACGCTCGTTCCCTACATGCCTCTATTCAGAGATGGGTGAGGGGCACAGAATAACCTCTACTGATTTCTCAGGAGATGTCTTTTGAATGGAAGTCGCTGGGCTATGTCAGGTTGGTTAAATATGGAAATAATATATTTTTTAACATAATTATTATAATAAAAAAGTGTTGTGCATAGATTTTTCATGGTTTTAAAATTATGTATAAAAGTAATCTGAAATGATTTTGTTTTAGTTATGTTTATTTTATTTTTTAAAATTTTATATGCTACATATTATTTTAAATTAAATTCATTATTTAATTATTTAATTATATTGTAATCAATTTATTTAATAAAAATAACATAAATATTGTTGTAAATTGTAGGTACAAGTCAATGGCGATATGGGTAATGTAGATATAATGATATACATATAAATATAATATAAAATTCTAATGCCATATAATTGTATCGTACAAGTAAAGGACGCGACACGCAACGGATTTCTTTATAAGTGAACGCAAGAAAATAGGTACAACCCTAATACCTAATTTTCGACCTAATTTAACAAATTTCATTACGTTAATGAAGTAAGTAGGGTGCGGCTTCGAAAGTAATCTCTTTCAAAGTGAATTTTAATTTTTAATATATGAAAATTTAATATTTAATTTGTAACTTAATTTGATGTTTTAACGTACTAATAAAGAAGAAGTTTAAATGTTAGTAAGAGAAACGAAATTGCAAACAAAATGCTATTGCTATAAACTTGCTCACTAATGCCTTTTGTACGAACTATTAAGATGGACAGATTTCCAGAGAAATCTAATTAAGAACACCATAATAAAAAAATTAAGGAAAAAAGGTTGACTTAATAACTAGACCACAGTCCATTTTTTTGTTAATTGTACCCCGACATATGACAACACTTCGCCTGATCCAAAGCTAGAGTGCGGTCCATGAACGGATACAACTACTACTGCAGAGAAATCTCTACGGGCAGCAGTCGCCTGAGGAGGACGAGTATGTACCGTCTAGATTGACAGTGCACACTCCTCTCGCTGTTTGATGTTGTTATCATAGAGAAATGCATCAGCCAAATGGCAGCAGCATTCCGCTATGCCGACTTGATGAGACAAATGTGCATCATCCAAATTAACAGTGTACACCCCTCTCACTATACCTGATTACTTCCAAACTGATCCCGAAACGCGACAAAGTCACTTCACGGGTGTTACATTCGAAAGTGGTGGTACTACGGCAGACTGGACAAATAACCATCATCAGTCTGCCTACATCTCTTAAAATCTCTTATCTTAAATGAGATCTAGTATCTTGGACCTCTACTTGCATCGCAGGTGCAGTTCTTGCGGGTCGTCGTCGACCCCTGGGCTCATATTCAATGCCCGGACTCAAACTTCAAACAGGGGACCAAGAGCTTTTTGGAAATCAGTCATAATAAGTAATTACTGATGTTTCTGTCTACCTCAGTATAAGACGGTCATGAATTTAATTATTGTATGTTGTAATAAGTATCATAATTCCAAGTATATTTTAGGTTATTAATATTATAAGTTGTTTTCCTGAATATAATATTATGAAATTAGTATTATATTATGTGGCCTGTGGCGTACATTAGCTACTATTACCAAATCATAGTATACTAGCTGCTGCCCGCGTTTTTGCGTATTTTTTACTTTATTTTTTTTATTTAATTGTAGCTCGGCATGTGACAACACTCCGCCTGATGTATGCTAGAATGCGGTCCATGAATGGAAACAACTGCTACTACAGAGAAATCCCTATGGGCAGTAGTCGTCTCCACTATGCCGGCTTGAGGAGACGAGCCTATGCCATCTAGATTGATAGTGCACACTCCTGTTATAGCTGGTTACTTTCAAGCTATTCCCGAAACGCGACAAGGTCACTTCACGGGTGTTACATTCGAAAGCGGTGGTACTACCCCAGGACGACCCACTCTTTAATAGTGCCTCTAGGCACTGAGCGACCAAAGTACATATAACAAAGTGGCATTGGTACCGGTCAGAATTAGCAGGTTCGAACACGGGTCTCATCGATCGTGAGTTCACGCGTCTTACCGCTAGACCACGGCCGCTCTGAGTATAATATAATTAATATTAGGCATTTACCTTTATTATTTTTGTACGTCGTATAGCCGCACTTCGCCTTATGTCAAGCTAGAGTGCGATCCATAAACCGAGATGACTACTGTCAGAGAGAGGATCTACAAACAGTCACATCCGCTATGCCGGCTTTGTAAGATGACAAAGATTGTTCAAATTAATTTCACGATGCATTTGTAGAATATCTATAATTCAATAATCTTCAAAGTCTTCACTGTTGATTATACTACAAGCGTCATAAAGCTACAGTAGAAGGCACCGAAATTGGTAGCTAATCTGTCGCCTCGTATCTAAGCCTTTTGGATCAAATAACTTAACTACAAATCGCTGTAAGGCTAAACTTAATCTTAGTTTCATTTATTGCAAAGGCACATTACTGTAACATCTACTTGCGTTTTGGAGCATAAGGTTTTAAAACCGCATTTTTATTGATAAATTGAGATGTGTAGTATGAACATTTTCTTACGCTAGATTACTCTGCACGCAAATCATGTCGTCAAGCTTGCTTTTGCTGTTGGTTTAATTCCAGAGTGTAATTAGGTACGCATACATTGAAACCTCAGTTGGTTTAAGGTTTGTCAGCACTTTACAGATGGATATAGTTGTAAGGATTTCGATTTAGATTCATTACAAAACATCCAAGCGTTATTAGTTACATTTAGGAACAGTTTGAAATTAGCCAGGTATAACGAGAGGAGTGTGCACTGTCAATTTAGATGGTGAATACTCGTCTCCTCAAGCCGACATGACATAGCGGAGGTGACTGCTGTTCGTAGAGATTTCTTTGTTTCCGTTCTTGCTTTACATAAAGCGCGTCATATGCCGAGCCACAATTCAAAAAGACATGATGCCGATGATAATCAACAGCAGTTTTGTTTAATCCTACGTCGCACTTCGTCTAGACTCTAGAGTGTAGAATGAGCCTATAAATGCTATCTCAGATAAATATACAGAGTGTAATAAAATAGATATCTTATAAACTGAAGGTATCTTGTGCAGACCACATCCGTGGGTGAGTAGATAATTGAAATCTGTCAGTTGTGTCCATCGCGACATTCTCTGATGACAAATAACATAGTACAAGCTCAGACGTACAAAAGAAGAGAAATAAAGTATTTACTTTAGTTAAATAATTTCTAATAATAAATTCTCTTTATTTAAATGATTTTTGTACATGATCAATTAAAAATTTTCTCTTTAAACGGCGTAAAAAGACATATAATAATCTCTTTAACCGCGTGTTACACTACCAATACGAAAACGTTATTGCAAATTATATATTTTATTATTAGATTTTTTAGATTTTTATAAAAAAAATCTTGCCGCATAGTCTTAATAACATTTTTAAGCTACGAGGCCGCCCCCGCCACTTGATATAAGGTTTTTAACAAATAATAGTACCATAATGTTATGTAGTTTATATTTAACCGATAAATGGCAAAAATGATGGTCTTAAAAAGAAATACTTGGACTATGCATACAACTTCTGGTTCGCGGGTTAGTAGATGTATAGCAAAGGAGGCTGGAGGCGTTTATTAGTCATTTTGATGGTAGCAACTCATATCGCTTATCGACAGCATTCTTACTTAATTAACATTAAGAGGAGTGTTGTCACATGCTAGGCTACTGCAAAAAAATCTTCTTCTTCGTCAGCATATCAATATTCCTCCAATTCACCTGTTCTAGCCGGGTCCAGAGCCCATCGATAACTCTTAGGTCATCTATTATCGATTGGTCTTCATTGTTGAACTTTGTTACTTCATCTCTCTTCCATCTGGTGACAGAAACAGGTAATGTTATTTTCCTAAGCGCATTATCTTTCTTACTGTTAGTAGAAAATGGTTCAAGATATTTTAATTAGTTCGAATGTAACACCCGTGAAGTGATCGTGTCGTGTTTCAGGACGTTTGGTGGTAGCCACGACAGGAGTGTGCACTGTCAGCACTGTGCGCAAGTCTGCATAGCTTGCTTATAAAAATTTCCCTGTCGTTTCCGTAATGTTTACGTTTTTACTCAAACGCATTATCTTTTTTACTGTAAGTAGAAGATGGTTCAAGATATTTTAATTAGTTTCACAAATCCCTGCCCCAAATATTATTGCACAAGTCCCCAAAACTTTTAATAGGTATCTACAAAGTTAAGGAAAATTGAATTGAAGTCAGGTACTGTTGGGCAATAATAACCCAGTTTTGGGGGTTATGATGTCGTAAAAACATTGTTTAGTATAATTCCACGGCTTATATATCCCGATTGTTGTTCAACTTAATAATTATTTTAATTAATTTGTTCGTCTTTTCTACAATTTAATATCTTTGTTGTCTAAACAATTGTTTATTTAATTTAGAATCTAAATTCGGCGTGCTTTACAGACAGCTACATGGAGTGAACTGAACAAAACAGACTGCAGAAGATCTTCCTTCTTAAGTCTCTCCTGTTGGACGCGTAACTTAAATATGAACATAGCCTTTGGAACTACGTCGTTCATATCTCCGGAATTGGGGAGGTGTCTCTGGTGACAGCTATCTTTTTTACATATTTTTTAGATAATATAGATTAATTTAGTCGACACGTGTTTCTGGAAAACTTTTGTAATTGCTTTGTTCTTTTTTTATTAATTTTTAAAAATTGCGATCGTAATATTGGCAAACCTGAGGATTCGTTCGGAACTAAACCATTGCCAATGAACAAAAAAAAAAAATCATTTGTCAAAAGTTCAAACAAAACTTTTGATTTTTAAAAGTTCCTGTTAATTAAAACATCGTGTTTATAGTGTAGTTTTGTTTTAAAAATTACAATAGTTATTCGTATAAAACACTGTTATTGTTAGGAAACACAAACAAAAGATATTTGACAAACTTGTGAGGCGACAACCATAGACAACATAATAATCTACAAAACTGTTAGGTTGGTACTTTGTATTCTATCTTGTCAAACGGTACGAAAGTCGAAGTGAAAGGTCGAAGACGGTCATTACAGTTTTTCAAATATCTCCTCGATTTTTAAGTATTTTCAGACGAGAATCAAAAAATTCTTCTAATTGAAGTGATATCTCGAAATGGTTTTCGATTCACCATGGGTTAGTTTTTTTGGACCTTGCCCATTGTGCCTGACGTAAAACTGTTGTCGTGGTTAAATAATATTAGCACAGAGATTTTCCTAGAGAAAACCTACAAATGTTCATTAAGTCAATTTTTTTTATTAACAAAAAATCTATAAGGTTCATATTGTTAAAAAATATTACTCTGTTCCTGTACTATAGGGCTGTAAAAAAAGTCAACACATACTACACTTAAAACGAGATAATATCATGAAATGTACTGTAACACGTCGTACAATATAAAATGAATAGTTTTTTTAAGCAAATGCATCTCTAAGTATTTCTAAGTCTAAGCTAGTACACGAAACAATCCAAGCGTAAATTATAAATGTTAAACAAAGTTGTCGTTCTACAGACGATAGAACAAAATGCAGTAGTGTTCCACAAACCCCGTTACTTTAACTGTTTCTATGTGCATCATATTAACTAGCTTTTGTTTAGTTTATTTTTTTCTTTACATTCTAATCCTACTCTAATAATGTATTATTTACTGCATACACGAATTATCATCAATGGCTGAATAAAAAATATTTAGACAGATATCTTATTCTATACATAATTGTTTGTCCCGCTCCTAAAAAATTGCGTTAGGTTTTAGATTTTAGATAATTCGGAAAATTTTAGGCTATTTTTAAGAAGAATATTTAGGAATTGAATAATAAGTATACGAATAATAATAGGACGAGTAATAATAATAATAGCTACTATTAAGTTACAAATATTTGCTATTGACAATATTACACACAAATAAATTGATATTGTTAAAGTTTCTATTCATTGCTTCCAACTAGTTTCGAATCTTCGTAGGTAAAAGTTATTTGAAAACTTTTACCGATAAATACAAATTAAGTACAAGTGCTGCCATCTATACAATTTATTGGCGTTATTTTATGGTTTAACAACAGACATTGCATTATAATTCATCTGCACTGTACTAGATGGCGCTGATACTAAATTAATTTTTTTTTGACAATTTTTTAGTCCAAATGAATAAAAAACCGATTGAATGAGTTTTTGTGTAATGTAAATTTATCCGCTAATGTTTTAATACTAGAAATTTTGTCTTAAAACTCGGCACACTCACTTTACTGGCACGTTCCACTATTTATACTCAAATTCCGTGTTAACTCCTGAGAGATTAAAACAGTTATTTTGTACTAATAAAATATGTAGTTATTATTTATTGTTTTATTAAATCGTCATAATATAGATCTGTTAATAGATAGATAAGTATATCAATAACCTATTGATACACAAATGTAAGCTTTCTAAGCGGATTCATGCGTATAATGGATTAATTATCATAATTACGAGGGTGATTTGTTATTCATGAGGGATGTGATAATGTGATGTTGATTATGCGGATGCGTATCAAATCAATAGAGTAGTGAAACGCTTAAACAATTATTGGTGTACTCAGATATATATATACATATATTTTATTGTAGCTCGGCATGTGACATCACTTCGGCTGATGTAAAGCTAGAGTGCGGTCCATGAATGGAATCTGCTAGAACAGAGAAACCTGGGCGGGTCGCACTCGCCTCCACTATGCCAAGCATGTACCATCTAGATTATTCTAGATTGACAGTGCACACTCCTCTCGCTATACCTGGCTACTTTCAAACTATTCCCGAAACGCGACAAAGTCAATCCAAGGGTGTTACATTCGAAAGTGGTAGTACTACCCAAGGACGGCAGACTGGACTAATAACCATCATCGGTCTGCCTACCACTCTTTAATAGTGCCTATAGGTACTGAGCGACCAATGAACGTATAATAAAGTTACATTGGTACCGGTCAGAATTTAGTGAGGTTCGAACGTGGGTCTCATCGATCGTGAATTCACGCGTCTTACCGCTGTAAAAACTGTTGCTGTAAAAATAGATTTATTAAGACTGTTATTGTTGCGATCGTTTTTTGAATCAGTTTTGCTTAGTTACTATAATACTTACGAGTAAAAAAAATAGTTATAAAACTACAGAATATAAAGTTTAGCTTGTTTTTTCTTTCTCTTAATTATGTCTTATACTCGTATAAGAAGAAAAAAATCGTGAAGTAATTCTAAATCAATTTTTGTTGAAGTTTTTTTCGTTGAAAATGCATCAAATCAATTTTTTTACAACATTCTATTTGCAAATTCATGATCTAGGGCCTTTTTTATATTTCTATACATAAGCGTAATATCGGGTATTTTGCGTGTTTTCGCACTGTCAAGGTCGAAGCAATCGTGTGGTCATCCATAGGGCCCTTAAAATTGTCAGAAAGTAATCTATAGTTTGAGAGAGAAAAGTAGAATTAGTTTGCAGAAACCAAAAATAAATTTTCAATAAACAAATATACTCCCAATACAGATTCACTATCTACTTATTTATTTTATATTTTAACTAGTTTTTTGTGGCGCGCTTCGCGAGCGCTGGGAGTGTTGTGGGTGCCTTTGAAAAAACAAAATTTTGAATAAAAGGGTGGCGATTTTGAAATTAGAGGGCATTTCCTACAACATTTGTTCTGGCACATCGGCCCTATCTCGTTCTTACTTTTAAAATTAAATGATTTTTAATTTAATTTTATCATGTCACTGATTATCTCATTTAAAAAGTAGCGTAATAATATCTTTTAATATTGACCTTAGAGATAAAAATCTTGATTTTCTTTGAGATTGTGGCACAAACTGTTTCGACAAATAGCATTTTTGTGTTGCCGCGGGCCGCCCGCTTGGATGCGGTTACACACTAAATGCTGGCGAATTGCTACAAATAGACTTTAAGTTTGTCTCGACCCATTTTCAGTCTTTTTCTAAAAAATATATTTTTTATATTCCCTTCATTTTTGATGTCGGATTAGGTATAACAACTTCTTATGCTTAGGTACTTATTTCATAACTATTTTGAGCTGCCATGGTCTAGCGGTAAAACGCGTGTGACCCGTGTTCGAACCTCGCTAAATTCTGACCGGTACCAATGTAACTTAGTTATATGTACTTTGATCGGTCGGTCTATGCCTGTGGGAAAAAGGCGTGACAATTGTATTGTATTGTATTGTATTGATCAGTCAGTGCCTATAGGAACTATTAAAGAGTGGTAGGCAGACTGATGATGGTTATTAGCACGGTCCGCCGTCCTGGGGTAGTTTCACCAATTTCGAAAGTAAAACCCGTTCACAGTAACCTTGCCGCGTTTTGGAAGTATTCGGGTAATGAATTAACATTAGTTAGTTAGACATTGACATTAACATTAAAATTAACGTTAATATTAACATTACCAATGACATTAACATTAACCTTAATTTGCTAAAGAAACTCCTGAAAACATAGCGGCCGATATCAACAATCAAATACAAAGTCTGTCTCCTTCCCTGATAAACAAGGTAATCGAAGTTCCTCATGAACTATTTTTAACTATGATTGATGATACCTTGTCGAGGTTTGTCAACATGCAGTCCCAGTTCCTCTCTAAACCCCTTTTGTACCACTTTTTTCATTTCGTCTTTGTCTTTTTTAGGTGTACTGGCTGAAGACAAGTTATATGAAATATGTAATATCATATCCATACATCTAATCCAAGCATGCAGTGTTGAAAGTCCATATTGAAATGAACTTTGGTTTACGTTTCGTGTCTTCACTTGGTCTAAGTTATTCATTTATCGAGGAGTAGCACCACTGTACATGTTGCACTCGAAGGAGTTTCAGTTAAAACTTGTGCTTCTTTACCATCAATCATGGTTAAAGATAGTTCACGAGTAACGTCGATTACCTCACCATTCACCACTTTAACTAAAAAAAACGAATTCTTTTATCAGTTAAAAAAAACGCGGGGAATTGAACAAGAAATCCGAATACATCTCAAATAAACAAACTTCTCTTTGTTAATCTCACCAAAAGCCTTGTATATATGTACAGAAAGAAACAGGTTGCGTTTATTAGGAGATGAAAATCAAACAATTGTGTGTAATTTGCCTACGTATTTGATTCCGTTGTCCATTTTAATTTTCATACTAACAACAGAATGAACAACATTCCATGGTTTATTCGTAGCTGTATTATTTGCCTGGAGCAAATACAACCCGTACCAATTCGGCCATTGTTAGAAATATTCTGATTGTTTGTTACTGACCAGCCGACGGGCATATGACTTATTGTTTCCTCGCGTATCGCTAACAAGATTTTACTAATTGAATTTGGACAATTTAATAATTTATAATAAGTATTAATTATTTAATATTTCAATATTCTGATGTGTTTTTTATCATTTTCTTTGTATGTTAATTTAAAATAATATACTTATTTAGAAATCTTTATTTGTCGCCCGCCTATGTATAGGTTGATAAGGCACATCCCTAGGTCTACTAGGCTACTTCGAAACTGATCCAAAAACCCAACTGTTAAAAGGCCCAGGACAGCAAACTGGTCTACTAATCAATGCCAATCACTCTTTGGAAAAAAGTCGAAATAATTCTCGTAGTCCTGAAAATGTCTTAATCACCGAAAAAAGAGACGGAAATAAATTTCTTTGTTCTTATACTGTTCGTGATGCATGCTTTAATGTAAATTATTAAAACTTATTAAATTGAAATACAAAATACAGCTATAGTACTAATTAACTATGAAAATATTATAATAACTATGAATTGAATTACTTACTCGTAATTTTAAACATAATTATAATAATTAGATGTTGTATTTTGAAGGTACGAGAATGTTGCCCGAGGCGACACAACGAAGTGGAAACTCGCACTAGTTAAATAAACTTACTCACTGATTAAACCTTTGAAGCTCATAGTTACGAATTGTATATTTCAACTATTATATTCTACCACACAGACAGACGAATTAATATTACAGAAAATGACCTCAAAATGTGCTTTTGCAAATTCAAACAACCACTCGTTTTACGATTTATCTACAATCTTTAATAATGTCTATAACGCGACGCTTTTGTTGACAATTGCTCTACCAATATACAGGCAGACAGAGAGTTAGCAAACCGTAAAATTATGTCTAAGGGAATCCGAACTACAATAACAAAAAAAAAACAATTATAATTGGACTAAATTTTATTCATTTGTTTTTTAAAGTAAATACTCGTATAATAATACGTAAATTTTTAATTCTGTCGCACAAAGGTCAAAGACGTATATAAGCGCATGTAAATATTAAGACAAACTGCTCGACTTGGGCTTAATTTTTTCATAGTAGCCCGGCATAATAATATTCCATGAACGGGAACAACTGCTACACACAGAAAAAATACTGCAAAAAGCAACCGCCTCTGCTACGCCGGCATAAACAGATCAATGTTAACCATCAGGTTAATAGACTACGTCAGTCCGCCTACTACTCTATGAAATAATATCAAGCGATGGGATATAGCTTGTACGGATGCTAGCTTGTATTATACTTGCACTGATAGACAGTTAAACATACGATTAGTATTATATTAGTAGTGCCTCCATTCAATACTTTGTATATAATATTTCTGTACAGGGCGCGACGCCTCAGTGTACAGTCGGCATAAAAATTTAAATACTTATTTTGTAATTAAATTAAATTGAACATAATTTAAAACTATTGTAGCTCATTATTGAAATGTAAGCCCTTTATAAATTTTCCACCAGAATAACAGGAAAAGTGAGCAGAATTAACTTTGGTAAATGTTCCATGTTTAATTAGGCGCGAACAAATACACTCGCTTGTGTAAATGGCCCGAGGAGCTGCGAAACCGCTTACCGCTGCTTCAGTCTTTGTTTGTCCTTTGTACAGTATTTGTACGTACCTTTAGAGAAACTTTCTGTACCATATACAGTCTAACTTTATACTCAACATGACTTTATTTAATTATTTATTTATCGATCAATTTGTTAAACATTTTCCAGTAATTTAACCTTTACCTTATCAGTAATTTAACACAGAACATATTCCTAAAAGGTTAAAGTTGCTAATTTTCTAAAAGGTAATAGTATCCGCAAACTCTACAAAAACAATTTTCATTAAAATATAAAATTCAATAACAAATGGAAGTAAATATAATATTCTATTAGCAAAATCCGTTTGTCATAATTCAGGCAGAAAAGTGGCTTGCAGAATCCAGGCAGGTGGTCTTAATAAATACAAGAACGGTCTATCGTGGCGTTCGTAATAAATTCAAGAGGCAATCAACGCCACGGGAGCGGGTAAAAATATTAATAGCCGAGAAATAATTATGTATTCATGACTTCCATCCTCGCCTTTGGGATAAACGGAAATAACCTATAAGCCGAAAAACTAATCCGATGGGACCTACGGAGTCGGCCATCTGAGCTCACATCTGGTAACAAATTCATTTTAAAAAATATATTATACCATTACTTCTCTTTACAAAACATCTAGACCTAAAATTTCATGCAATTTAATCGATTTAAAAACATCTCAATGCTAGAACTTTTGCTTTACCTATATAGGTCAACTATAGGTACGTTATTATTAAGTATTATCATCGCGGTTAGAATTCGAATGCTAACAATTCAATTGAACTAGTTACGGTGTAAATCACATGCATAGGCAATAACCAGTGAACGTCAGTTTGGGATGTGTATGTTTATTCGATCACTAACAATTGAGTTAAAGAGGAGATTCGTCGAACAACAAAGGTATTCGCACACGACTTCACTACAACAAAATTAAATTTATCTTTTGAATCATGTAGTTTTATTTATTGAATTGTTTAAATTATTAAATTACATTATTCTGTGAATGACAATAATTAATATAAAGAATTGAAACTTATTTGATTCTTCATGTCGCATGTCGATGAACTTGCAGTCACGATTCTTATGATTGAAAATTTTTAAAAAATCGTATATGTAAATTCCATGACTTAGAGAAAGATATTAGCTTTGTTCTATATTTTTTGTCTATGACTAATACAAAAGCTTCATGCTTTTAACATCAACTGACTGGATGGTCGTTTCAGTTGAGCCGATAATTCGACTGCACCGTTTCGCGACAATGCCGCAATCGGGCTTTCAATCTACATAATGGATTGTTCGGCTGGACGCGCCGTCCGGTCGTCTGCTCATTCAATTGTCGTGGTCACTCGATGTGTCTCTCCTCGACCGGTTATTGCTGCATACGGAATTAATAATTTCCCTTGCTAAATGACTACGATATGTATGGGGAAGAAAAATCAAAGATGTTTTGTTGCTGATATTTTAATTATATTTATAATATTTTAATTCATTAATTATATCAATATGTCTTGTACGTATATGATATAATAATTAACATGTAATTTTAACGTTGATATTTTTAATGGGTACATAATATTTATAAGTAAAAATCTACAGCACTACCGATACGTAAAATAAAAATATATAGTTTAAAAAAACAAATAGATTTAAACAATCTAAAAACTTATCTAAAAAATTAATTATTTACAATTTGAAATATGATTAACTACTATAAACCAATATCCAATCTTCCTGCTGTGCAATGACATCGCCCATGATGTATGATTCAATAAAAGATCCCCTCGAATAAATTCCAAAGTGGCCACAGCTACCCATTATGACGTAGACAATGAAGGCCTGTGTTTATGCTGTGAAAAACTGAAACAATGTAAATGGTACAAATAGAAAACAATGGAAACATAATGAAATGGACTCTGTGTGGGGAGTAAGTGAAAGCTTATTTAGTTATTTTAAAAGCTTTTACTTTTGTTTATGTACTACAATATTAAATTAGGTTACTTATTAATAAATATTTTAGTTTTTTTTTAAATAATCTTTATGTATAAAAAAATTAATACTCTTTGTTTATTTGTTACGGCAATGTTTTTGCCCCTTTATTAAGGATGGTTTTAGGCTTTTATGAAATCGCTTGGCATCCCTAGGGATGGAATGAGAACACTAAATGCATCATATCGATTAATCGCATAAGCAAAAATGGTTGTTTTATAAAAGACGTACGCGCTATCCTATTCACATTTCATTGCTCGTACTCTAGCTTAAAATTAGACAGGGTGCGGTCATATGAGGTGCTAAAATAATTTAAAAAAAAAAAGTTATCGAGAAGTCAGTTGCCTCATGTATCATACTCGCTAACTTCAGACAAACTGTGGCCACATGTCGGGCTACTATAAAAATTCTATAAATATTGAATATGAAGATTGCAGAATTTTTTAATGCGAAGCTTTATTATTGATACTAAATTTGTATATTAAATTAGGGTTACCACAAACATTATCGTTTCTTACAGTCTAAAAGGGGTTTTAACGAATTTATTGTAATTAACTTTACGTCCGTGGTCTTTAGCTATAAAGGAAAATAATTAAGGAAAAGATATTTAAAGCGGCGCGGCTTTAGGTATTAATCTAATTTAATACGTAGCTTTTCATTAATTTTCTTAACGTTAACAAAACATTATATTGTATAGTTATAGTAACAAAATATATACAATAATTATAATATAAATTTTGACTTAAATTTAACTCATAATCAATCAGTTATATCATCTATCTAAGATACCGCGTCGGTGTAGGAATATTGACATAAACGTCCCGTGTTCGAATCTCACAGAAAACACTGTTAATGGATTCTCAAAATATTCCAAAAATTCAATGAATAATTTCAGTTAATTCGCTGTAACTTTATTGTATGTGGAAAGTTACAAAAGTCCAAAACTCATCGGCTTAATAAAGTTCTTAAAAGTTGAAAGCTTAATTGATGTCCATGAAAAGGCTCTCATATGTAGTTAGGTTCCTATTGAACATTGAATAGGTATGGCACAATAGGCATCATACAAAAGGTACACTGTACAGTAGTGTACAGCTACATTCATCGAATACCGAACGTCAAAAATTGAAACGAAATTGAGATTTTTAACAGTTCACTTGTTAATCTAAAGCTAACTTTTAACAATAGATTTAGGAGCCTACTAAATATATTTTGAATGGCTTATAATATAATAAGTCAACGTGGTAATGTTACATAGATTACAGCGACCGTAGTCCTGCGATATCAGACGTGAACTTACGAATGATCAGACACGTGTTTACCAAAATCTCGCTGACCGGTACTGTTATAACGAGAGGAGTGCACGTGCAACCTGATGGTAAACATTCGTCTCCTTAAGCCGGCATGGCGGAGATTCCTACTGTTCGCCTAACATCAGGCGTAGTGTTGCTATATGACAAGAAAAAAGAAAATATAGCTTTGGTTGTTCACTATCTACATATACCAGCTTAGTATACCCTACCCATAGTATTTAAAAAACGCAGTAATTGTACGTAATTTTCTATCAAATTGTACGCGTCTATGACAATCTGAACAGATAGCGAACATTAATAAATAAAAAAATTACTTACCTACTTATTGATATCGTTCAAAGATTTGTGAGTTCACCATTGCGAGACAACGTCCATTAACAAGCAGTTGTCTTATCTTAATAATTAACTAAAGACAGTATAAATTATAAGTTAACATCCACTTCTATACTGGTATTTATAAATAAGATAAAATAACTGGGAGGCTTGTTAAGTGTGTTTGAGTAGCGTGTATAAACTGTAGGACAAACGAAGAACCTAAAAAAAATTTAGTTCTAATATTAAAGTAAGATTTCAGAGTACCAGATCTTACTAAGATTGGTCAAATACACAAAAATTTCACATTAATAATGAGTTCTTATAGAATTTTCGTCGTTTACATAAAATTCGGATAAAAAAATAAGAAAAGCATATTTTATATTCTGACGGTACAGCTGCCACGCGCCCTCGTTAAAATATGTAGGAGTAACTGCTCTAGTATCCTTTTTTTCTAGCTCGGCATATGATAACACTCCACCTGATATTTAACTTGAGTACGGTCCATAAACAGAAACAACTGCTACCATAGAGAAATATGTGC
Source organism: Tinea pellionella (assembly GCA_948150575.1). Classification (NCBI taxonomy): domain Eukaryota; kingdom Metazoa; phylum Arthropoda; class Insecta; order Lepidoptera; family Tineidae; genus Tinea; species Tinea pellionella. The sequence goes on from OX411250.1 coordinate 3,335,539, forward strand.
AGCCAGGCAGCAGTCACCTTCGCTATCCATTAAACATATATTCAAATTCTTACCGCAAAAAATGTGTTTAAAGACAAAGGCACTATATGAGCGACCTTTATCGAAATGGGACGTACCCAACAAGTCATAGCAATTGTTATTTCCTTGCGAATTTTCGGAGATAATTTTATCCAATCGCTCTTAAACAATGATTGCACCAAGAACTGACTCTAAAAGGAAATATATTTTTTAGATATTTTTTTCATACCTTACCATATAAAGATATTGTAACATACCTCATATTCAATTTGGGTTCCGTAGTAACAAAACATAAAAAGTTCGGATTGTAGACTAATAAGATATAAGGCTAAATTAAAAAATTCTGCCAATATTACTTTAGTCTGAAAAAAATGGTAGATCAGGTCTATCTACTATTATTACACAGCGTGTCTCAAGAGTATTAGTAGTCCAAGCGGAAACTAACTTAATTCTACGACTGCACTCGTGTTAGCGTTAATGTCTACGCCCAACTGCGTGAAATTAGCACGCTAAAAAGTTTTGCTCGAGTTAGCGTGTACTGCCAATTGTATTGACATAAATAGAACACGTTAAATTCTCAGGCACATCAATGTAATTTTTGCACTAAAATTGCACTAATTAACGCGTTAAGACACAGGTAGAGTCAGCAAATTTTTCTTTTAGAAAACATTAATCTGGTATAGGGAGAAATCAAATATATAAAAAGAAAAGACCAGAATATGAAAGTTTAGATGGACAGTGCACGTTTATTTTTATATTTGAAACAAACTTACTGTAACCATTCTGTATACAACTATACAAAACATAACCGTTGATACTAAAAGCTGCATTAATATAGAACTATTAAAAGTCGTCTCCAATTTCTCTTTGAATCTGAAATTTTTTCGAACAATCAACCTCAATCTCGATTGATCAATAAATCTCACTAAACTATTATATATTAGGTATTACAAGACTCTATCTTAGGTCACGTCCATATCCTACTGGGGTAGACAGATTCTATGGAGCGCCAGTGATTTCTCTCTCTACATACCACTTTCGCTTTGACCAGATTAATTTCTTTTATTATTGTAGCTCGGCATGTTACTCCGCCTGATGTAAAGATAGAGGGCGGTCCATAAACGGAAACAACTGCTACAAGAGGCGGCAGTCGCCCCCGCTAAGCCGACAGAATGTTTTCAATATTTCCAAATGCCGAACGAATATCCGAATAAAAATCTCCTGAAGTGACTAACTGGCATGTAACAAAGTTAAAAATGGTATTAAACACTCACGAGATAATTGTCTTATGTTTTAATACAATATATTTCAAACGTTGTTGTACTAAATCTTTATTTAATTCTTTCCCGTAGAGAAATTTATTAATTTTCACATCTTCCGTATTATTAACCAAATTCTCTGAATGATATCGTAACATATTTATTTGTGATTTAATTTGTGAATAAAAACTTGCTAGTAAACAGTCGAATGTAAGATCGCCCAAGCCAAGCCATGTCACTATAATAGATTCGTATAATGCTGACATTGTAATCCTGTAAATAATGAATAAGTGTGAATAATGAACCCAGCAGTTGTGCCTGAAAACACCGTGAAGATACCTTTAGTTGTTCTAAAAAAATTGAAATAACAAACCACAATAAATTCAAAGATTTTAAATTTACAGTGGAATTTGAAATTGGAATTTGGAATTTGATGGGTCCCAGAGAATATTAAATTGCCTATTAGACTCAACGACCGGTCAGTGGGTCTTTGAGGACACGTTAGTATTCGGAGACCGACTGGTGAGTCAGCGTGGAGGGTCTCCTAAGATTTTCCGCTCATGGACTTCACTCTAGGCTAACATCAGAAGAAGTACGGTCTAATGTTGAACTACTAGAAACATTAAACGGCTTAAACGATTGCCGTTAACGGGTATCCATAAAGCACCCTTTATAGAGATAAAGGCTTGGAGATGATGGAAAGGTTTGTGAATTGAGTCTTTTAACATTAAAACTTACCCAATAGTACTGTCAGTATTAAACGGAAAATAGGAAGGTATTACAACTTTGTTACCCAAAATTAAGTTAACGATAGGAGCAAGAAGCCAAGATATACCAGCTAAGGTTAAAGCCAACATCGACATTTTAAATAAAGTGTTTGTTTCCTTATTATTGCTTTTCAATACTTTAATATCGTAATCGGATTTGGCTTTAAAATATGGACCTGCGAAGGATAATTAAATGTACGCTTTTTATCCTATTCCGCAAACGTTTGGTTTTTCATTTATATGGTATATTTCATTTATAAGAGCGGTCGTAGTCTAGCGGTAAGTCGTGTGAACTCACGATCGATGAGACCCGTGTTCGAACCTCGCTAAATTCTGACCGGTACCAATGTAACTTGTTGTATGAGTGGTAGGCAGACTGATGATGGTTATTACTTAATAACCCAGTCTGCCGTCCTGGGGTAGTACCACCATTTTCGAATGTAACGTCCGTGAAGTGACATTGTCGCGTTTCAGGAATAGTTTGAAAGTAGCCGTCTGTCAATCCGAATGGTACATGCTCGTCTCTTTAAACCGGCATAGTGGAGAACCGGATTTCTCTGTAGTAGCAGTTGTTTCCATTCATGGACCGCACTATAGCTTTACATCAGGAGAAGTGTTGTCACATGCCGAGCTACAATTTAAAAAAAATGGTGAATGATTAACAGCTTCTACATATATTAAAATTATTACAGGCTAGATGTCCCAATGCGGCTTCCCTCTCTTTTCACCTTGTCACATAGTTTCAGGATAAATAGCTAAAATATTTGCCAATCGAAAAATTACCACTTACCATCCATAACATCCAATAATTGATCAACATCATTTCTTTTAATATTAAGGATTATTATTTTATAAAATAATAAAGCTGTTTCTAATAAAACTGTTAAAGCAGCTACCACATGATCCCATTTGTCAAAAACCTAAAACATACTTCATATAGTTTAATTAGACTGAATTGTATAATTATTTGTTTTGTGCATACTATAATTTGGATAGCTAAATATGGTTGAAACCTATATTTTCGTTACATCCCGCCTATTTAACGCAAATAAAAAAAATTGTTTACTCGTCCCGTCCCTAAGGAACCTTTGTGGGTTAATAGGTGTACCACACGTTTTAACCCACATCCTAGAAAATAAAACTTAATAAATGAACTACTGTTCAAGAAAGAGATGTTAAAGTAGAATTAACTGCAGCCCTTGCTGGCTTGATGAACAGTGGCGGCACTAGGTCAAATGTAGACGTCATTGTTGACATCAGCTTTGCGAATCAAATATAAAACGTTTAATTAAATGAGTTTTAATACAAATGTAAAACTTTTTTGCGCGGTCCCGTCAGATACCGACCGATGCAGACGTCGCTGTCGTCTAACTCCGCCACTGTTAATACAACATTATGCCTGGCTACTTGCAAGCTAATTCCGAATCGCAACTAGGTTACACTTGAAAGACTGAACTAATAACAATCTAGGTAGAGATACTTGTAAATGGGAAAGACATTATTTGGTGTTAACATTTTTTTTACATTTTTATATTTTATATTTTTTATGTTGATATATGTTGATTATGTTAAGCAGTGGCGACGCTAGGCTTCAACTTCAATGTCCAGTTTCATCCTCTCGCCTCTGGGGGCTTCTCGCCTCGCAAAACTGGTGTCGCCGACATCCAAGTTTAGTCTAGCGCCGCCACTGTGATTAATCAAGCAATTGGTTTGAAAATAAAACATACACTATAAATAAAAATTACATGTTGCAAATTGTAAGTAAAAATAAGAAAAAGGCCGAAATAAACGTAAATGCGATGTGCAGTATTTTTCAAGTCACTATTAAATTTTCTTTGTGGTTTACAAAATGCCGCCAAAGATAGCATCTTAAAATGTATTTCTAAAGAACTTGTTGGTAGTATTTCTCCCATTTCTTTTATATTTGTTAAAGGAATAAGCGACTTCACGTTTGTTCGAGTGATAATGATATTTAGTGCTTATACGTACTATGTTTAATATGCAGAACTTTCACATAATATGCTTTAATCATAATTGTTGCAGTGTACATGGTGTTTTAATTATGTAGATTGTATAATATGTCGAACGCGAGTACTATACACAAATCTCCTTCTGCGACTGCCGCCACTACAAAGTCGTGTCCATTTTTATTTATTTTTTTTGTAGGACTGCTAGTACCCGGTCAAAACTAAAACTTAAAGTTGGATATTGAGACAAGACTTTGGAGGAGAAAAAAAGAAATTAGTACAAGACAACGAAACTACGGCTGGACTAAGGAGGACTGAAACGACAGATAATAGAACCTGCAACGTAATCCTTCGGTTATGAATAGCGCCATGGCTGAACATCAGGCAGGGTGCGGTCATAAATGACGGGGCCATCCAGGCTAAGAGAAGTAACAAAAAAAGCGTTTATAATATTAATTTTATAGTCTAGATACTGGATATTTAATAAAACTTATTTAAATTAAAAAATTAAACATCCTATATGTACTACACTACTTATATATGAAAACGAAACGATAGATAAAAATTAAAGTATAATTTATACTTCACACTACCAAAAAATGTTTTTTCTTTAAATACAACATAATTACCTTAATTATGTTATTATTCACGCGTTATTATAGACAAACACGTAAAATAATTACTTTGTTGATTTTTATCACGTTTTTTTCTTTTTTTTTTTTCACCTGCGCAGAGGATTTTGCGTTATATTTAAAACCGGGTACATCAAGCCGGCATAGTGGAATATACCTACTCGGGGGATTCTCTGTAGTAGCATTTGAACCCGCTCATGGACCTCATTCCAGGTTAGGTTATACATGTTGTTAGCTATACTTTTTGAAGCATATTTTCTTAGTAGCCATAATACTTACATGTCTAAAAAATATGTATCAAACTACAAGAAATAAAATTGAGTCGTAAAATAAAAAGTTTTTTTTTTTCTTATCTATACTCTATACTAATATTATAAAGCTGAAGAGTTTGTTTGTTTTGTTTGTTTGTTTGTTTGTACGCGCTAATCTCAGGAACTACTGGTTCGATTTGAAAAATTCTTTTTGTGTTGGATAGATCATTTATCGAGGAAGGTTATAGGCTATGTAACATCACGTTGCGACTAACAGGAGCGAAGAAACAGTCGAAAATGTGGAAAAAACGGGGAATATTGTTCATCTTTGAGGGCTTCCGTTGCGTGCGCTGCGAAAACCGTTCGGGATACCCAAAAAATATGTATGAAAGAATGATTCCTCTTTAAATTATCTAAAAAAATGTCCGCGACAGTATATGTCTATCTTTTAAGATTAACTCACAATAACCGTTTTTATGATAATCAAATCAAAATTGTTCATCTTTGAGGGCTTCCGTTGCGTGCGCTGCGAAAACCGTTCGAGATACCCAAAAAATATGTATGAAAGAATTATTCCTCTTTAAATTATCTAAAAAAATGTTCCCGACAGTATATGTCTATCTTTTAAGATTAACTCACAATAACCGTTTTTATGATAATCAAATTTGGTCGAAATTAATGCATTATTTCAAATTATTTGTCAGAGTTGTATCAACATAATAATATTAATCTTTATCAAAATAAATGTGTTATTAATTAAGAGTATTTAACTGTGAACACAATTGTCTTTGACATCATCTAATTTCAATAAACATCTTATAAGATAATACAATTTTAAAATAACTCTAAAACAAAATTCAAACGAGGCGGGGAGAGGCGGTGCTTGCGGGCGGAGGGGGGTGTAGCTCTACGAGGTACCATGCCGCTTTAAAAAATATATTCTTTTTAAAACTACTTTATAATATATTCTATTAATTATGTAACTAAATCGTCTAAAATAAGTTGTGGGTAACAGCTATAGGTAATTTATAATAAAGCATTATTTTTATCTTATGTGTAACAATAACTCGAAAAAACCCGGGCAGCGCCGGGCACCGTCAGCTAGTGTTCTATAAATATGATTTGAAAAAAAAGTGAGGTGAGCTCTAAATCAATTTTCATTGCATCTTTTTTCGGCGAAAACTCGTTTAATTAATTTTATTTTTACATCGTTATATAAAATCATGATCTAGCTTCGTATGCTCAGGGTGATTGAGAGGCAATAATATAGGTCCCTTAACATAGGGCGGCATGCCATGACAAAGCAACTCAATTGTTTATTTTTTTAAGGATTTACTTAAGTAAGGACTGAATTACTGACCTAATTACTTATTTAAAAAATAGTTATTATGTGCCTTTTTTTAATGTTTTTTTTTTTCTTCTTATTTGCCTAATGCCTTTTTGGACGTACCCATTTTTTTTTAATGTAGCTCGGCATGTGACAACACTCCGCCTGATATAAAGCTAGAGTGCGGTCCATGAATGGAAACAACCGCTACTACAGAGAAACCTGTGCGGGCAGCAGTCGCTTCCACTATGCCGGCCTGAGGAGACGAGATTCTTCTATCTAGATTGACAGTGCACACTCCTCTCGTTATACCTGGCTACTTTAAAACGCGACAAGGTCACTTCACGGGTTTTACATTCGAAAGTCGTGGTACTACCCCAGGACGGCAGACAGGACAAATAACCATCATCATCAGCCTATAGGCACTGAGCGACCAAAGTACATATAACAAAGTTACATTGGTACCGGTCAGAATTAGCGAGGTTCGAACACGGGTCTCATCGATCGTGAGTTCACGCGTCTTACCGCTAGACCATGGTCGCTCTATATATTGTTTGTCCTGTGCAGTCCTGATCTTTATAGTGATTCTAGTAAAATACTATATCAAAATAAACAGAGGTAAGTGACTACCAAACAAAGGTGACTAAAGAAATTATGTTAAACGAAATGTTGATATTTCCAACGTTATTATTAAATAGAAATTAGCCTAATAAATATTTTAACAAATATTAACGAAAACAACACACAATATGTAATTAAAACCGTTATAACATCATTCGTTTTGACAATAAAATAGTCTGTAATTATAATTAAAATAAACTCCCTTAACTTACCTAGGACGAACACCATTCTCTCGCCACAACACAAGTGTCGAAACAGTTACTCAAAAACTTAATGATGAAGAAAGTATCTGATTCTCTGAAAATTCACTTTCAAGTGTTAATGTGGGTCGGATTTTATAGACCACTGAGTTTTTATAAAAGCAAAGTAACAAGAATTTTGCTTAAAATTTTAATGATTTTATACAACTTTCAACATTTTATTTTTGCTATGCAGGTAATCTTAGAGCGCCTGTCGTCGTAGGCGTGGGTTCGCTTTCAATAACATACAAAAATCTCGGACGATGTCATTCTAATTTTAAGTTTAGTATAGGTATTATAAAGAAGAAAAAACATTAACTAAAATTACTTTACAACACTTTACTTACAAAAAGTAAGAGTTACTACTGTTACCAGCACCGTCTGCGGTTCCGGGTTTATACCACCGCTTTCAAACTAGTCGTGTTTCGGGTTTGGAAATAGCCAAGAGTGATATAACAAGAGGAAGACGTCCTGTCCACCTGGACGATACACATTCGTTACCTTAGTCCGATAATACAAACGACTGCAACGTATGTCGTAGCAGTCGTTTTTGCTAACAGACCGTACTTTAGCTTAATCAGGCGAAATGTTGTCTCGAGACAGGCCGCTATAGCAAAAAATTAACAATTGCGAAAACCTCAAATTAAAATACTAGTGGTATACTTCTATATGTGTAATTACTAGTGAAAAGTAAGATATACCATTTAATTTTGTATATTTTCAGTCCCTAGATAATATTGATAATGTAATAGCTGCATCATTAATATTATTAACAACTATTAACAATATATGCAAAATGATCATTTTGTATACAAATACAAACCGATTACGTCGAATTATGGATGTAATAGATGGTAAGATTTAATATTATTTAAAGTTACACAATAAGTAAAACCTATTTACACTTTCACTAGTTTGAGGCTAAACTCACACCAAGCAGTCCGGTTAGCGGCTAATTTGAGGCTCAGAGTCGGCCGGCAGACAGTAAACCGCAAACTGTCATCCTAGTATGAACCTCATAAAATTTTAGGTCTACACTTTAAACCACAAGATAATTATGATGAGGAGGTTTTAAGGAAAAATTCTAATGTCATGAAAATTCTTCTATTACTATGTCACAGTTCTGTTATTATTTGCTGTACTTTATGGTGTATTGCACCATTTCAAAATCGAGAAAAAGGCATAGAGGTTGTTATTCCTGGGTACTATCCATTTAATACAGAATCTATGTTTGGGTGAGTACTATTTTTAAAGCAATTCAGAATTTCTTGTATCACAGACCTTATACTATACCTTTTTGCTTTGTTTTCTACATGTTTGTTTATTGAAGTGGACATAGTTTCCTGTATCTTCGCGTGGCCAATATTTTTTAGTGCTAATTAGTTTTTATTTTCAAATCTTTAATATCTCTTCAGACTTCATTGTTTCTCTAGCTTCTTTAATAACTTCAGGACTCCAAACATTTAACTAATAAAATTGATGTAAATTTTCGAAGGTTTTCAGTCATGGTTATATATGAAAACGTGGTAATGGCATGGGTTGGTATAGGACACACTACAATAGATGTTCTTATAGTATCATTCTACATAATCATAAAAGCAGAATTACAAATGATGAGGCATCATCTAGAACATATTGCAGATTCAGAGCAAAACAATAAAAATGAATTTACTGTGAAAAATACTATTGAAATAAATTATAGAGATTTTAATGCACATTTTGCTAAAAAGTTACAAGATAATTTGATATTTAATGTTGTGAAATATGAAAAGATTTATTGGTATTAAGGTTTTTTATTAAGATAAATTTTATTTTGGTTCAACTGCGCTAATATCCAGCAAATGGCGCTAACTAAACCACATACATACTCACATAGATAGCATCGAGATCTTTTCTATCTATATCTATAAATACATCTTATTCATTTTAAATATTTTGACATATTAAGTATTATTGTATTAAAAAACTTTTCAGGATTTCTTTTTTGTTCACAGCTCGTCTCCCTAAGCTTTGACTTCTTTTATCTATTTCAATACAACTTTAGTTTGGGAATGCAATTATTTCTTTATTGTTATTTTGGAACTCAAGCCGAATATGAGGTAACATATCATTTCCAGGTTCACTGGTGTTTATAATATACATTTTCAATTTAAAATATTTAACCGTATTAAATTAAATATAGTAAAGTTAAAAAGGGAGAAAGCAATAAAGATACGTCTTAAATATCATAAATATGTTTTACAGAGTTTCTTTATAAATGATTCATTATATGCAAGTGATTGGACTTCGTTGTCACCAAAATTTCGCAAACAAATGACAATTGCTATGTCACGTTGGACACACTCGCTTAAACCACGATCTGCTTACATTATACCTTTATCTTTAACTACTTTTATTGGGGTAAGGATTTTGTTACCTAAATAAAATTTAGATCATGTTAAATGGAATATAATATTTTTAATAGCAAGCACATTTAAGACAATGTTCAAACTTGGTTCACAGTTAGTGGCTCACTGTCTGCCGGCCGACTCTGAGCTGCAAATCGGCCGCTAATCGAGCTAATTGCTATTTTTTTTTGTAATAGTTGTACTTTACGCATAGTGTGCACGCTCTAATCAAAATTGTATTGTGCGGTAACTGAAGGCCGCAAACTGTGAAAATAGTCTAAAAATTAATCGTTATGTAAAAATATTGTTTCAAAAGGTGTTTTTAAAAGAGTTAAGATGGTTATTAGCCCAGTCTGCCTCCTGGGGTACCGCTACTTTCAAGTGACACCCGTGAAGTGACTTAGTCGCGTTTCGGGATTAGTTTGGCTGTAGCCAGTACAACTGTCAACCTGAATGATGCACATTCATCTCCTCAAGCCGGGATAGCGGAGGCAACAGCCGCCTGCAAAAATTGCTCTACGGTAGCAGTTGTTTCCGTTCATGGACTACACCTAGGTTATTAAAAGACGCATATGCATAAAACGAAATAAAAATGAGGTTTTTAATTTTCATTTCTTTCAGGTTTTAAGACTCTCCTATTCGCTATATACACTTCTTAAAACGACTTCAGAATAATAATATATTAGCAATTAAATATTTGAAATTATAAATGAAATATATCTCTTTTAATTATAGTGTAAACACTAGTTGACGTTAGCCTAACATAATAATTAAAACATTTTGACTGTGAAAAGGTTTTCGAAGCCATAATAATTATACTAATATTTATTAACACCTATACAGGCTACACCTTAACCTACACCTTATACAGGTTGTTTCTTAAATTCACAAAATCAATGTTTTCCCATATATAAAACAAGTTAACAAACAACGCTTTCGGGTGCCTAATTAGGTATTATTTAGTTAAATAAGGTCCTCTGTGCAGAGAGGGTCATTAAAAAATTTGATGAACAGATGAACAGAGTAACACAATATGATTGTATTCAAATATTGTCTATTAAATGTCAATGTTTAAAATTGTTTTATGAACCTAAAGTTGATATTAAAACTTTAATAATCTTGAAAATCTCTTAAACGTCTGGTTTCTTAAATTTGGCAACTTTCTGACTGGTACCAATGTATACACACTGGTAACAATGGTATACAGGCATGGTAGACACAGGTTATTAGCCCAGTCTTCCGTTCTGAGCTGGGACTTTGTACTGTCAATCTGAATGGTGCACATTCGTCTCTTCAAGTCGACAAGCGGAGGCGACTGATGCCTGAAAAAGTTATCTCTAATAGCAGTTGTTACTGTTCATGGACCGCACTCTAGTTTTATATCAGGCGGAGTGTTGTCATAATATGCCGAGCTACAATAAAAAATATATTTTGTCCATACTGTATAACATATTTTAAACAATACGTATGTCTAATTGCAGCGTTTAAACATAATTATGTTCATAACTTTGTGTAGATATCATTAGTTTAATTTAGTTTCATATCAAAACAAACATTTATTGAATAAATAAGATACCTGCAACGATGGAAACTCGTTTTGGATATTGGCATGGGCAGGGTCGTATATGGAGTATATTTATCAAAATTTATCGTAATTTTGTTATTGATTGGGTTTCATATTTATTATTTATAGTACAGGTACTTATTTGATTTTTTATATTGTGTTAAATTCGGGCTTAAATTGGCTCCTGTTTGTGATGCCTTGCCGCACACAAGACCGAAATCCATTTTCATACACTATATGTAGGTACTATTTATAATACCTTTTTCCCAAATAATTTTTTTTATACCTAAATAACCATCTTCAGTGTGCCTACCTCTTTTTTTAAATATTGGACGTATTGTACCACCCTATTCGGGCACTGAGCCCACAAAGTAGCATTAGTACTGCCTAGATTTTTTGGGAGATTATAATCATGAGTCCACAGCTTCTACCACGGCGTAGGCTCTTAAAATTTGTTTCATTTCTAACACCTTTTGGTGTTTTAGACTTTATTACTACATAAACAAATATAAATCAACTTATAAAAATTAATCACGCACAAAGCAATGTTTTGTCGTAATAATTATAATTTTTATATAAAAAAATAGGAAATTATTTAATTAGAAAACTTTATAATTGTAATTATTATTTTTAATTAACAGAAGCAAATTAAATGTAAATCGTGTTTCATTTATTTCTATTTTTTTATTATTTATAGATACCCTTCACATATTAATTTAAAAATGTAGTCTGCAGTGCCTTTAGAACGAAGGAAATTACTCAAGTGCATGTATTATTTATTGTATTTTCTATAATATTATTATCATATATCAAATGTATAAATAATGTGAGTTAATAAAAATAGCAATAAAATATTTTTTTATTTGTATATAAAAATGTGCAAAGGCCCAAAAGAGAAATGGGCCCACAATTTTTTTGTCGAGTACGTCGATGATTTTTGCTTCATTTTGTAGGAAAATAAATCTATATTCCCTATTGCGCAACATTTTTTTTACCTAAGTTATTGATTAATTAGACTTTTTCTGATGCAATATTTGAGATTAAATTTGAGATTAAATGCTTTAATAATTGATGACATTTAATGTAATTTAACATTTTTTATTGATTGGTAAGCGATGTGTTAATATAATTTAAATAAATTAATTACAAAATAAGATATTATTTCCTATTACTATTAGATATCAAGTGGGCCCGAAAATGGGCATTATCCTTTATATAATTTAATGTTATTATTATATATAAGCTAAAATAAATTGCGTAAATAAATCCCGTTGCGTAACATAATTATGCCACGGCTCCACCCGCGTTTCAACGCGTTAATTAGTGTAATAATTAATGCATTACGTTAATGTGGCCAAGACTTTAACGCGTTATACTATTTTCATTACACGTTAAACGCTCACTTGAGGAGAATGTTGGCTGAATTTTTAACACACTAAATATCGGGCATTTGAACGCAGGCATTAACATAAACGCAAATGAAGCCATAGCATTAGAAATAAATGATTCTGACTCGTAATGAATTTTTTATATTCTATTAAAATGTCCATCAAAATTATGAAAGGTGTTTTATTACTATAATTTTAGTTAATTATTTTTCATTATTGCACCGGCAATTAGTGTCGGATTTATATTAGCTCCCAAATACAGGCTGTAATTGATATTTAATTTAATTATATTTTATTGCCTGCATATAGAGTAGGGAATGCAATCCCGACTCGAGATCGCAAGTTCGAGATCCCGCGGGATTAGAAATATCAATCCTGCGGGATCCCGGAATTTTCGGGATCTCGTCTAGTTTTAAGAAAATGTAAAGTTCGGATGACTGAAAACGATGAAAACTCAAACAAATAAACCAATAATTTTTTTTCTGCAATAAGCCTTTTTAGACAATGCTTTTATCTCGTTCACGCTAAAACAACTTATACTGTTGGTATCTCTCTCACTCATTCGTAAGCGTTCATTGCATTATTTACATTTCCTTTCGGTTGATCAACGTCTTCGGTGCTCGGTATGTGACAACACTCCGCCTGATGTAAAGCTAGAGTGCGGTCCATGAATGGAAACAACTGCTACTACAGAGAAAGCGGGCAGCAGTCGCATCCACACACCGGCTTGAGGAGACGAGCATGTACCATCTAGATTGACAGTGCACACTCCTCTCGTTATACCTGGCTACTTTGAAACTATTCCCGAAACGCGACAAGGTCACTTCACGGGTGTTACATTTGAAAGTGGCGGTACCGTATCCCAGGACGGTAGACTGGGCTAATAACCATCATTAGTCTCCCTACCACTCTTTAATAATGCCTATAGGCACTGAGCGACCAAAGTACACATAACTCCTTTTAAAACGGAACGTTTTTGTTTACAAACAGTTGATGGATTTAACTGGTTTCGCTCAAAACGAAAAACGGTTAACTCGTTGACAGTAGAAAAACGGTTGATAAAAACAGTTCGTTGAATCAATTCCCATCCCTAGCGCACCGTTTGCGCCCCGAGTAGATGCCCGAGTAGATGTGTGTAGCGTTGCTGACCACTGCAGCACTACCGCCCAATCCCGTCAATCTCGAACGGGATCTCGTCATATTATGCTTCGGGATTGATCCCGAAAAATTACACGAGATCTCGCGAGATCGGGATCCCGCGAGATCGGGATTGCATTCCCTAATATAGAGAAAATTGTATTAATTATTAATTAAATGTTTAGTACAATTATAACAACTAAATGTGTAAATAAATTAAGGTTCAGCCACATAATATGTAACATGGTGTGTAATTATGCAACTGATACATACACGCTATACACAAGTACACGCCCTATAATGTGGCCTGACCATAATTGTAAAAATCAAAGTTATAATTTGCAAAAGAAAGGAAACTTACTAATTCAATTTGAAACACCATGAATAAGTTCAATACAGTAGCTAATTAGTTTCCAATCACGGTAAAGTACCCGTATTTTTTTAGTTTGTCACTTATATTTGTACTTTAGAAAGCAATATTCGTTATAACATTTTTAAAAAATGCCTAATAGAAATGTAGTAAAACCTAAAGCAAGAGACTCGCTAGACATAAGTTTAAACTTTATATTGTTCTTTCGAATTTATAAAGCTTTTCCCGAAACTAAAATAGTGAAAGACACTCCAAAAGAAACTGTATTTCGCAGTATATTATATTTTATATTAATAATTTATAATTTACAACATGTTATCTTTGCAATACAGGTAAATCGTATATTATCAGAATAAGATTACTTACGAATGCATTATTACCGAACCCTTTAAACGTGAGCTACTCCAAACTGTCCCCGAAACGCGACATGTTCACTAAAGAGTGTTACATTGGAAAGTGGTGGCACTACCCCAGGACGACAGGCTGGGCTAATAACCATCATCAGTCTGCCTACTGCTCTTTGCCAATATTTTTGTATTACTTTTACTAAGATACACGGAGAGAACGAAGTACAGTCAGCATAAAAAAATATTTTTAATTAATGCGTTATTTGCTTAGTCAATAGGAAATATGGACAATTTCATAACTGTAACATTGGTATTAATTTCGACCGTTAATCATCTCAACAAAGTAATAACTTTTCACGTATATCGTGATCGCATTGAAAAAGTTATTAGAGTAATTGAAGGTAGGTACAAAATTGTGCTTTTTATATTATAATTTAATTAAATAATAATAATTTAATTTAAATAAATAATACAACATATACAACTGCGCAGGATTACGCTGGACCTTATCTTAATTACGACTACGAATTCTTCACAAGTTTTTATAATTTCTTCATAAACAAACGAAAACAACTATCTCAAAAACTGACATCATAAATCTAAAAAAAGTTGTTAAAAAAACACGACAACGAAATAAAGTGTTGTTTATTGCAGATCCATTATTTTCACCAATATTCGAAGAAGACTACAAAACATTGGAATATTATAAAATTCGATTGAGAATATTACAAAATGTAAATCAAGCGTCTGTTTATATTTGTGTAGCACTTTGGGCTATGGCGTCTGTTGGCGATAGACTATTTCGTAATCATGCCGTTCTACCCGCATATTTCCCTTTTTCATTGGAACCTTTATCCAAGTATGTATTAAATTGAATTTTAAAAATAACGTTAGGTATATTAAAAATAAATGCTCTGACTTCAAATTAAAATTGGATTTTATTTTATTATGTAAAAATTAATTTAAAAAATATAAGTAGGTATGTATATAGGTTTTATATATCTAAAAAAACTGAGGATTTCTTTAGGTCTGGATATCAAAAGTTTGTGTTCTCCTTAACCCTAATAGCCATAATACTTAATTTAGTGTTAGGGAATTGTATGTAAATGCATTTATTTATATTATAAGACACAAATATTGAAAAAAACCAAATAGCTCCACTATTGTCACTGTTACAGATCGAATCCGTAAATAATCGACCATAATAACCAATCCAACCATTTTCTTCATTCTTAGCTTCATTGTAGCTGTCGTCTATAAATACACAATAATAATCTGGATAGGAATAGGACATGTGACGTTGGATTGCGTTATGGCAGCCTTCTACATACAAGCGACATTACAAATTGTCATGCTAAAACATGCCTTAAAACGGCTAACTAACATTGAAATTTGTAATAATAACATTAACGAAAAATTTAGAGATACAAATAACAAATATAGAACCCAACTTGATAATAATTTTATTTATTGCATTAAAAAGTATGAGAAGATCTTTTGGTATGTATCTATCTTTAATATTATTGCTAATTAAACCGAATGTTTATATTGGAACAAAGTTTTTTGATTGCCGCATTTTATCTATTCTGAATAGATAAAAAAAATGACAACTACTCATTTTTGGATGCGATAGCGCTAAAGTTTTTGTTATATTTTTGTTACCTTATGTCGTTTTTTTTTTTAATTGTAGCTCGACATGTGACAACACTCCGCCTGATGTAAAGCTAGAGTGCGGTCCATGAGTGGAAAACAACTGCTAACAGAGAAATCTCTACGGGCTACAGTCGCCTCCACTATGCCGGCTTAAGGAGACGAGCATGTACTATCTAGATTGACAGTGCACACTCCTCTCTTATACCTGGCTACTTTCAAACTATTCCCGAAACGCGACAAGATCACTTCACGGGTGTTACATTCGAAAGTGGTGGTACTGCCCCAGGACGACAAACTGGACAAATAACCATCATCAGTCTGCCTACCACTCTTTAAGGTAAGTTTGTTGTAAGGACCGCTGTCTAAATTGTGAATTTTTTATTATTATTATTAATTATTTTATTTTTATTAAATAATTTAATTTTTTTTTTATTGTAGTAATTTAATATATTTTTGTAATAATTAAAATAATCCTATCTCGTAGTGTTCTATAACCTGTTTCCTTTCTCCAATTTTCTAAGGTTAGGCCTTTAATGTTCTTTGCATTTTGAGATCTTGTTTGATTTATTTCATTTTAGGTATGTAAGAGAAGTCGAATCCATTTTTAATAAAGCTCAATTTGTTCAATTAGCGATGTCCATTGTTAGTCTATGCGTTGTATTGTACAAAATCGTAAGTATTAATTTCATGTGAAATCATAGACATATAGTATGTTATAAATACGATCAGTTCTTTCTCTTTTTCCAGATCTCTAATTAAAGAATTAACAGTAGCGTCGGCATAATAGTATTTTTATATGTACACTTTTTATGGACGCAAATAAATGGGTACGATCTGATGTTGTGTTATATTTTCAGCTTGGTCCAATAAATTTTGATGCCATGTTTCTCGCACTTTATTATATAACATTTCTTCTTCAAGTTTTCATCTTTTGCTACTGTGGAACTTTGATTCATTATGAGGTACAATATCTATTAATGCAAATATTGTTTTTTTTTTATTGCAGCTCGACATGTGACAACACTCCGCCTGATGTAAAGCGTAAATGTAAAGTGCGGTCCATGAATGGAAACGACTGCTACTACAGAGAAGTTTCTACGGGCAGCAGTCGCCTCCACTATGCCGGCTTGAGGAGACGAGCATGTACCATATAGATTGACAGTGCACACTCTTCTTTTTTTTTTATTTTTTTTTTTTATTAAATTTATATTGTAATGCATTAAATACTTATTTCAGAGTCGATTTATAAACAATGCTATATTTGTATGTGATTGGATTTCAATATCTCCACGATTTAGAAAAATAATGTTAATATCTATGTTGCGTTGGTCACGCCCTATTACTTTGTTTACAGCAAATATATTACCGCTTTCCATGGACACTTATATTAAGGTAAAAGTATTAATTTAATACGATAAGAGTGGTAGACAGACTGTCAACTTGGACAGTGCACACTTATCTCATAGCCGGCACAGCGGAGACGACTGTTGCCTTCGGACATATTCTTATTTTCTCTATTAGAGCAGTGAACTGCATTCTAGCTTCACATCAGGCGTAATGTGGTTACATGTCAGAAAACAATAAATTATTTATTTATTAAGATTTTTTAATTGGTCACTTATAAATACATACATGTAAACCGTCGGGTCGTATACTTATATAATATATTTTCAAGCTAATATTAGAATAACCTATCATTAATGGTAATGTAGCTCTCTTTTGATTTCAGGTTTTAAAACTATCATATTCTCTATTTACACTTCTGAAGCAAACTTCACAATAGATGATACCTCGAGTCATTTTGCATGACTATATTCTAGTCTAATTTAAATTAAACAAAATCTAGAATTAAATATTGTTATTTTATTATAAGAAAAAGTTAACCCATTATTACAAGTGTAGTATTTTTTTTTAAATGGCTATATCTCATAAAATAGATGCGTTAGCGCCACCACATAAAGACAGATTTTGTTCGCAAATACGAGTACTTTCCTGTGAGGATATTTTTTTAGGAAAACATTACAAAAACACTAGTTAATGCTTACTTACATACAAATTATTTTATTTTAACTTAGAAAGCTGTAAGTGAATGCTAAAAATTAAATTACCTTAATTAAAAATAATTCGCTCACTACTAATTGAACACATTTTAAGACGGTGGTAACCAGATTTGAAAATTTTCACCAAAACTTAACTTTTCTTTTAACGAAGCTTCGAGAGTGACGTCACGGATTGAATCCCGTGGTGCAGAATTGTTATTTCTACATATATCTCGTACCACTTCTCGTGCTGCTCTTGATAATTTTGATACTTGTGTGACACCTTCACGGATATCTTCCATTGAATACTAAAATAAAAATTCCTTCGTTAATTTTTTTTTACAGTACCGTCACTATACCGGCCCGAGAAGTTGCTATTTCACCTCTACTTTAGCACTTTCAGCCCTGGTTTAGATCTATAGATTTACACTCTGTCTCTAATTTTAATTAAATCTTAAAACATTATGTCTTAAATATTAATTTATTTACCTTGTCATCTTCAGGCAGAATGTGAGGATAAATTCTAATCCATTGTCCAACACGTCCCGGAGCACGATCCCATCTCACACCGTTTCCCCACAAACAAGCACTTGATATTCTCCTTCTACCATGTGATGGGTTATTACGATTACTGTCATCTATATTTGTTGCTGTTTCGATAGACGTTTCAGTTTCTGAAGACTTAAAGTGAAATTTATTAGTTTTTTCTATGTTGAATCTTGTTTTAAAAAGTATTTTAGTAATAAGAACCATTGTTGGTTTGTTTTTTGTAAACAATATTAAAATTTACCGCACATTCTGAAGACAATTCATTAGAAAGTTCTGGAAAATTCTTCAAACGATTGCTGACATTCTTTTCAATAAAATCCTGAAATTTTGCATACCGACTTTCATAAAACGTATCAATAATATTTGCATTTACAAATTAAACGGACTAAGTTAAACGAAACTCAAAAATTATAGTAATGGGTTGGATTGAGCCTAACCCACTTTACTTACAGCATCTTTATCAGCTAATGGTGGTTGTATTGTAACACAATGTATTGGAAGAGTACGCCTTGATTTTTTCCACCGTGTACCTCGTCGACCAGTTACCACACTCGGTGTACGTATTTGTTTTTTACAAACTACCTCATCATCTGAATCACTGAAAAGTTTATAATCATATTTAGAGTATAATTGTAGATTCCAAAAGATCTCATCTGATAAAAGCACGAAACCATGAAGTTATTTACCATTGCAACTGTATATTAGGTGTAGGTGGTCCTTGCAAAAATGATAATCCAGTGTGACGCATCGGTAAACCTAACAAATCAAAGAGTTCATGCAACATAGGTCGTTTTACAGTGACATCTGCTTCACAATCGGCAGCCAGTGCTGGTGATAAGTTTACCTGAACATTGAATAGATTTATTGCTAATAAATTCCTTACATTAAATGAACAATACATAGGTATACATAATAGACATACAATGCCCTAATCTCAAACTAGTTTGGGTATTAAACTAAAAACACATCTAATTTTTCAATTTTAATATAATTTTATCAGGAATCAAACCTGAGACCTCCACAATGATATGGATTTTAAAAAGAGACAAAACAGAATTAAGTAGAATTTAAAAAGTAACGTTTAAGTATTCAGGAGCCATAAAAGCATCGTAAGAAACTTAACCACTAACTTCAAGTAACCAAGGTTTCAATGCATCATCAAGAAGAACATCAAATCCATAGAATTCAAAACAGTTTCTTGTTGGCGGTGTACCAGCCGCTTGAGCCAATAATGTTAATGTCACCAACGACCTGATTCTCTGCCAAACCAACCATTCGCCTGCACCCCACCGTCCAGTTAGAGCTCTTCTAACTTGCTTTAATGTCCATTTGCAACCTAAATATTTTTAAAACTTTTATCATAACCTGGTATCATTTTTATTATTCTTTTCACATACGTACCATTTCCAATTCTGTCTTTACATTCAGCATATCTTGGACCAGATTTGTTGAGAGACGAGTTGGTCAGATGTCGATATGGATTATGTATATCAGACAATGTGTATTTGTCTGTGCCTGTAAATATATTTTTAAAGCAAATACATTAAATGTATTATGAAAATGTGCATCTATATAATATCGTCGTCAACTTTAATTAATTACCAAATCTAGCAAGTCCTTCAGCATACATATATGCAGTCAAAGGTCTATATGCAGGTACACACACATAAAGCCTTAAATCAAACTTATATCCCGCAATAAGAAGTGGTCTTTCAATGTACCGTTGCACCACTGCTGCACTGCCACATCTCATTTCGCATACACTCTGAAATTTTAAGATTTAAAGCTCAGCACGGCATGGCGTACGAATCATGAGTGGAGACAACTGGTACCACAAAGTAATGTGTAAACAGCAGTCTCCTCAGTTATGCCAGCTTGAGGAGATGAATGTGCACTTCTAAGTTGACAGAGCACACACACTCATTTCTCATACTCGGCTGCTTTCAAGCTAATTGCGAAACGCGACTTGGACATTTCACAGGTGTTACATGTTTCGAATAAGTATTGAACCTTTCTGCATCTTTCTTTGGTGTAATAAATTATAATTCCTAATTTGAATCATTAAAATGCTGTCATGTATCCCTAACGCCACCACAAACTATTCCTACGTCAACATGATACATATTTATTGTTGCCCTACTTCTAACAAATGGCATTGGGGCGCGTGATTTATGATACAAAACATCACAACCTGTCTTCTTGTGGTAACTAAATAAATTGTGTTCTTTCACCGTCTTGCCATACAGTATTTTTATATACCATTTAAAGTTTAGAATTTAAGATTATTTTATAGTATATAAATACTTTGTCCATATAAAAATTTGACCTAAGTCTTCTTTATATATAGTGTGGTTAATTCTTTGTTTTTACGTAAGAAAAATAAATTTTACCCTAAATAGAAAAATCCCACGTCCTTGGCTTTGTGCTACTGGCTTATGGATCCACACCACATTTGAATTCATACCGTCTTCAGTACCACGTCTCAGTCTTGAACATTCCGAAACCAACTTCGCGTATTCCAGTGGAAGATGATACCCTGGTGGGCTGTAATTAATATATTTTCATGACATTCTAAATTGCATATTCAGTTACTAATTTTTCAAACCGCAGTTAGACTATCTAATAAATTAGACTTTCATGAAATATCATTACCAATTCCAGTATATTTCATGTTTTTATTTCCAGCAAAAAAACAACCCCTACTTAAAAATTGTGAGTAATAAAAAAGCTTTTGCATAACTTCCGTGTTCAGAAAAATTAAATTAACCATCATTGGTAAACGAACTTCAAACTTTGTCTGACAATTAGAAACAGTATTTGATATCTGCTAAAAATAAAATTGTCTTTTTTTTACCGAGATTTGCTGAAAAACATTATCGTTATTTCGTGAGTCACGCTATCACAACGGAGGTTCATTCAAACGTTCTGTGACGTTGTGCCTACTTATTTTATTCTTGCCATTGATGGAGTCTAGTCTAAAATATATCCTAAAATAGAATCAAACAAAAAAACGTTGCTACGCAAAAACGTAACAGGGTTAAAATATTTTTTTAAAACAATTCAAATCAAACATGGATTTATTATGATAAAAATTTAATAGGAAAATGAAATTATAATATTATACAGGAATTTTATTATTGTTTTAATTTAATTTGTGAACGTAACTTATTTTTTATATTTTTATTTATTATACATGGCAGGATAATAATAATTTGTGCTTTTATTAATTTTCATAGTTTTTATTCGTACTTTATTAAACATGAATAGGCATATGGTAAATTTAAAAATAATATAAAAGAACGCATTTATTAAATACGTATTAACAAAAAACACATAAATAAACAATTATTATTGTAAGACTTTGTCCATACAGTAATATCCCATTCTTTATTTGACCAAGAAGTAAGTACGTTTCTATTTTTAACTTCCAACATATATTTTAGGTACATTAAATATTTCGCGTTACCAAAATCGCATATCTTTAAAGCTACCATAAATAACAATTATCTATGTAATCTACGGATGTCAAACGCAGGGTAAATCTTCGAAGTAAAGAAAACTTTTCAAATTACTAAACACGAAGGCTAAATACATTGTATTGATATCAATGTAACTAGGAACCTGACCTTTAACTTTTACAATTCATTTTAATGACATGATTTTAAAATCTATTAAAAACCGTATTTTTGCTATAAACGTTAACGATTGCCTTGAATTTATGTTGCGTGTCATGAAGCAATATTAAGGAATCTTTTAATATCGTTTTAATCGTTTTGAAATTACAAAAGCATTTCACTTTCGTCGTAAAATTGAATTTGTAAAGCTTGCAAGCTTCAATAAACAAAAAATGCTATAATTAATGCAAATATAAGCCATTATATCATTCTTTATTTTTACTGATTTTTTAAATGTTTATTATTGTAAACTTTACATATATTATAATATTAGTGTGGAATCAATACTTGAAAAAGACCAAACATCGGCGTTGAGGCATTAGTATACAAATTTATAAAAAAAAGCATAATTAGGCATAGAAAGTTAAATAAAAAATACCTGAAATCATAAATAGACCCATATATCTTCCTCATACATCGGAGCAGCCTAGAAAGATTATCTTTCCGACAAATAGAACCTCCCTTTGGTATATGATTCATAAACTGAAATTAATAGTTTTTATATTTTAATTTATTAAGATAGTAGCGATAGCACGTAGACCCCCGTCAAGTTCGAATAAAGATATTTGCTCCTGGTTACCCCCAAGAATCGTCCGACAGATAAGGGTCGATTCACATTGACGCAACTTAAGATGCAAGTTTTCTAATACGCTATATATTTATTAGTATGTCACCTGCCAATCTCCGAGAGCTTTGTAACAAGCAGCTGGGAAAGCGCCATTCCTCCACCAGAGGTTCCAGCGATCATCTCCGCCGTTGCAACCCTGATATACTCTCCATCCACGTTCTATACAAACCTGGAAATGTATTTAGGGACCATTTAAAAAAGAAATAACGTTCGATGTTTTTACTAAAGATGCCAATCATGAAAATATATTTAAAAAAAAAACTAAACTGAAAACATACATTTGACCGAAGTAAGTGAAATATTCCACAATGTTTCTGGCCTCTACAATTCGCGTGTTTACGTACTATATCTCTATAACACGTGTAACTTTGCTCAACGAGGGTGAGCATTGAACAAGTATTTTTCCAAAGTTCAATACTTTTTAGGAGTATTTTAAAAAAAACCATAAGTATTGAGATTTTAAAAAATCCAAATATTATTATAACACTCAAGTTCGATACGCGGAGGTCTCGAGTTCGATTCCCGGTCGAAATAAATCGTTATTTGCATTATTAAATCTAAAAATATTCATTACTATTATTATATTTTTAGTTTACATTTAAATTTATAAATTGTATATCATCTAAGTGAATGGAATGTGAAAAATAGTATTCTTATACTAAATACTAATAAATGTTATAAAGAATAACTTTAATATAATGTAAAATGCAGATAATTAAAATAAAAATAAATTAAATTAATATGTACTCACTTTTACTAATAAAGCCGGCCCAGAACCATTATCATTGAGACGAAATATAAAAGGTTCTTCACTGTCTAATCCTTCTTCCATAATTCACCTAAAATTTTATTATTATTATTATGCTACGGCGTTAATGTTATTAGCTGCGTTCAACTGAGCGATAATTAGCGGGTTAAAAATAACTGACTACATTAAAGGTTTTGCTGTAGTTAGCGTTTAACGTGTAATAGCGCTAATTTATTCTAACGTAATGCATTTATTTATTGCACTAATTAACACAGGTGTCAAAAAAAAGTTTATTTTTAAAAAGGATTAATTTCGCTTACCTTTTCAAATTATATTATCAGTCATAATATCATGTTCAAAAGTAAATTAGAGTATAAAAAATTGGCTATTGATTTGTATATCGATGTATAATAAAACTATGTAGAGACAACAAACAATCGACCGAGCTATTCAACCGCCCGCCCTACAATGCACGTTACGTTACAATATCAAGGCGTAATCGTTGCGATTTATAACCCTCCGTGCCATGAAGACAGGCCTTACAAAACATTACTAAGTGAAGGTATTTCAATCATTTTAATTAATATACTCTTCACAATAATATGCCGCATAAAAACCTTTTAATTTAGTTTTTTTATGGTAGTCCGACCAGAAACCGCCTGATGTTAAGCTGGAGTGCTGCAATATACGTGTGCACTGTTAATCTAGATGGTACATGCTCGTCTCCTCAAGCCGGCATAGTGGAGGTGACTGCTGCCCGCATAGGTTTCTCTGTAGTAGTAGTAGTTGTTTCCATTCATGGACCGCACTCTAGCTTTACATCAAACGGAGTGTTGTCACATGCCGGACTATAATAAAAAAAATAGAGTAATTTCGATACGATATTCCAATGTATATGCAATGTAGCTTCACATCCACGTTCGAACTCCTCAGGGTGTTGTGTCGATGTTGATTATTTTCTATTAAATTTTCATCATAATTTAATAACAAAACAAATCTATCATTTAAACTGTCAAGGATGATGACTGTCAACAAAGATATAAGAATAACGGTAACGTTTCATAACGTTGCATTGTTATACATGCCTACGCAGATATATTTTCTTACAATTTCATAATAAAAATGTTATCCTGTGTTATATCAATGACCTACTTACAGAAACAAAAGTTTACCTTCTCCCCTTATCAATGTGAATAGCAGAGGACATTACAGAGAAGCATTTTATCGTCACGAGAAATGGTTTCCTGAAAAAAGTGGCGTGACTTTGTTAAGTTTAATATTACCTTAGTTTATAGACAAAATGTCACCGCCAACCAATATCGATTACTTTTTGAATTAGAAGTAAATAATCGCATATTATGTTACTTTACCTTAGATTGAGAAATAGTTACAGCGGTTGTGAACGTTTAGTTGAGTGTTAATGACATTTGTGGCCGCCACGGGTTCGCCCTGGTTTTAATCGGGCCCGTATGACGGTGCGGTGGGTCGCCTTGTCCCTACTCGTTACTGGGGAGCTTTGCCTGCGACGCGAGTACAGAATAACAATATGTTCGGACTCACCTCGGCTGGCTCAGCTCTTCTGTGCTGGTTTTCCTTGAATTTTGGTGGATGCGCATCCAGAGACTTGTTCACAATGATGTACTTTATTGCGGTAATGAAACGAAGGATTATACAAAAAGAGCGGGTAACTCGTCGAGCGCGGGCGACGACAGCAAGTCCTTGCACTTGTCAAATTGCACTGTGCCACAGACAAGATAACAAGGCACCCAACCACAGCCTGTCATAGACTGGCGTAAACATCCCCGCCCCTTTGAAAGCATCGCTTTCAAGAAAGGAGACAGAGGAAACAAACAAAAAAAATAAAATAAAAAATTGGTAATAAAGCGGAGCGGATTGTGGTTGAGTACAAAAAAAAAATTTAATATAAAACATGCGGGAAAAAAGTAAAAATAAAATAACTATAAAGAAAAAGTAATAATAAAAATAAAAAAAAAAAAATAAAAAAAAAAAATTACAATAAACTTATTGTGCGGGAAGTGCGCATAAACGCACAACTGGGCGTTTAAAAATGCCCGTTGATAACTTCACCGATGCAACACGGACTATTCCGTCTGCACCGGGATGGACAGCGGTAATACGGCCAAGGGGCCAACAAATAGGCGGGACGTTGTCGGTAACGACAAGTACAATCGTACCAACAGTAATAGGATTCGTTGCGATATTCCATTTATTCCTTGTTTGTAATAAGTGGAGATATTCTAATCTCCATCTTTTCCAAAAGCCTTGTACCATGTTGTTTATTAAATTAAATCTATTAAGTAAATGTGTTGGTTCATTGGATACATCATACTCAGGTAAATGTTTAAGCGGAGCGGTCATCAAAAAATGAGCGGGAGTCAGAGCAGAGGGCTCCGAGGGATCCTCGCTTAGCAAAGTCAGCGGTATCGAATTTTTAATAAATTTTATATCTTGTTTATTTTCAGCAAATTTTAAATTTGAAACATTTATAGTAACAGAACGCGGTAGAATTTTTATAAAGCGGTAAATATAAACAATTATATGTAATAATTTGTTCCAATTGGAAACTTTACAAGCGACTAAATATAATTTCGACTTCAATAAAATACCAACGTGGCGCGGAAATTTAAATTTTGACAACATAGGTAACTCCTTTTGAAAAGTTGACCATAATTTAGTTATATTTGCGGGAGGCATTTCGTCCAAATGTAACTTAAGAAACCAAAAGTGTTGAAATAATAATTTAGCAAATAATATAGCGGGCTGAACAAATCCTAAAACATCATATAATCGAGCAACAACAGAAAGAACATTACTTTTGGTGCATTTAACCTTTTCAAATAAAATACTATAACTAAAACTATTATAAACTGGCGACCACTGTATACCTAATATTTTTAAACTATTATAAACATTAAATTGTATAACATCTGGATGTATATGCGTATTTGGAATATCATTTAAAACAATTTGAGAATTACTACTCTTAACTAAAATATTTAAATACATTTGCTTTAAATCAGCTGATAAGGCTACTCTAAATAGACGAAAATTCAATAAAACAGTGAATATTTCCTTTTGTAAATTGGGGCCAGTATGTAAAATGTCATTAATAGAAAATCCACTAGTAGTTTTTGCACTAGCGTCTAACACAACGCGTAATTTAGTTGTGAGTTTATCTTCGCGCAAGACGGCGTGATGCGGTATAAAATAGCCCGTGTCAGGGATTTTCGAAAGCGGTACAATATAATTTTTATCACAATATTCACGTATAATTGCGTCATAATCGGCGTGTAATATTGGAGACGCGAGCAATTTTCTTTCAAGGGAAAGAAAACGCCTTTTGGCGGTACTAAAAGAATCACCCAAAATGGGGGGGAGCTCGTCGCAAGCGACGTTGGCGATATAAATATTTTCGCATTCTAGGTTCTCTGGCACTTCAATAATAGCATCAGGAACCTTTTCTAATTGTCAAAACTTTTGTAATAAATTGTCAAGGGACGCAGTAACTGCACAAAAATTATAATGACAGGATGGCGCGGTCGAAAGTAATGAAAGTGATATTTTTCCAATTAAAATATAACCAAATATCGTTTCTAAAGCGGTCGGATGTTGCGGGGAGACGTAAACACGACCGGGTAATAATATGTCTCCAAAAACTAAACCTCCTAATAAAATATCAATTTGTCCCGGAATATGAAAATAATTATCTGCGAGTTTAATTTTATTTAAATAAGTAAGAGAAGAGCGATTAACGCGAACAGTTGGCAAATCACCCGTAATGCGGTCTATGACATAAGCGTCAATAGTAATAAATATATTTTTATCAAAACGAGAATATAAAGTTAAAGAAACAACACCCATAATGGGGTTACAAGTATTACCAATCCCTTTAACTACTCCAGCTGATACTTCATTCATAATTAAACCTAATTTGCGAGTACATTCGTATGTAATAAAACTACTCTGAGAGCCGGAATCAACCAAACCACGAAGACAATGCTCGTAGCCGTTCGCGTCCGTAGAATGTACTTGTACAGTACCTAATAAACAGGTATCACGTGAGAAATTGCAAAGTGACGTCGTAGGCGGCGTCGAAAGCACGGGCTGAGAAGTAGTATTGAGAGAAGTTGGCTGCAAAACTTGCGCTGTAGCGGGAACGCTCGCGGGAGCGATAGCGGTCGGCGGTGTGTACTGCTGGACACCTTGCGGGGCCTCTTTACGGCGAGGCGTATTATTGTTATTATTTTGCTTAAAAGGCGTGTGAGTCGGATTATGAAACTTACACAAAAGAGAATGATGCGGATAATTACAATGTTTACATTTATAAGTTGAATTACAAGCGGGTTTATTATGCGATAAACTCAAACAATTAGTGCAACCATTTTTATTTTTAACAAAATTAAATCGACTATTAACATCTAATTGGTAGAACGAGTCACATCTATATAATTGTGTGTGTGTATTTTTACCACAATAAGCACAATTATTACAGCGGGAATTATTATTATTGTTATAACTGGATACAAATGCATGCGTATTATAATTATGTTTTTTATTAGAAGTAGAAGACGCGGGTTTAACACTAGCGGTACGATCTAGAATTTTAGACTGTTCTTGCAAAAATATTATAAATTGTTCATAAGTAGGTAAAGAAGAGTGACGATTTGTCATCTCGAATGCGCGCGTGGTTTCAGGGTCCATCTTCTTCAGGGCTATATGCAGCAAAATAAAATTAGATAAATCAGGTAAGTTCAATGACCTCAGACCGGCGGCAGCGGTAGCATAATTGTCTAAAAATGTGTCAATATTTTTGCTCGAAGCGCTTGATAAAGATTTAAATTCCAATATTTTGTCTAAATAGGCAGCGGCTAAACTACGTTTATCTTCATATTTATTAATTAAAGTTTCCCAAATAATATTATAATTTTCAGCGGTGGGTGCAATACCTGCACAATGGGACAATGCACGACCAGATAACTTGCTTATTAAATATTGTATGCGTTCGTTATTACTTAATGTGGTATTTAAATGTATACTATTTTTAAAATTCTCATAAAAAAGGGGCCATTGTAAGGGATCCCCTGCAAAACTCAATAACTCAAGTTTTGGTAATTTTGAAAAATTATAATTTTTATTTTCAACTTTAATTGCAGGTGAACTAGTACCTTGATTTGAAGAAAATGATTTATAAACTCTTTGTATGTGGCAATAAAGATCCTCAAAAACTCCTAAACTTTGAAAATTAGGTTGGAAATTTGGATTCAACGTTAATTCTAATTCATTCGTTTTATCTAAAATTTGAGTAAACTCTGTGCGGATAGTATCAATGGAATCAATGCTAGATAGAAGCCTTTCCTTTGCATCATCATCAGTGGATGCTTGCTGAGCATAGGTGTTAATAGATTGAATCCGAGCAAAAATAGTGTCTCTTTTTGCATATAATAATTTTAAATTTCTTTCCATGAGAGCAACTTCAATATCGTCTGGACGACCTCTAGGCATTTTATATTATTATTAAAAAACAATATAAGGAAAAAAATATAACAAAAAATAATTTTAAAAAAATTCAAAATAAATCAAAAAATAAAGAATCGTATTTATTTTGATAATAATTACATGGAAAGAGATGTATTTTATATGTAAACAAGTAATTAAAACTAACTAAAACTGTTTTTATAAATAATTATGTTACAAGTTGTATAAGGCAGGGTAGGTACTCAAATCTGTGTGTACTCCCATATAAATATTTTTTATAAAACTGTAATTTAATTTGAACACTAAATAGATATTAAATAAAGCGGGTGAACAAAGAAATAAACAAAAATAATAAAATTAACAATTTTAGGTATAATGAAAGCGGTAATAATAAAAATAAAATATACCTAAAATGTTAAACTTGAAAGCGGGAAAATAATCGTTTATTTATTTAGTGTAAATATTAAATAAAAAGAAAATATATGTAATTATAAGTATTGAAGCGGTTGGTAAACAGGTACCTATAACAAGCGGCAAAAAAATAAATAATTTTTATTTTATTTAAAATGAAAGCGGTAAGTACACCATAATATAAATGCGGTTATAAATAATTATAAATTAATATAGTAAAGCGGTTTTGTGAGCTAAATCCCTAAAAAATGGCAGAAAGCGGTGCGGGCGCTTTTAAGGTTATGTATTTCAGACTGTAAAATACTGAAAAATACTAACTTTTTGAGCATAAAAAGGTTAAATTTAACTAAATCACTAATATAATAACGTATACAATGAACCAGACACAGAAATAAATGCGGAAAAAGACAAACAAAATTCAAATTTTTGTGTAACGAATTTTTTGGAATAAAGCAACAAAAAAGGGAATAAATAGGGGATTCAACCAATCCGAGTTCGAAGGACCATAAAAGAATGTGGCCGCCACGGGTTCTCCCTGGTTTTAATCGGGCCCGTATGACGGTGCGGTGGGTCGCCTTGTCCCTACTCGTTACTGGGGAGCTTTGCCTGCGACGCGAGTACAGAATAACAATATGTTCGGACTCACCTCGGCTGGCTCAGCTCTTCTGTGCTGGTTTTCCTTGAATTTTGGTGGATGCGCATCCAGAGACTTGTTCACAATGATGTACTTTATTGCGGTAATGAAACGAAGGATTATACAAAAAGAGCGGGTAACTCGTCGAGCGCGGGCGACGACAGCAAGTCCTTGCACTTGTCAAATTGCACTGTGCCACAGACAAGATAACAAGGCACCCAACCACAGCCTGTCATAGACTGGCGTAAACAACATTCGTTAATCTCCGGCCTGTACTAATGTAATTTTGTACCAAAACCGATACAGCTGGTACTCAGTTACTAAATAAAAATATAGATACATTTATATATGTACAAAAAATAGGATATTATAGTTTTAGGAATGTTGTTTAAAAGTTTGAGGAGTACTTCCGGTCTCTGGACTAGTGCACATTCCAGCTGGCGCGCATACGTCTTCTTAAGCCATTGCATAGCCAAGGCGACTGCGCGTGCAGACATTTCTTTGTAGTAGCAGTTCTCATAAACTGCACTCTAGCTTTAAACGCCAGGCAGACTGTAGTAATCTGCCAGACTACTATAAAAGAAATCACCTTGTGCCATCAGCCCAGCGTAACAGAGGCGATCACTACCTGCAACTATTTTATTTTATTATATTAACTGCACCCTTGATTCAAATTTTAAAAAAAAGTGAGTTGCAAAGTAATAAATAAAAAGTTCAAAGTATTGTCAAGGGTAAGTTTAAGTTATGCAAATAAAGCATGCCGACATTATTATTAGCTGGAAATAGCTGGATAATGGATGCATTAAACACACGCTCTTTGGAAAAGTGCAAGGTCGCATTTAAGCAGCCTTGTTAACCTGATATTAAAATAAAAGGTTAACTGAAAATATTTCAAAGAAAATTTAAATAATTAACATTTTTTATAGATTTTACCTTAGGGCTTTCCATTTAATTTATTTACTTTATGAAAACAAAATATAATATAATACTTTTGGGGATAATTTGGAAAATAAAACTAGGAGAATTAAAACAAATAATAATAATAAAAATACTTTATTGCACAACATAAAAATTGCAAAAGGCGAACTTAGCGCCTTGAGGCATTTTCTACCAGTTAACCCTTGGTGTGGTGGAAAAGTGTTTTCGGTGCAGAAAAAAAATATAAGAATAAATAAATGAAAAATAAATAAATCTAAAATTATTGAATAAAGGCAAAACAGCATAAGAATTTAATTAAAATATTTAAATAATTAAAAATAATTTAAAAAACAGCATAAAAATAACGTAAGAAATAAATCCCTCATAATTAATTTATTGAAGGAAACACCTAAATTATTCCTTATTTCTCCGTTCCAACGCTGCCTCATAGCCATCAACAGATTTCATCATTATCTCAAGCTTGACTCTCATCTTTGGTCTAGGATTTTTCTCGGGAACTTCAACAACCTTATGTCGTCGTAGTATAGACGATAATGCAGTTTTTACCGACATCATAGCATATTGGTAACCTTTAAATATTTTAATAATTATTATTATTTACTAGCCGTTACACCTATCTTTATCTTACGCAAAAAGAAATAAAGAAAAGTATTCCTGCAACTTGCTTTTCGCACGAACTTTTCAGACATTTCCGTTTGAATGGAGAACAAACAAACATACTTTCATGTTATAATATTAGTTGTATTTTGTTACCTATAACAGCACTTTCGTGTAACTTTTTAAAATTAATTTAATAACTTATTAAGTATCTCATTCTACAAAATATAATTCTAATTTTCACCATCAAAGTATGTTTAACTCTTTCGAGACACATGGTGAACTGCTTGGACGGATGGGCAACTTACACAGCTTAGGGTTATTTGTATTTTGTAATTATGTAATATGTAGTACAATTAAATGTGTAGTAGATATAAAGCAACATATCAGGCCACAACACAAATCTGTAAGGTTTTCGTGCTAAAGATATGCTAGAAAATATCTTACCAACACAATTTCTAGGTCCACTACTAAAAGGCATATAACTGCATGTATTAGATATCGTAAATCGATCTGGTAAAAAACGGTCGGGGTTAAATTCTTCTACGTCATCACCCCAATATTTGGGGTCTCTATGCGTACCCCAAATACTAACGATGGCTCCACTACCAGCGGGTAGAATGATTCCCGAAGCTAAAATATAAATACAATAAGTCAGTTTGTGTTAGCAATATCTTAAAAAGCGTTAGTAGACTTATGCCTGAAGCCCAGTCTGCCGTCCTGGAGTAGTTTTTTTTATAGTACATATCGCACCACCAGGGAAAAAGGGCATAAGATGAAAAATTCAATTTTACAGGAGAGCAAAAAGAGTGTTTAAATGGATATATCTTTTTTTTCCTTTGACCTAAAAGAATGTTTAAAACGTCATATGAGTCGTTACGTTTAATTAAACAATAATAATTTTGCGTAAATAAACATATTCTGTTATTTGTTAATAAGAAAATCGGAACTGTCAAACGACGTATTATATAATTTCATGTATAAAACTGCGAATTTTATCTATAAAATTACGAAAAAAATTGAGCTTATACGTCCTTATTAGGACTACCTAACCGTACCAATAACTCAAAACCACCATAAAATAGCTTATGCTCTTATTACTCTGAGGGTGCGATAACACCTCAGCCGGAGTAAAGGTAAGGGATGCCTGAGGCGCATAAACGCAGTGCGTACATACGAGTACGATACAATGCGCAGTGAGTTTGTGCGCATCTAACAACCCGGCTTTGTTATATTTCGAATAATTGCCAAATGAATCAACTTCTGTGCATGCACGATGCGTTTAAACCCCCAGTACCCTTGTAATGGTCACATGCCTTGCCACTATAAAAAATCATTAGCTACGCCTACTGCTTACCCTTGAAAATGATATTAATAAGCATACATACGTAAAGTAACTTCTTCAGTAACTTTTCTTATAATAATTGGAGCTGGAGGAAACAATCTCAAGGATTCTTTTACAACACATTCCAAATATTGCAATTTTGCTAAATCTTCCTTTACTAGAGGACGGTCAGAATCACCAAACACTGAATACAACCTAAATTATAAAACAATAATTTTATTAAAGGTATTTTAAAAAACCCTGTAGATGAAGATTACATGCTGAGAAATAAGTACTAAGAGCACAGAACTCATAATTGATGAGACCCGTGTTCTAATCTCGGTAAATTATTGCCGGTATTCCTATGATTCCAACGCTAGCTCAGTAGAAGCATTTTAAAAAATCGAAAGCAATAGTTACTAAATATACACAATGGGATTCGAACCCGTGAACTCCACTTTTCGCACAGTTGATCTGACCACTGAGCTACACCGTTATTAAGTCTTCACATGATTGTATCAAAATTGCTTGACGTCATTACTGTGGGTTTTTCACCGCAAGTAGTTAAAGTATTATTTTTTGTAACCATGTAATTCATAGACTATCATAAAAAATCCATGAAGTCGTTAACATCTCCCAAACTTCCTTCTTTAAGTTTTTCCTTTAGTGTTTTAGTATTTTAGCTTGTATACACAATAAACTTTCATTTTATCAAATAATATTAAGCAAATTCTTGGTGTCTTACTCTTGATAAACTTTTTCTTGTACATCAGGATACATTGCCATTAGTTTTAATGTGTAACCAATACCCGCTGCAGAAGTATCTGTGCCAGCAATAACGAGTGACATAACTTCCTCACGCAATTCCTCATTACTATAACCTTTATCTCCGCCAGAGAAATTTAATAATAACTCCAAGAATGTTTGTTTTTTATATGATTCTAAACCAACTTTATATGATTCTAGAACAACAAAATACTAAGTTAGTAAAGCCAGTATAGCGGTGACTGCTGCCTGTAAACATTATTCTTTGATAGAAGTTGTCTCCGCTGAAGAATTCTACTCAAGTTATTTGTTAAATAATAAAATAAATACCGTTAATAACTTCAGTTTCAACATTAGTTCGACTTTCAATGTCATTTCTTTTCACTCTTACAATCTAAAAAAAAAAACAAAATTAACTTATCAAAACATTTGTATATGTCTGTCTATAAAAATCAATGGCTCGGCTTAGTTGAAGAAACAGCGTGTACTAACACCTAATTTTAGTTTAGTTATAGAAATATAACTAAGTATAAGTTGTATTTTCAGCAGTAGGTGTGGACGCGCGATCGATTTGACCCATGATCAAATCTCGCTAAATTCTAATCGGTACCAAAGTACTTTATTTGCTTAGTCCTTATAGTATTACATAGGCATTAATTAAAGAGTGTTAGGCAGACTGGTGATGGTTATTAACCCAGTTAGCATAAAATCTACTCCCTGCCCCACATAGTTTAAGGTCGACGCGTGCGGGCGATCGCATGCATCGTCCCACAGTCGAAGCGATCCCCGCACGGACTAAAAGGTTCGGACAGTCCTTTTCTGTCGTTCCATTAAATTGTGGAACGACCTTCCCAGCCACGTTCTTCCTTCAAGCGCAGTGTGAAGAGGTCATCTCACAAAGCCAGCATAGCAGAGGCGACTGCTATCTGCGGATCCCTTTCTCTGATAGCAGTCGCCTCCGTTCATGGATCGCACTCTAGAATAACATCAAGCCGAGTGTTGTCACATGTCGAGCTACAATAAAAAAAAATATTTTACTTACGTTATCAGCTTCTTCGTGAACATTTTTTATACATTCATGATATACTTTATGCATTGGGAATAATTTGAAAAGCCAATCTGGCATTAACCATATATGCGTCATTCTAGCGCATATTAAACTTAATCCCTGCGATAATAATTTTAAAATCCTAGTTTCTGGATTTTCTTGTGAGTTAAGATTTACTCCAGTCACATTTTCTACAAACATAACAAATAATAATCTTTTCAAACTCTGTCTACCCTTAAGTAGTAAAAGAATGTTAGACAGACCTATGTTTGGTTATACACATTCCAGTATACCAAGGGAGTGATTTGTAGATTAAAAGTATAAACTAAAACTTTCACCGTATGTTTTAGAGTACGCTAAAATACACTAGAGTACAATAGAGTACATTAGACTACTGTCTAAATGTGAAGATAACTGTTACTATAGAGAAGAATATAGGTAGCGTTTTCTCTATGCCGAATTAATGAAAAAACCAGACCTACAGGCCAGATATACACCAACCAGGCTTACTATTCCAAAAAGTAAATAGGACTTGAAAGTAGTACCCTAGAAGAACGGACTGGACTAACAATCATTAGCCTACTACCACTGTTTATAATCGTAATCATGTCTATAAAGCTCGCTTTAATAATAATTAACTAAGCTATAATTATTTTTCTCTCTATAGTCATTTAATTCTAAGATTTTATTTAATTATTTTAACGATACGCAGGACCAACCCACCGCAACAGACTTCCTATTTCCGCACTTCCGTCAAGTATTTTACATAGTTAAACATTAAAATTACGTTTAAATTCATTATAAGTAAAATCAATATCGACTTTAACGTGCGAAATACACGCTACGATCTACTTTGTACTTTCGTATTCTGTATTACGGCGATAGTAAATCGTAGCGTGTGTAGACAGTTTAAGCGTCATTTAAATACACAAATAGACATGAAAATTGAAAATGGTTTTATTATAGATGTCTAGTAAGATTTCGTGCATTCGAATTTTAATGTTATTATTTTCAATGATACCGATAATTTTTCTAATTTTATTTTTACTGGGTTGCGATTGTTTTTGTATGGTCCAAAAATAGTGCGAAAATTATAATAATTTTTTAAAACTTTTTTTTGAAGCAAAATATTCATATTTATTTATTTTTTAAATTAAACCTATAAATAAGCTATACTAAAAATAGTTTCCGTCTATCTTTTATAAGTTTAGATACGTACCAAAAACAGAATCCAAAGTATAAGTACTAACGGCAGACCATAAACTAAATTTGCCAGTACCGTCTCGTCGATCCAACAATTTAGCAAGTTTTTGACTCTGTTTGGAGAAAACTTTAACAAAATTACCCACTAATTTCGGACTGAAGGCTGGTAGCATTATCTTCCTGCGACGTCGCCATACGGAAACTTAAAATAGATTTTAATAAATTTAATAAATAAATAATAGCGCGTACATCCAACATAAAATATATTGTAATATATCTTGACAATTTGGTCTCACGATTATAAAATTTATAATAATAATTAATAATAATAATAATAATAAAGAAAAAATAAATAAATAAATAACATTAATTAATATTCATAATTCATAAAAGAGTATTAAACAAATACATATAATTAATATAAACTAATTATTGGCCATTCTTGATTTATTTTCAAGAAGAATTTAAAATACAGTCTACACCATTCAAACCTATCTACCTGGAGCAAATCCCGTCCCATATCCTATAAAATCTCGTACATAACGATGTATATCATCTTTTTCTAAAAATGTCTTCATGACAACTTCTAAGTCTGTTGGGTCTGTCATAACTAGAAACAGAAATACCTTCATTATTTAGAAAAAAAAATTTCATGATTTTATTATAACAAATAAAAACAAAGTGAATAAAAGAAATTATTAAAATAATCACTCACCAAAGAATAGTATTGGTCCTAACCAAAGTTTTGCCATACCATTATTTTTAATAGCAAAATATGAAAATTCTTGCATTGCTGTCATCACACCTAAAATATTTATATTTTTAAATTATCATAACATCCCTTAAGTTTTATGCGAACATCTGAATTAAAAGATTTTATATAGCTTACTATCGCGTCTAATTTAATTATTTTAATTTGTTTGAGCTGCAAAGAGACCTTCAATTGTTCACGTTCATTTGAAATAATCAAAATAACGCGATATTAAGTCACATTTAAATTAGTTACAATATATCTCTTTAGCTTTCATATTTTATTAATTTAAAATTATTTAAAATTCCCAAATAAAATAAATAATATACTTACTTTCAGAATCTCCAGCAAAAGTAAGTGCATTTCCTAGTAAAGGATACGTAGGTTCAGGTCCTGGAATTCTTGAAGCCAACTCGTACATTCTTCGTCTCTTATAACGAAAAACGCTATACCATCCCACAAAAGCAAAAATAATTAAAAATAATATCATTATTGTTAAATTTTAGAAACGATACTTTCTTTCAAACCACTGAGAAACAATGTGATGTGATTTTGTTTTTCATAAAATAGGTGTCAATTAATGACGTACTTATAATTATAATAGACTTTTATAGTATTTTAGAAAAAAATATATACTAAAAATAACTAATAGAGTCGAAATTCGCATAATGATCATCCAAGTTTCTTAATTAATAAAACAAACCATTTGCTTATTCAGTTAATATTTAATTTATAAATAATAAATATTATTCTACGTATCATAAAAGTAAATTAATCCTTGATCTCTACTGATCCTTCTTTGAGAAAACGGTTTAAATTGAATAAAGTACAATTAATAATAAAGTCATTTGTATTTACTATAATTATATCACCTACCCACTAATTAAGTTTAATAATTTAATAGTTCTAGAAAACTTATGCTCTTAGAATTATATGTGAACAGGATAAATGTATAGTAATAACGAGTAAACATTATTTCACTTAATAAAAAATGTTAAATTACTAAAACACTGGAAAACAAAAAATAACGCCATTAATGCTTGCATTTAATTTTTTTCAACAGAACATTTTTTAAATTATTTTTATGGATGGTTCATAATGTTTTAATTTTAATGTGTTGTTTTATTAGGTAATTATCAAAGATATAAACTATTTATTAAGTGAATAAGTCCGACGACGTATCTACCGAAAATATTCAACCCAAAATCAACTTGATTACACCCAGCTTTTTAAATTACCAACATCAGGCTGAAATCAAGCCTTTGGTTCGCATACTTTTGACAGATGTCACAACACTAAATAAAAGAGTAATTTAACTTCTTCTTTCCAAGGCGACTTGGTATCCATCGACGTCCTTCATCATTATATCAATCTTGACTCTTATTCTTGGTTTGTCACTAATTTCAGGTTCAGAGACAACCCTATACCTTCTCAGAACAGCTGATAGTGCTGTCTTTATTGACATTAAGGCGTATTGATAACCTAAAAACAAACCATTTGTTATAAAGACGATTTTTTACAAAACTTGAATAACAATTGTTTTATATTTCAATTTCATTATAGCCTTGCAGACGCCTTTTGTCAATGAAGATTTCGCCAGTTTTCCTTCTACTGCTCTCCCAATTGACCTCCCTACACTAAACGACATTTACTTTCCGCTTTATCTCGGTCTGCTTACTCTTTCCACTTCCTACCGTTCTCTTCACAGACGTAAAATAAAATAAAACTCACCTAAACAATTCCTAGGTCCACTACTAAATGGCATAAAACTGCATGTGCCGGTTAATTTGAACCTTTCTGGTAGGAATCTATCTGGATCAAATTTCTCAACATCTGGACCCCAATATTTAGGATCTCTATGTATACCCCAGATGCTGACTACAACGCCACTACCAGCAGGAAGTACGCGACCAGAAGCTGTGAAATGTTTTTTTAATATAAAATGAGTCTTTTATATGTCTCAGACGAAATTACCGAGTTTAATTGCAAGGTTAACTTAAACTACATCTTAAGGAAAATAACTGCAAAAAAAGTTTACGCAGGACAATATGTAGTTGAAACTTCACAAAATATTATTCAAATATTTAAATCAAAGTATAGTCAAGCATCGGACCCATCTGCTAAATTCACATAGCAACTAATACACCAAAGTCGAAATTCGCGTGGCAAATTTCAAAATACACTAACAGACCTGTTTTTTAATTGAATATGTATACTCACGTAAAGTAATTTCTTTTAGAACTTTCCTTATTATAAACGGTACGGGTGGAAACAATCTCAATGACTCTTTAACAACACGCTCTAAATAACATAGTTTAGATAAATCTTCGTTTACTAATTGACGATCTGATTTTCCAAACACATTGTTTAACCTGCAACAAGATTCAGACGATATATCTAATTATATTTTAACCAAAAAAGTACATAGAAATAATTCTTGAGCAGAATTTCGGACCTATATACGAAAAATATTTAGAAAAATACAATTAAATAAATTATTTAGGAGTTTTGCTCATCCCTATTATTGTAACTAAAACGAAACAAAACCCTTTTTAAATTGTTCAGCCCAAATATAATTTAATAATAATAACCCAGCATTATATGCTAATAATTACAAAAAAAAAACTTACTCCTCATAAACTTTTTCTTGTATCTCAGGATACATTGCAAGCAACCTAAGTGTATAACCAATTGCAACTGCAGAAGTATCTGTACCAGCTACAGTTAATGTTAAAATTTCTTCTCGAAGTTCTTCATTTGTATAACCACGTTCATTACCAGAAAATGCAATGAGTAATTCCAAAAATGTTTGTTTACCATAAGATTTTAAATCTGCAAGATTTTAGTTGAACTTTAATAAATACCCTACTTATCTACTACTAATATAGCTTAAAGGAAAAGGATTAGCGACAAAACTGACAAGTGACAAGCTTCTGCAAACCGGGAGCAAAAGCACACGACGTATTAAAACCAATAAAAACTATCTCCAATAAATTCACAAATAAAGATTATGTTATTATTATTGTCGGCACAAATGCCAATACTCCAATGATAATGCTATCAGAATTTAGCGAAAAAAAAAATCGAGCGAAAGGACATCACAAATAAATCAACAGAATACATAATAGAAACATGTGCTATAGAAATTCCTAGTCCGCATACGTACGCGATCTGGGTTTCTCAGACCATAAGAGTACAATACTACACATAATAGGGACAAAACCAAACAAACAAATAACATGGACACTTAAAAAGAGAATATTTAATGACGAAAACATAAACAAATTCAAACTAAAACTCAAAGATATAGACTGAGAAACAATAATAATTAATATTAAACTGTTAAAAAAAATTACAACTTATTCAATATAACTTTAAATAATATACTGAATTGCTGTATACCTAGAAAAATATATAAAACTTAAACCAAAAAATAAAAAACTATGGCTAACAAAGGGAATAAAAACCTCTTGTAAAAATAAACGATTATTAAACATTTTAGTAACATACTCTAAAAACACCACTACAAAGAGATACTATGAGAAATAGACAAAAATCTTTAAAAAATCTATCATTAAACCAAAAAAACTACATTATATTTAAAAAATGACACAAAAAATAAAGTAAAAACTATGTGGAATACAATAAACGAGCGAAATAAAAATTAATAAATTATCCAAACAAAACTTAAAAATAAAAAACGACGATGGTGCAATTATAACAGAACCTAGACAAGTAGCAGACATATTTAATAACTTCTTTTCCACGGTTGGCTTAAAAAAACGATCTGCAATACGGGTAATATGAACGAGCCTCGAGGCAGACACAGTAATAGATAAGAGCGTGAATAGTATGTACCTAAGTCCAGTAGAACCTAAACAACTTAATACTATAATACGAAGTGTAATCGGATGTATACTATTTTTAATATATGTATAATAAACTGCCTCTAAGACATATAAGAATGTCCGAAACGTATGAATTTGACAGGAAGTTGAAACACTTATTATTAGACAAAGTGTACTTACTACACACTGACGGAATTTCTAAATGATGCCTGCCTTTTATGACATTTTGTGAAATATTGACATTGTTATTATTATTGTTATTAGTATTTTTAATTATTTTATTGTTATTATTTTCTTAATTTAAAAATTGTTCTTGTAAATATTAATTATATTTTACCATGCCCTAGCAGGGCGTCACACTTTTTGTGAAATAAGTGTGGCATGTAAAGAAATAAATAAATCTTATAAACCAAAATATTTTGATGGAACATGGGAGAATCCAAAAATTGCCTCCAACGTCATAGTGACCATTTTAAATCTTAGGTATAACACCTGTAAATTGGTGTCCTACTCTTCAAAATATAAGTAAAAATATAAATAAGGAGTATAACGAATGAAGTCTATCCTGTCATGAATCATGCAAACCGGAATACGCGGAGGCAACTGTTGCCTACATGTGACATCATAATCTAGCGTGACATCATTAATGTACGGTCTCCTGTGAAATGACTATAAAAAATTAATCTACTTATACTCGTATGTCAAGACGTCATTGCAAAAATAAAACATTTATTCAGCTCACCGTATTCGTGACCTTTGCCTTGATCTTGCTTTTCTGAATCAAGCGCCGACCTTTTGTTCTCAATTACCTGAAGATAAGCATCAGTTTATCATAGCCTTCAAATTGTATAAACTATTATAATAAGTGCTGCTGTAGTCCTGGGGTAAGGTCGTGTTGCTCATGATTGAGGATTAATACTTGATAAAATCTTAAAAAATATTGGAGCACTAAAACACTAACGCAAAATACGATGTTTCGACTGTACAAGTTCAAAGTTCAAACTATCCCTATAAAATTTCAATCAAAAGTGATTCAACACTTCAACAGTGAAAACTTAAAAGACAGACAGGAATATTTTCACACTTACTCATGTTTATAAGGATAAAAAAGACTTACCTTATTAGTAAATGAATGCATAACTTTAATATGTTTTTCATGAACTTTGTATTGAGGGAATAATTTAAATAGCCATTCAGGTTGGAACCATATGTGGAATATTCTCATGCAAATTATATTTAAGAGTTTTCCCATACTCTGCAGGAATGGCGTATCTGGATTGCCTTGGCTACCAATTTTAACACCCATTGCAGTTTCTGCAAAGAATTCTTATTATTCACCGATGGTAGGTGTCGTGTTTGTTAAACAATGATTTACAAAAGAATATATCCTTGCTTATTGAAGCGTGCTTTATAGAGGTTTTAAAATAAGACTTCTTTGTTTCAAGCTATTTTTTTTTTGTACCAATTTTAGTTCATCCCTAGTATTACAATTTAAAAAAGAAATAAAATCTTACCACAAACAGAATCTAATGTATAAGAACTAATATATGGCCATGTACTGAATTTTCCTTGTCGTTCATGTGATCCCATTAATTCTACTAATTTTTCACTTTGCTCCGAAAATACATCTACGAAAGTTTCTACTATTTTTGGCCTAAATGCAGGCACCATAATTTTGCGTCTTTTTCTCCATATTGATACTGCAAATATAAAGTCGTTTAATAGAAAATTTGCATTGAACAAACAAAAGAGAAAAGGTAGAATATGAATTCTTGCTTTACTTTCAAATGAACGTAAATAATTTGTATTCTATCTAAATGGAATTGTTTACTCAGTAACTTATAAAATCACGAGTTAAAAAAAATAACTACACTATATACAGCAGGGCTTTTTATGTTGTGAAAAAAAAATTTATAAAAAATCTATTTTAAATGCACTTTTTCTCGATGACGACTCGTCGAATTAATTTTCTTTTTTACATTATTATATTCGTAAAACTATCTAGAGCCTGTTGTTTTGTTTTGTTTTTTAATTCTATATAATATAGCTGACGGTGCCCGGCGCTGCCCGGGTTTTTTAAAGTTATTGTTACACATAAGATAAAGATAATGCTTTATTATAAATTACCTATAGCTGTTACCCACAACTTATTTTAGACGATTTAGTTACATAATTAACAGAATATATTTTTTAAAGCGGCATGGTACCTCGTCCGCCTTTCCCCGCCTCGTCATCATACGCCGCGTGTGAATTTTGTTTTAGAGTTATTTTAAAATTGTATTATCTTACAAGATGTTTATTGAAATTAGGTGATGTCGAAGACAATTGTGTTCACAGTTAAATACTCTTAATTAATAACACATTTATTTGGATAAAGATTAGGCATACTGTGAAAATAATATAATGTATTTTGCATGTTTACACGTCGTCAAGATATCACTTAAAGGTCTTCAAGCATAACGTAAATTAAACCACATTGTTCCATCGGTAAGTACTGGTACACTAACAATTGATTCTTAACCTTTGTTCCTAATCTTTAACCTAACAGTTATAACTTTAATTATATTATTATTTCCGAATCTGCATCGAGCAAGATAATTTGTGCCCCACCTGTCAAACTTTTGCATATCAATGTTAAAATCTTTATAGGTCCTGTTTACTGCACCTATGTCTTTTCGCAATTGCACTCGAATTCCGCCTTGCGAATTAAAAATATCAAGCGAGTTTGGCATCAAGGTGGGTCACGTATCAGCTTGCTTGAATGATGGTATGGGGTAGTAGCGAAGTGACCTAGCCGTCATATCTCGTTAGAGGAATATGCCTTGCCAATTGACAGTACATAAGCTCTTTAAGCCGGCATAGTAGAGACGACTGCAAGGGCACCCATTTCTCTGTGGTAGTAGTTGTCACGTTCATGGACCGCACAGTAACTTAACAACAAGCGGCGTGTGATCATATTCCAGGCTCCTATAAAACAGAATTAAATTACTCTTACCTGGTGCAAATATTCCCCCATAACCGATAACACGTCTGATAAAACGATGTAAATCATCTTTCTCAAGACAGGACTTAAGTATTACTTCTATATCAACTGGATCAACCACCACTAAAAAAAAGTTGTCAATATTTCAAGATTATCAAGAAAATGCGGATTTTCTTGTTTTGTGCTCATCCGTACTGACGCAGAGTTAAAGCGAATCTAATTACTACGGATATAAACAAACAAACAAACAAAAAAACAAAAGACAAACAAAAAAAAACAAAAAAAAAATACAAAAAAAAACTACTGCAGAGAATTGTCTGCTGGCAATTGTCGCCTCCGCAATTCCGACTTAAGAAGATGAAGCTGCACCATCCATATCTATGATATGCACTATCACCAAGCTGATCCGACTAGATTACATCAGATACACTTAAAAGTGGTTCTACTCTAGGACGACGGATTATTA
Organism: Tinea pellionella; assembly: GCA_948150575.1. NCBI lineage: Eukaryota > Metazoa > Arthropoda > Insecta > Lepidoptera > Tineidae > Tinea > Tinea pellionella. The sequence goes on from OX411250.1 coordinate 3,379,569, forward strand.
CACATTAACACTCTATTTCATAAGTAATTCAAGACCGATAACCCGATAACCTAACTTCAGATTCCCACCAAAACACTCTTATTACTTGTTAATAAGTTTGATAACTGCATCACCCGCTTTTTCTTTTCAACTGCTTCATGACAATTGACTGTCTGGAAGACAGCCACGTCTTTCCTCCTTCCTATAACATCCTTCAAGCGCAGTGTGAAGAGGCATATCATCAAGCCGGCATAGCGGACGCGACTGCTGTCTGCTGATCCCCTTCTCTGACAGCAGTCGCCTCCGTTCATGGATCGCACTCTAGCTTAACATCAGGCGGAGTGCGGTCGTATGACGTGCTAAAATTAAAATTGCTCACCAATTGCATTAAGTTACAATGTGTATCTATTTGTTTCCTTTGATCCTAACTTATTTGCAATAAGCGATTTATTATTATTATTTTACTTACCAAAATATAAAATATGGCATAACCATGCTCTTATCATACCATTATTTTTCATAGAACAGTAACTTAATTCTTGTAATGTAACCATTATATCTGAAATGTGAATTATTTTTACGTACTATCATCAATAAGTTACCTGATTCACCTCAAGAAGGACTATGCTTGTACTGGTCAACAAGCTCATTGTCGGCCACTTTTAGAAATGAATTGCAATCAAATTGCAATAAAAGAGTGCTGGCTTTGCTATTAGTACCTACTTATATTTTGAGAAGGCCTAAAATGGAACAAACCAAATCAAAACTCCTTTTTGGGCTAACTATTTATATTCATAACAGCGAGTTTTTTAAAGTAAATTATCTAAGTAAAGACATACCTATTTATTATTTATAAATTATATCCATAATTGTACATAATAATAATTATACAAATAGTTAAATAAACTTAAATTAAATACACAGGTTTTCTTTTAAAATTATTTACCTATACGAATCAGAGCCAAGGCAGTTTAGCTCCGTTCACTGCAAACCGGAACTAACATCCTGTCTTTCTATTTAGGTTTTGGAACAACCTTAATATAGGAAAGAGTATACCAAAATATTAACGATATATTTTTTATGTTAACACTACTTTTCTATTGCCTTTTTTTTTGTAGCTCTATGTAATTACATGACAACACTCCGCCTAATGTAAAGCCAGAGTGCGGTCCATGAACGGAAACTACCGCTACTACAGATAAATTTCCACGTGCAGCAGTCGCCTACGCTATGCCGGATACTTCCAAACTGATCCCGAAACGATACAAGGTCACTTCACGGGTGTTACATTTGAAAAAAAAAATTGTGTAAAAAGAAGAAAGCCCATTCGCAAAAGAAAAATGGGCCCACAATTTTTTTCTCTAGTATCATGATGATTTTTAGTTCATTTTGTAGAAAAATAAATCTACCTCCTTATTACCAATAAGTTTTAATTTTTTCACCCGCGTTATTGAGTAATTAGATGTTTTCTGATGTAATATTTGAGGTTATTGTTATTTTAAATGCTTTAATAATTGAATCTAACAATTTTTTATGTAATTAAACAGTGTCTATTGATTGGTAAATAATGTGTTGATATCATTAAAATGAATTAATAAAAAAAATATTTTAGAATATTGTTTTGTTACCAAACTATTAGTTATCGAGTGGGCCCAAAAATGGGCAATCTCCTTTCATTTTCTACCATCATTACTCTGTTATAATTATTATTATTATTTTTTTTTTTTATTTTTTTTTTTATATATATACAAGGTGTCCCAAAACTCAACGATAAGCGGGCACCAGAGGGTGGTCCTGCTCATGACTACTCGAGAAAAAAATATAAGAAAAAAATATCTCCTATTTTAAAAAAAATACAACAAAAAATTAAAATCTTTCGAAAATTGACAACCCTTATGATATTTTTAACTACCATGACCACAATTTTCCAAATATTTATATTTTTTTTTTGTATCGGCAACCTAAGTAGCACTGCTATCCACCACAACCCTTAAAAATCCCAGATTACCTGTAGTTTTTACACAAAAATCAATCAAAACTACTTTTTACTTTAAAATTTCAAAAGATTTTTACTTACAGTCCATTTTAACACATCGTTATGTAAAAAAAAAGTATGGACACTACTATGGCAAGTTTTTTTAAAAATTGACGCAACTAACCAAGATTCTAAAATGGTATAATACTCTAGGAAAACTGGCCACAAAAAAAAAACATGCGTACTATTTCTGAACAAGAACCAACTTTCATAAATCGTTGTTTGTTGATAGTAAACGCTTTTACCTACCAAAAATTGGTTTTTTGTTGCAACTTCTTGGAATTTTCATGAAAACGTGCGTAGGCAATAAAATTTAGAAGTTAAATAGTAGATATTCGTTGTTGAATAACAATACGGCCCTTTGAGTTAGAAGGAAACTTAGATGGCAATAGTTATTTAAACTTTTTACAAAATGACTTGCCAGAATTATTGGAAGACGTGCCCATAATAGATTTACAAAACATGTGGTTTCAAAATGATGGTTGCCCTGCTCACTATGCCCGTCCTGTGCGAGAATACTTAAATCAAGAGTATCCAGGGCGTTGGATTGGGCGACTTGGTCATATCCTATCTCTGGACTTCTTCTATTGGGATTGTCTCAAAGACAGGGTCTACTCATAATCAATTGCAACATTGGACGAGCTTCGCCAAAAAATTACTCAGGCTGCGGAACATATCAATGGTAGAAGATATGCACGACAAATAAAACGATCTTTTTTAAGACGATGTTGTGCCTGTATTATTGCCGGTAGCGAATAATTCGAATATTTGCTGTAATATTAATAAAATTATAAATTGATTTTTTTAATGCTTTAAAGCAAGCGTTTGACCACACCCTGTCTGGTGTTAAGCAGTGATGCGGTCTAAGGTGGAGCACGCCTGCCTATGAGGTACCTGTTCACCTTCGATTTGAAGAGACCTATGTTGTACGTGTCGGGAAACACAGACACCGGGAGGGAGTTCCAGTTTCGCAGTACGCACGAGGAACGTGTTGTCGAAACGCCTCGTACGCACTTTAGGGACTTGAACCATAAATGGATGGTACCTCTCCGGTGCCTGGACGTCCGATAGAAGAAAGGGGACGGTAGAACCAGGTTGTGTAGCTCTTGCGCACACTCCCCGAAATGTATCCGGTAAAAAATTAATGTCATTTGATGTAGCATTTGTTTTGTTGCATTCAATATTTTTTAACAAGAAAAAAAAAGCAATTTTTGGTAGGTAAAAGTGTTTACTATCAACAAATAACGATTTGTGAAAGTTGGTTCTTGTTTAGTACTATACGCATGGTTTTTTTTTTGTGGCCAGTTTTCCTAGAGTTATAATACTTTTTGTGGCCATTTTAGAATCCTGGTTACTTGCGTCAATTTTTAAAAAAACTTGCCATAGTAGTGTTCATACTTTTTTTTTACACTACGATGTGTTAAAATGGACTGTAAGTAAAAATCTTTTGAAATTTTAAAGCAAAAAGTAGTTTTGATTGATTTTTGTGTAAAAACTACAGGTAATCTGGGATTTTTAAGGGTTGTGGTGGGTAGCAGTGCTACTTAGGTTGCCGATACAAAAAAAATTTTTTAAATATTTGGATAATTGTGGTCATGGTAGTTAAAAATATCATAAGGGTTGTCAATTTTCGAAAGATTTTAATTTTTTGTTGTATTTTTTTAAAAATTGGAGATTATTTTTTCTTATATTTTTTTCTCGAGTAGTCATGAACAGGACCACCCTCTGGTGCCCGCTTATCGTTGAGTTTTGGGACACCTTGTATATATATAATTATTTAATTACTTATATTATTATTATTTTAATTATTAAATTGTTTTAAATATAAACTGAAATTTAATAATTATAGAACACTGACCCTCTGTATTTCCGGTTAATTTATGTGCAATTCCAATGACCGGCATTTCAATCGGGCATGGTATTTTCGCGGCGAGTTCATATATCCTTCGTCGTTTAAAGCGAAATATAAATAACCACGACACAGCAATCACCAGAACACAAATGAAAATCATAGTTCACCGTAACATCTAACTAGGGACACTAGAATTATGTTATTGCAACTGGCGCGACTTTGCGCGAATATTGCATAAACATCGTTTATACCCTATTATATACGTTTTCCCCGTACATAGATGAGTACACTTTGTCCGCATAAATATTTCTACAAAAACAATTACTTTTATAATTGCATTTAAGCCTATAAATGTAATTAATAAAGTTTGTATTAAAATAATTATTTTCAGCCTGCAAATTGTTTTACAATTTTTTTTGCTAAACGCCTAAAAAAATAAAAACTGGAACTCTACATTTAAAAGAAAAATAAAAGAATACTACCTATCTACTTGTCCCTAATATTCTCATCTTCTTCCACTTTTTCCTTCTAAATACAAATATCTTATAAGAATTTTATTATTTTATATATACCCTATTTATTTATTTATTTTCTATTGTGCACACTTTGTTTCTATCTCTTATACTATTCTCCATCCTCTATAGGTTGCCTGGAAGAAATTGCTGCTCAGTAATAAGGCCGCCTATTGTGTTATCTAATTTTCGATAAATGTATAAACGTGCTGTTTTTTTGTTTGCACAATAAAGAGTTTTATTATTATTAATAATAATAAAAATGTAAGTACTTTATTATATTATAATAGTATTTGGCATCCGACCAGTTACTGCCACAAAAAAAGGATGCTGGCAGCGATCGTTTGTTCGTTTTTAAATAATAATTTGAGTTATTAGATAGTTTTACTCGCTATTCCGTGTTAAATGTGGCTTCCAATAACCCAGAATAACTAATAATCTACTTGGAAATATTTAATTTTTGTTATTTTGACGATCCATTTTTCTGGCAAATATGCAACTTTATGCAGACGTCTTGAAAATACAGAACTACAGCAGATTAGACAAGGATTAATAAAAAAAAAGTTTCGTAGGGGGATCAATCAGGGCAAAGAAGCAATTCACTTTTTTATTCGTCCCATACAACAAATCTGAAAATATACTTTTTCTATCCAAACTATAAGGTTTAGGGAAAATTAGAGGGAATAACTATTGTTATGGTTAATTATGTCTTTCCATTGGCATAAAGAAAAAGAGAAAAACGAAAGTCTGTTCCTCAGTCATCAAATTACAATTTCTAAACACTGTGTACGTATATTGATGTCCTGCCAAAGACTCTAAGAAAACACTAAATTGTATAATACCTACAATTCAATGGACCAAAAGAAGAAATATAATACTAAAGACGTGGCTGTATGGACTTAGTTCTTTTTGCCTTCCCAGAATGGGAGAACTGGAAGGAAAAAAGTGTCCTTGATCACTGACAACTATAGGCACTTTCAGACAGGAGGCGGTTCATTTCTCGCCTTATTAGGTGTTGAACTAGAGCCTGATAGTTTTTTATGACTATGAATATATACGGGTTATATACAAAATTAATCAAATTACACTTTATGAATTTTTAGGTAGTCTACAAGAAAATAATAAATAATAACACTATATTAATTAAATTGTTTTATAACAGATTCCTTTATTTTTTGAAATTAATGTCGTTAGGTATTGATATTTTCAACACACTTTTTTTTTCAAACAAAAAAAAAGCAAATAGTATAATAATTTAATAATTTAATCCTAATTAAAATAATTAAAACAATAATATCACAATATTTATTTAAATCTATAATAATTTCATGTGCATAGAACTTATAATTTATTACATTCATCAATTCACAATATTCTTGACGTCCTCTTTTCAAGAGCAATTGTATAACCATCAACGTCTTTCATCATAATATCAATTTTTACTCTTATTCTTGGATTATCACTTTTCTCTGGTTCACCAAGAACGCGATATCTCCTTAAAATCGCTGATAGAGCTGTCTTTATTGACATTAAGGCGTATTGATAACCTAGAAGAAACGAATACAAAATTAAGCCCAGTCATTGAAAAAGTGGTCTACATCGACCCCCAGACCCGCTGACAGAGAGGTCCATGTCAATGAAAAAAATATACGGGGTGGACGAAGAAATATTTGTTTCTAAAATAAATCTATAATGTTTATTAAATAATAAAAAGTATACCAAACCTAAGCAATTCCTTGGTCCACTGCTAAAAGGCATATAACTGCATGTATTGGTTAGTTTGAATCTTTCAGGTAGGAATCTATCTGGATCAAATTTCTCGGCATCTGGGCCCCAATATTTAGGATCTCTGTGTATACCCCAAATACTGACTACAACACCACTGCCAGCTGGGAGTACACGACCAGACGCTGAAGGAAAAAAAACAATGACATCATAACTCAACCTAGATATATTAGAAATTTAAAGCATGCTCAGATCATAAGAGATATAAAGAAGGCTACCACTCTTATGATGATATAGTAATAATGGTTATTAGCCCAGTCAGCCGTCCTGGGGTAGCACTACCACTGTACCAGTGTAACACTCGTGAAGTGGCCTTGTCGCGTTTTAGGAACAGTTTGAAAGTAGCTAGGTATAACGAGAGGAGTGTGCACTGTCAATCTAGATGGGACATACTCGTCCCCTCAAGCCGTCATAACGGAGTCTATTGCCCGTAGAGATTTATTAGTGATTACTACAATCACAAAATGTTTCCGTTTATGGACCGCACTCTAGCTTTACATCTGCACTGAGTACTGACTTACAATAAACAAAAGAAAATAACAAATAATAACAGGTTTAAATCCTGACCAAATACACTCAAAACGGTAAATCCAATGTTTAGTTTTAATATTCAAAATAGCTCCGAATTCGTTCGTGGTGATACTGCAAATTACTTTAAATTACCATTTGAAATATTTATATTTCCTTGTGTCTTTGTATGGCTTTGACTAACTGTCTATAACTCTATAGAGATAATGTTTCGTGGTCATAACTGTGTTTATTATCAAGGCTGTTAATTATTTCAGCCTATAGATATTGAATTATTTAATTTATATAATAAAGAACTTACGTAATGTAATTTCTTCTAAAACTTTTCTGATTATAAAGGGTACAGGCGGAAATAATCTCAATGATTCCTTCACTACTCGTTCCAAATAAGATAGCTTCATCAAATCCTCTTTTACTAAAGGACGTTCTGACTTTCCAAACACGTCGTATAACCTGGAAAGTATTAAACAGAAATTAAGTCATTAGTTCCAGTTTTTTAAACCAAGTTATTCTATGAAGGTTAAAATGAAGTATTTTGCCAAAATTTACCTCATAAGGGTATCTCATATGAAGGTTATTATAAGCAATTCTTAACAGCATTGTCAGGGTCCAGTGTATTCATGAGAAGTCATAAATTAGGTTATAAATTTGAGGACAAAATGCAATTTATTTATTTCTTATACAATAATTAGCGGACAAAATAACAGTAGTCACATTCAAAAGCAGTGCATTAGTAACAGCAGTGGGACTAACCCAACCCATCAAACAAATTTTATAGGCCTTAAAAGTCTTCCACATACGCACGTGAAAAGAATTGTGCTCATTTGTGTAATAACCGATATATATCTCAATTCAAAGGCTGGTAGCTGGCACTTACTCTTCATAAACTTTATCCTGAATTTTAGGATATTTGGCAAGAAGTTTAAGTGTATATCCGATGGCAACAGCAGACGTATCTGTACCAGCTATTGTGAGTGTCAAGACTTCTTCACGAAGTTCTATATTGGTATAACCTTTTTCCCGACCAGATAATGTAATTAACAAATCTAGGAATGTTTTCGTCTGGTATGATGTAAGATCTGTAATTAAATTCTATTATTACTCTACACAAAGTTTTTTTGTGAATCTCATTTTTCGTCCAAGCTTACCGTATTCATGATTGTCTCCTAGTTCATTTCCTCTTTGTTCTATTTCTATCCTTTTATCTTTAATTACCTATAAATTATATTATACAGTATACATACAATATACAATATATACAAAATACAAAAAAAATATTATCAAATAAACAAGGCGTTTAGAATTCAACTTTCAGTGCTAAATCGTAAAAATATATTAACCTTATCAGTAAAGTCATGCATGATTGCCAAATTAGCATCATGTTCTTTGTGAATCGGCAATAACTTGAATAGCCATTCAGGTTGAAGCCACAAATGGAAAATTCTCATACAAACTAAATTTAGGATTTTTCCCATGCTCTTCAAAAATGGTGTGTCTGGATTACCTTGACTGTTTATTTTGACACCCATTGCCGTTTCTGCAAGATAATTTTTCATTACTTTTCTTTTAATTTAATTTAACAGTAGGATCATTAGAATCCTTGAAATCTTTGAAAATAGAGTAACCTACCACAAACAGAATCTAAAGTATAAGAGCTAATATAGGGCCAAGTGCTAAAATCTTTGCCGTCATCGTGAGTACCCATTAATTGCTGTAGCTTCTCACTTTGTTCTGAAAAGACATCGACAAAGTTCTCAACAATCCTCGGACTAAATGCTGGCACCATTATTTTTCTACGTCTTCTCCATATTGAAACTGAAATTATACTGGATTTAGAAGTATGTACATTCGATCTCACTACGTTATTTGATACTCTATTCCATTCACGATAGTCTTTAATATTTACCTGGTGCAAAAATTCCCCCATCACCAATTACTCGTTTAACAAACCGATGTAACTCATCTTTCTCGAGGCAACTCTTCAAAATAACTTCGACGTCTTGCGGATTTACGAGAACTGTAAAAAGAGTTTCTATAATTTAATTTTATTATTGTATTTTAATTTAACAGTGGTGCTCGATAGATGTGGTTTGATAGAAGATGTAGTGACGAGGATTGAGAAAGGAATGCTTCGATAGGAACATGGAAAGGATACGTGAAAGGAGATTGACGAAAGGAATTATGAATGTGAGGGAAGCAAGGTAGTCGTGTTAGGATTGTAGGGAATGGCGTTCCCTTGCCTCTGCCTATCCCTGTGAGAAAATAATTAATTAATATTATTATATTCATTCATTATTTTATATTAATAATTAATTATTGCTATAGATTCAAATACGGCCATAGCGGTTAAAGGCGACTCACAATCTTCAAAATTTAAATCAAATTTCAGGCTGGTAACAATGTAACTTTGGTATATGTACTTTGATCCTCAGTGCTCATTGTATAATACAGGCGTTCATTAAAAATAATTGGTTATTTGTTGGTATCGCAGTCTGTAGTACCACCACATTTAAATGTAACAACCCTTCCGGGATCAGCTTGGAAGTAGCCAGGTATAACGAGAGGAGAGTATGTGCCCTGTGGATGGTAGACCTTCGTCTGCTTAAGACGAGCGGAGGCAACGGTTGTTTGCAGATAGTTTCTTACTATTTCTATATAGATACTCTTATCTGCTTACTACAATTATAATAAAAATATTACTTACTAAAATACAGTATATGACTTAGCCATCCTCTCATAATTCCGTCATTTTTAATTGCCTCGTAACTAAATTCTTGTAGTGTTGCCATTATATCTATAATATAATTTAATTTAATTTCAATTATAATCAACGTTTTACTGCCTAAACCCAATTATATTGATAATCAATGGAAATATTAAAGATTCAGACACTTTTAAATCAATATTTAGTAATTGCAAATTGCAAAAACAACGAGACATTATTTCTCATGTGAAACAAAAATCTAAGCAAATGACATAATTTTAGACCTTGCATAAAACTAGACTAAAAAAAAAACAAAATAAAAATTCTAATATTGTGAAAACGTGCAAAAAGAGTGACCGTGACTGAGAGGGTAAATTGGTAGACGTGTTTGAATTTCCTAAAATCTAGGCCGATATCAACTGTGTTGTATGTACTTGTATTTATTTTCGTCGCTCAATCGCTAAAATCATCAACGCACATAACAGCCTGAGCTGAGATAGAAATCGAACCCATGCCTTCCGCTATGCGCACTGATGCTGATGCTCTGACCACCTTGCAACACACACCCATAAGCGCTTCATGTGACCGCTTCGAAATTCGTTTATTTTATCTTTCCATCGGCAACCCTTCCTACTGCTGAGTTTATTTCACGACATTTATTTTTCTATTCAATTTTAATCATAGTTTAATAACGCAATTCAGTAGCTCACCCTCTGTATTTCCTGTTAATCTGTGAGCTAACCCGATGAAGGGCAATTCTTTGGGACTATAAATTCGGGATGCCAACTCATACATTCTGCGTCTCCTATATCTAAACACACAGAGCCACGATAACACTAACACGACTAAAGCCAGAAGGATCATTTTGCACGATTTTCTATTATAAAGGACGCGGAAAAGCACCGTACGCAACGCGACACGAGCGTGCCTTCGCGCGAATCACCATTCAGAAAATGTGCTCAGTTTTATATGGTACATTTTCCTCTACGTTTACAGACCTCGTTTACGCACTAATTCTCATCATACCGCATTAGTGGTCTGAATTAGGGTCAGGGAGGTCATGGTGGTAGCAGGAGGAATGCTCTTGGACCTAGTATTTTGAGGAAGTGACTGTATTATTTATACAAACAAATGCGTTAAAAATTATGGAACACCAATTTGTCGTAGTTGTTATAAGGTTAACAAGTGTTTGTTCCTACATGTAATTTAGCTTTATTAGAATGAGGTGGGTGTTTCTTGGATAATTACAGAGTAAGTGCCACTACTGTATAAGTACGAGACAATAGTTCCGCTTCTGACACAGGCAGCTGAATGTTGTAACGGACTGACTGTCAAGTTACCGGAAACATTAAAAAATAACGATATTTGTTTATTATGCTAAATAATTAATTACTAATTGTTTTATTCAATTCAAATTTTCTTATTATTTAGTGGAATGCTAAAACTCGGTGATGGAAAAATTAACACACGTTCGCCTATTTTGAATCATTTAATTTTACCACCATTATAATAATCGTAGACCGACTACCAACTACCGCCATTATGTTGTTTTATTACTACATGACCAATAAGCAAAGTTGAGAGAAAAAGGATGGGGTTCATTTCTCTTCGAGAGTTTACGTTTGCACGTCTGTTCACACATTACGAGCTGGATATAAATATAGCTCACGCGATTGTATGTCGATTTATGTAAAAAATAATAATAAAAATAATTTGAAAAGTTACTTGAAAAAATAAACCGAAGATTCCCTAGGTATTGCATACTACCCGTGGCTTGCGGTCCTTTGACCGTGAGTGACAGTGTCGTATGGGAGGCACTGTTGGAGTTGCTGGTCTCCCATCGGGCGCGTCCTCAGGTGGTGGATAGAGGGTCCCGGGATACCTTCCTGAGGTACCCTTTCAGAGAAGACCTGAGTGAGAGACCACCCTTCATCGCGTGGGCGGAGGCGATAGCGGGGTACCAAGCGCTATCTCCTTCGCCCCAAGCCAAGAGCGGTAGTCCCGGGGTTGGACTGCCACTCAGTTACTTGGCTGGAATGGTCTTTCTTCCCGATGAGGTGGGGCCTAACGGCCAAGCGTCGGTGGGGTCGCGGATGAATGCGAAAGCGTGCCCGTGACCTCACCATATGACGTAGTGAGGGACACCGTGGGGGTTTTAGTCGTGTATACCCGGTATTGGGGAGTACCGGGGAGTCCGACATAACCGTCTCGGGGAAGACGACGAGGCATCTATAAAAGATTTCCCCCACGTAAAAAGAAAAGGTATTGCATACTATTAATAGTTTAGAAGGAAAATGATTTTATAATTCTAAAACAGGGGTTACTTTGCATTGTTACAGAGGTTATTAGTAATATTTAAAACTATTTTTTATTTATTTTTTAAATGAAGAGGACATGTTTTGTATAGTGTAGATACTCGTATAGTTTTTTTTTTTAATTTCGTTGCGGGTTATGTAGAAAAAAGGTTTTAATCTCCTTCAGTTCCAGCGCAGTTTACATATATCCCAGCCTTAAAATTCATTTTCATTTTATGAGTTGTATGTTTTATGAGTTAACAACAAAATAAATAAAAAAGACGTCAACAAAATGGAGGTCATAATCAGTCATGCCAAATTCATACGGAAAACTAGAAACAAAGAATGAGATGTGTATTGCATTAATAACATTCTTTGATTGTTATATTTAACTTTACTACATATTATAAACTTATTTACTTTATATATATGTTAACATTAATAACTAGGATAGGTAGGCGGTTAGGCACTTTTGAATTTATTGAATAAAAAAATAAACGCGACGCGCTTTTTAGAGCCATTTAAAATCATTTTATATAAGTAGTCGATAATAAAGCTAAAGTAGAATGGGCAGAGACCAAAAAAATAAATAAATAAAGGAAAAATAAAAAGGTGCGAAGTCTATTCTATCTGCGTCTTAAATTATAAAATTGAAAGAAAAATTGTTTTAAAAACATGATTTACAACTACATTATGCGTCACTCGTACATATAGTTGCATATAATTGTTAACCTAGCACAGAGTTAATTAGTACACGTATTATGAGCGCATTTCCATTGATATTCATCGTTATCTCAAATCTACATCTCACGCCTTAACTAAGGATTAACGATAAACACCCAAAAACCCAATTTTCACATTAGACTTAATATATCTTGAATAAAAAAAAACTATGCTTTTGATCATGATTTTGTAAATATAATAATGTAAAAAAATATTCGATGAGTTTTCACTGAGAAAAGCTACATCAAACACTGGTTTAGAACTCACTTCATAGATGTTTTTCTCTTAATTAAGACTTTGGAAAGAGAAAAACAAAACATAAAAAAACTCTATATATCCTGTAGTTTTACACATATTGTAATTAAGACTCGTAGGTAGGAAAATGTGTAAGTAGGGTTGCCAGATATGCTGAAAAAAAACCGGACGAAGTTTATAACCTCGATAATTTGTAAAATTACCTTTTTTTATTGTAGCTCGGCATATGACAACACTCCGCTTGATGTAAAGCTACAGTGCGGTCCATGAGTGAAAACAACTGCTACAATAGAGAAATCTCTGCGGGCAGCAGTCGCCTCCGCTATGCCGGCCTGGAGACGAGAATGCCGCATCCAGGTTAATAACCATCATCAGTCTGCCTACCACTCTTTAATAGCGCCTATAGGCACTGAGCGACCAAAGTACATATAACAGTTACATTGGTACTGGTCAGAACACGGGACTCATCGATCGTGAGTTCACGCGTCTTACCGCTAGACCAGGGCCGCTCTATTTACTATCTACTACTACCTTTACTATTGCCAATAATTGCGACTTTTTAGACCGAACAACATGTAAAAAAAACTGGCAACCCTATGTGTGAGTGAGTGAATCCTCGGGAAATCCGCACAATGTCGTGTCATTTGTAGGTACTTGTTGTATTTATCTCGAACCAGTTCCATTACGCTTATTTTCACAATTGGAATTATAATCTATGAAATAATAAACGCAGACTCGCCAACAATTCTTTTTTCATTATTTTTTTTTCAATTCCATGTAAGAACTCGGGTGATACCGAGCTCCATAGTTTTGAAGTTATGATTTTTTTAAATCATATTTTTCAGTTCAAAATAAAGGATTTTAAAAAAATTCATGCGTTTGAAATAACTCCTTCACGGATCAAATAAACACTTATAATAATAAAAAATGATAAAAAGTAAACAAAAAATATATTTGTAAAACATTAAAAATTAATGATAAATTATTGTACGAGTTGTATCAATGTAGATCTTGCTGGTATTAATTGGATCGAGTGCTTGCTAATTTATTTCTGTCCAATTTTCCGATACTTAAAATCTTAGTAACTAGGTATTAACTTTATCCCCATAGTCATGGTCACATGGCCACACTGCATCATGGTGTATATTTTGATCTACTTAATGACGCATTTTATGTGTTACGGAGTACACGTGACAAAAGTGGTTTGATATTATAGGGATAGTCTGTGATAGTAGTTGTTTCCATTCATGAACCGCTTTTAGCATCAGGCGAAGTGTTGTCATAATAAGTCGAGTACAAAAATTTTGCAAATCTGAAAGTATTATTTGGGATAAAAAAATATGTTTTCTAAATTAATATAATTACAAATTAATGGAAAAAAAACTAGTACCTATACTAAATAAGGGAATTCAGGTAATATAATGAATGTGGACAAAATATTTAGAATAATCTAGAGACCACATACTCAACAATTATTTCCAGGAACTAAGCACTTAATATATATTATGAAATTAATTAAAATTATTCCAAGTACTCTAAGTAAATCTTTGTGAGTACTGCATATACTATCCACAATTGCGCCTCGTTTGTGAGGTGTAAGAAACATAAGTAACGAGGCGAAATGTGATAAAAATTTAAATTAAATTAAAGGTTTATCCTACCTGAAGCAGCTAAAGTAGTTAATTCACCTATAGTTTAGAGAGAGGCTTGGATGAAAGCTCTGCATGACGAACTGAAAAATACAGCGACAAGTCACCGTGTCTTTCACTTCAGTGACTCAACATTTTCATCCAAAACGACTAGTACTTTGCACTTACCTTTATTTACAAATAAACATCTACATAATTATATATTATCATAGCGATTAGGACAAAGCATCTCGGGCCGTTGACGGAGACAGGTGCCACCGTGTACTGCGGTTCTCTAGTCGTCGGCGCTCTGGACCTCCACTGTGCTTACCATCAGCCCAGGCAACGTCACGTAAAGCGTCAGTTTGGTGAAACCCATGTTCAAATCTAACATTTGAAACTTTAGATATGAAAATACATTTTTTGATACGAAATAAATTAAAAGGTTACTTTTATAATACGTATTTCTGAAACAAAATTGCACGTACTACCTACATATGTTGTACACTGAAACTACGAGAACAGTATTTAAAACTTCCGGTTCGTTTATTATGATTTAATTTACTTCACGCACGATCCTTATGTTTACGCGATTGCAACTCACTTTATTCATTATTAAACCTAATTGACAATGATTACACGGTGTTTAAAATAATCACTAGTTAATCATTTAATGCAATAATAATTTATAATCTTACAAAGTTGAAGTTATACACTTTTGCTTTCATTTATACTGAGGCTTCTTTGAGCTTATTATCACAGGCGCGTACAATTTAGTAGAGAGTTAGACCCAGCACAAATTATTAGATATATCGCATTTTCTTCTGTAAATGCTATAAATAAAGAATTCTTGATAATAGATAGATAGATGGATGTGGGGATAAAACTTCTATCTTTAAAAATAATACGATCGATAGGCTATTTTTTGGGGTTTTATTTCAAAATAGAACATTGACAAACTTTATATTTATTAACTTTATATCTTATGCAGTAAATACGTGAGGAATGCGCAAGATTAAACGTCAATTTCCTAGATCCTCGAGAGCCCTAGACTAATTATTTGTACATTATACCTACAAATGCGAATAACCTAGACTAAATTGATAATGTATCCTGTCGTAGTTTCCGTCAACATTCACTAAAACTGGTTTATAAATATTCAAATAATTATAGTTGAAATGTGATTGATTGAGAACTTGCTCCTTCCGACACTTAATTTATTAGGCGTAGACAGAAAATATAATATCGACTAACACCAACTTCAGATATTTTTTTTTTCATTTACAATAAAATGGAGTTTCAGTGTGAAACATCGAAACTCGTCACCTGCAAGGTAATTAGAACCAATCAATTATAGGATAACGTAGCTATATGGTTTTATATGTTAGCTAATATTTTTTTAAATAAAAAATATGTAGCGCCTACATTCAGTGTTTCGGGAACTGTTTGAAAGTAGCTTGGTATAGCGAGAGGAATGTGCACTGTCAATCTAGATGGCGCATACTCTTCTCCTCAGGCTGGCATAGCGGAGGCGACTGCTGCCCCCCCGTAGATTTCTCTGTAGTAGCAGTCGTTCCCGTTCATGGACCGCACTCTAGCTTTACATCAGGCGGAGTGTTGTCATATGCCGAGCTACAATTAAAAAATATTATAAGGCGACATTTGAGAAAAAATACCTGCAACCGCCGCGACAATAGCGTACTAAACACCTGTCTACGTTTTACGCGGTAAGCGAACAATATGATAGAAAGTTAAAAAATAAAACAACAAATGGTATTCGCATATATCCAAAGGATAATAAATTTATTTCTCCATAGCTTTCTTTACAGTATCCTACATATGAACATCATAGGCATATATAGTCAAATATTGTCTTCATTCAACGAACAAAAATAGCTATATAACTTTATGTACATAGTTATATATAAGAGGAATATTAATTAAAGCGATATACAACTTTACAGTTTGGTTTTTTCAAAGCATCTTTGCACGCTCGCAGTGAGATGCGTGATTGGCATTAACAAAAAAAAGTGCATTTGAGACAAAGATTAATAATAATAGGAGAGAAAGAGACAAAACTACTATTCTTCTAATTCAAAAGCAAATTCTAAAACTACAGCTAACGTCCGCTATCCACTGAGACATTTCTGAGACGAGAGGTCTCCGTGGAGAAAGGGACTAAAATTATTGACTTGTGACGTTTTGTTATAAAAATATAATTAAAATTAAATTAAATTAAAACTAATATTATGGCACAAATATTAAAAGGTCTTATGGTAACAACTTAATAAAATATTAAATGACGCAAATGATATTTTTATATTAGTTATAATTGATTTTATTAATTTTTTAAATGAACCTCCACATTAAACTTTAATTATCAAAAATAACTTAACGTGAAAGCTAACACTTGAGCGTCCATACATATTGTTTTACAACATTGTTTGAAACATAGCAGATTAATGTCGAATTAAGTAATTTTATAACTTTCTCAGCACTAATTATTATCGCAAATCACTATAATAAAAAAATGCTTGTGAAATATAACCAATATAAAATGTTTAAAATATTTAAAATGCATTTTATATGTACTGTGCCGTAGCTATTTGTTTATAATAGTGATTTGCGATTATAATTAGTGCTGAGAAAGTTATAAAATTACTTAATTTCGACATAAATCTGTTATGTTTCAAACAATGTTGTAAAACAAAATGTATGGACGCTCAGGTGTTAGATTTCACGTGAAGAAAAAAATGAAATGAAGAAGAAAAAAATTGTACATTTGTACTGAAATGCAATAAATCTTAGATACATATTTACATAATAAAATTCTCTTTAATTCTAATAGTTTGGATTTGTATGAATAATATAATCTATTAAAATATTTCATTTGGACTAAAAAATTAGGAATTTGTTGTTAAAAAATATGCATTTGAAAAGTCTATTTAGCATTATTAATTATTCAGGACTAATAATATTACAACAAGTATTTTCTAATCAACAAACAGCTGTCAAAATTTCACTATCTACTAAACAGTTCAAGCTACCTCAGATACAAAAGTTTTTAATTTTAATAACACAAAAAAAAACGCTATAAATTGAAATAATTAACTCGTCAGTTCCACTAAGGTTTATTTCCACGGACAAGACGTGAGTGGTGGCTAAACTCGCATTTTAATGTTTAAATAATTGTCAAAACCTAAAAAATCAACCAATGAAGAATAGGCGCTCAGGATAAATAAATAAAATCGTTAAAAAAACATACTATATCTATTCAAGTACATATATATATATATCCCTAGCAGTACAGCCGCATATTAGTATAGATAGATATAAATGCAATATAACAAATGCAATTATTACTCATTATTGGAATGTAAATATAAGTTTTTCAAGTTAATTTAAAATTACAATTTTAAAGTCCAATTCCATAGAGACACGTTGTTACGATCATGTATTTACATGATATTTATTTTTAAAAAAATCTTTATCCTATTTGAGATTTCCATAAAAAAATACGTCATCAATAAAGTGTGTCATAATTTAAAAAAAATGGCGCCAAATAAATAAGGCCAAAAAGTCTTTATAAAAGATAGATTGAATAAACATTTTATTCGCTAGTCATTATAGACATTTGTACAATTTGAACACACTACTATCTAATTTAAGCATTTTCGTATAACCTACAACAACCGTACTGAAACGACAATTTGAGACGTGCAATAATACCCTAAAATGCGCGGGGTAAGCAGAACATTTGGAATTACTAATCCATAGAGACGGTAATTCAACTCAAACTTAGTTAGGTGGTAAACTAAGATAGCCTTACGACTTAAACAGGGATTGAAATATCAATATTTTAGTATCGACACCGAGAAAATACCGTTAAGTAATATTATAAAAATATACCGGTAAATTTTAATAAGGTGACTATTTTTTGTTGCCACGGTAATGGCATCTCTCTCGTATCGGTGTCTTTCCCTATTTTCGATATCGATATTCAAAAAATACTTTTTTGAATACTAACAAAAATCAGAGAATTAGTATCGTAATCAGTACCGAGACTTAATAACTTTTTAAATCATGAATTGTATACTAAGGTCACCTTTACAGTTAAAGAAAGATTGAATTACCGGCCCTTAGTTACATTTATATCCCGCATAAAAATACTTGTAAAACAGAAATTATTAAAAATAGTATAAATAAAATAAAATTGTGATGTAAGGCAGATCTTAAAATTAAACTTATTCGAAAACTTACCACAATACAAAAGTATTTGGAAATTAATATACACAATGACTTTCACTTAAAATAACATTATTAGAAAAACTAATTAAAATAACAGGCAATTGGAAAGTTTTGTTGCCAAACTAAAGTCAGATACAAACTGGAACTTTTAAAAATGTAAAATAAAACTGAAATAAAAGTGCTATATTTAAAATTAAGCATATTTAATTTAAATTCATTTTTAAATGCAAATAAAAATTCTAAACGACAGTAGTGTATTCAGGGCTTTAGTTAACATTACAACAAAAATTCAACACGCCTTTCCTAAAGCTCAATTTTAATTAAGAAAAATCACATTATTATAAATATCTTTGGAAACGAACCAAAATTAATAATTAGTATATTATTTATCGAGATTACTATAATATAGAGCATTAGTTATAAGTACAATTTATTCATAAACAATCTCTTCTAACTAAGAGTAATAGCTGCGGTCATCATTTTAAAGAGTATGCCCATTCGCCTATGAAAAATGGGCCCACAATTTTTTTTTCTAGTTTTGCAATGATTTTTAGTTAATTTTGTCGAAATCTACTTCCTCATTATCAATCAGTTTAAATTTTTTCACCCGGGTTATTGAGTACTTATATGTTGTAAGATGAAAAAATTGAGGTTAGTATTATTTTTAATGCTTTAATAATTGATTATTTATGTTTTTATGTAATTAAACATTGTTTATTGATTAGTTAACGATGTGTTGATTAATTAAAATAAAATAATAAACAAATAAGATATTATTTTAGAATATTGTTTTGTTACCATACTATTAGGTATCAAGTGGGCCCAAAAATGGGCATTCTCCTTTTCAAGTTAATTTTGATCTTAGACAAGCGATATAATATTGATAAGATTTTGTTTACCATAATTTTCACCCAAAAATTTGCTTTAAACTTCTATATTAATAAACTCTCATTTTGATAGTTCAAAGCACGGCTTAAGCACAACCCGGGGCGAAACTTGACATTTGCGCTGTCTGCCCTTATCCCGGACAAGTGATAAAATTTTTAAAAATTAGTGACACATTGACTATCATAATTATTATTTTGATAATTCATGGTTGACGGTCACAGCATGTCCTCTACTTGCGTTGTATCCAAATTGGTGATGAGCGATTTAAGAAATGTCATTTCTTTGCGCGCGTTTTCTAGAATAATTCGGGGATCTTGAGAGGTGCATCGAAGACAATTTGGCGCGAAAACCATTGCTAAATTAGCCGAATCCATTTTCGTTTGACTCACGACTTCTGGTGCAGAGAATTGTTGAAGGAAGCTTATTAAATATGTAAGTACCTGGAACAGATAGTATGAAATGGAATTATGAACAGAAAAAACGGCTTAGTAGACATGGTTAGGTATTGAATTTTTTTTCTGTTCTATTTCAAGCCATTTATTCAATCAATTAAAAAAAATAACTAGAAACATATTCGAAGATTTTTCCAATACATAAAGATGTTTAAAGTATGTACTTAAAAACATATTATTTTACTATTTTTGCATAACAGCAGTACAAATAAAATAAAACATACCAATCTATTAATATGTGGCAATCGTTGCAGGACACGTGTGGCGGCCGCATAGTCACTTCCCGCGGCAACACTGGCCGCATATAACGAGTCTGGTATTAAAGGCTCATACAACTCTCTATACCACAGTTTGAGTAAACTAGCTGGAGCATGCGCATCTGTCAATATAGAAAATATAATTAATACTCGACACGGCACGGATTCACAAACCAGTAACCCGTGTTCAAATCTCGCAAAATAAAAGTCGGTACTAATGTTATTTTTTTTATTTTTTTTTATTGTAACTCGACATGTGACAACACTCCGCCTGATGTAAAGCTAGAGTGCGGTTCATGAATGGAAACAACTGCTACCACAGAGAAATCTCTACGGGCTGCAGTCGCCTCCACTATGCCGGCTCGAGGAGACGAGCATGTACCATCTAGATTGACAGTGCACACTCCTCTCTTATATCTGGCTACTTTCAAACTATTCCCGAAACGCGACACGGTCACTTCACGGGTGTTACGTTCGAAAGTGGTGGTACTGCCCCAAGACGACAGACTGGACAAATAACCATCATCAGTCTGCCTACCACTCTTTAATAGTGCCTATAGGCACTGAGCGACCAAAGTACATATAACAAAGTTACATTGGTACCGGTCTTTAGCGAGGTCTGAACACGGGTCTCATCGATCGTGAGTTCACGCGTCTTACCGCTAGACCACGGTAGCTCTTTTTTATTATATGTATGTATGTACTTTGGTTGTGGTGCCTATGATGTTGCTTAGGTATTAATCGAGTGGTAGGCAGACTAACGATGCCAGAAGTGACGAGAAGTGACGCCAGTCTACCGCCGTTCAAGTGTCAACCTGGGTGGCATGTTCGTCTTATTTTGCCGGCTAAGCGAAGACGACCGCACTCTAGCTTAACAATCAGGTGGAATACGAACACATTACTCATAATCAAAATAATACCATACCAGTCAAAGTGGAAGCATCAGGTAATTCCCAATTATCAATTTTAGTTTTCAATGCATTAACTTCATCAACGTCCGCCGACACTCTAAATATACCCTCAGTTTCCTTTCCGTTCAATGCTAACACTTGTTGAGACAATGCAACTTGTACCCAAGGCAGTTGTCTATTGGGGAACCTCTCCTGTTGCAACGACATTACTTCCGATAACGTGTTACCGAACATGGATTGACGGAATATTTGTATCTGAAATGACAAATATAAAAGAATAAAACAGGAAAAAAAATCAACGCACAGAGCTCTTGTTGAGAATCGTATCCACGTCTTACGTTTTGCACACGGTTGCTCTGACCACTCACTAAGCTAATATTACAGGCACTGAGTAACCAAAGTACATATAACGTAGTTACATTGATACCGGACAAAATTGCCGACCTACAATTAAAAAAAATTAGCAAGGTTCAATCAAACACAGGTCTTACTGATCGTTAGTCTGTGATCTACCGCTAGACTATGTTATATGTATGTTGGGAACTGGATAGTTCACCCAATTGCTGGGTTGACATCAAACAATACTTTCGCAAAGAAAAACGCCGAGTTTAACTTACCCTAGCTTGATCAATATCTTCTGTACTCGGCTTTCGCGGTTGCTTCTTCCCAGCAAAACCAATCCTTTCCAATCGTTTGCACGCTATGCCGGCATAGTGAGACACTTGAACGTGTATTGGCCATTTACCAACCTGAAAAATAGTAACTCTTGTTTCAAGACAGTCCATCGACCATCAGGCAGACTGGCATCACTACTTCCAACTGTAACATGAAGTCACCGAGTCGCGTTTCGGAATACGCTTGGTAGTAGTCAAGTATAACGAAACGATGTGCACTGTCAACCTGGATGGTTGGTGCACTTCTGAAACATTTCTGTCTCCATTAAGAATCGTATCGGTTTATAAAAAAATTAATACCTCTGGAAAGGCATCCGCGAAAGCCGGGTCTCGGTGTCGATTAACATAATTAGTTAACGCTGGTTGAAATGCAGTAGATGGTGGTACGAAGGCAAGGCACACTGCTAGTAATTCCCATCCACGAAGCAGTGAATCTCTTAATGGATTTTCTGTTGTTTGTCGACATAACTGAACGTATAATTCATCTCGTAATCTGTGAATTCATGTGAACTCTATGAATGAGAGCGATCAAACAATAACGTTATATTAGTGGAATTTGTACGCTAGCATATAAACACCACAAATACTGCACCTTTGCAGTATTTTTTTTTAATTTTGTACTATTTTTTATTATTAATTCGTCTTCTTAACATTTTTCCTCTCAAATACTGAGGGCTTATGGTATAATTAATTAGAGATAGGCAGACTTATTATGGTTATTATCCCAGTCTGCCGTCCTGGGTTAGCACCAGCACTTTCATATGTAACACCCGTGAAGTGACTTAGCTGGGTATAACAAGAGGAGTGTTCAACTGCTACCTGCAGATTCTGTGGCGACAGTTGTCTATGCACATGCACCACACTCTACTATAAAAAAGAATCCTATCTCAAACTAAACACAGTGTTTCTATATCTACTGAGATATTAAAGTAAATATAAAAAGTTACATTGGCCACGGTCGCTGATTACATAACGCAAACAACGACGTTCTAACTTACTTTTCATTAGAATAAGTTGCATGCAATATATCTTGTGCGACCGAATTGAGCGTCATTCCAGGTCGAGCCTTCCTATCGCCCATATAAATTTGCACCAAACGGAATAGATCAATAGCTGCCTTCTTATGCGCTTTATCCCAATCTGCTCCAACCATCGGAGCGCTGATGGATGATGAAGTCCATGATAACATATCTCTGACTGAAGCCTGGGGGTATATAAAAAAATAATTAATATTCACCTTCATTTATATTATTGGCAACTCTATTATCAGTCGTATAAATAATAACCTACACAACGTATAAACTCTGACTGATCTGAGCGGTCTGCAAAAGAAAGTATCAAGGGCACGCTTTACTTATCGCAAAGTCTAATCAAAAGAGCATTTGTAACTTTTTTTTTTAATTATTCTAGCTCGGCATATGACAACTCTCCACCTGATGTAAAGCTAGAGTGCAGTCCTTGAACGGAAACAACTACTACTACGCAGTAATCTCTACAAGGCAGCAGTCGCCTCCGCTATGCCGGCTTGAGGAGACGAGTATGCACCATATACATTGACAGTGTACATTCCTCTGGAAACGCGTTCTAGTTCCTTAATTACGTATTACGAACCTTTTTCCTAAATATTCCTTTATTAAAGTTAAGATTATCTTTGGCAAACTTTTCAATATCCTGTTCCATTAACGGCGCCGCTGTGTGAGGCTGTGCGTGACTTCGTACTGGACTGTATAACTGAGGTAACTCTTCAGGTGGAGGGCCTAGAGGACCACCGCTTACACTTATGGATGTTTGACCCTAGAAAGTGATACACAAGTTTAATGAGAGGTGCTAAGAGATTAGTTATAAAAAATTATATAAAAATTTGTACACTTACTCTATGCATTCCAGGTGACGTCTGTCTATCTCTTTCAAAACCAACAAATGTATTATAGTAAGACACTCCATGATTCATGTATTCTGAAGAAAAAATTTAGATATATAATATTTAGATATAAATTACGATAGGCACAAAGATCGCGTCCGCGAGTCTAAGATGTTTTAACTAAATTAATGCATTTTAAGCGATTTACTATCGCATTTATTTTATTTCAAACCGCGTTCGGAAAGAATTGCAGCCATCGTGACCGCAACTAGCGATGAGACTGCAAAACTTTTGACACGTCGCCGGATAAAAATAGTATATTACTAAGTCACATAAAATTTTTTGATTTAGTTATATCATATTGCTTATCATCAAGCTTATACCTCCCATAGCTAACCTAAAAAAAACTAAACATCTTCCTTACCAACGTCATGAGCTCTAGGCGCATATGTATGTGGTAAATAAACTCCAGATCCGTCATCGTCATCAGGTGTTCTGGCGCCGCCATCGGAACTCTCGTTGTCGGGTTCGTGTCCAGATAATGATCTGGACTCCGGTGAAGCTGATCCGGATGAACCAGATAACTCAGATCCTGATGCAGCGGCGTAACGAGCACGACCTATTAAACCGTAAATTAATTAAAATTATATTATGACAAATATAACTAAAAAGATTTATTGTGCTAAAGTGGTCGGCAGTGTCGGAAGGGGGCGCCCTAGGAAAGGGTCAGATGAGGACATGGAGGACAATGGAGTGCGCATCACACACAAAAGCGTCAATCATACATTAGCGTAAATTGCCCTAATGCTATAAATATTACGTTAGTCTGAGTTATTCGATTTTTGTGTTTGCACATCGATCGCTCCCGCTTTAATCGCAAATAAAAACGTAAATAATGCCTAGTTGTGCAATTAAATGGTGTCAAAAAAGGTCCAAAAATTCAAGTTACAAAAAAGATGGGATAACATTTCACAGGCAAGTAATTATCTCCTTTATTTTTTAATTTAAATATTATAAACAAATTCCTTAGACGCCCCGTCTTCTTTCTCTTTCTAATACACTGACAGTTGTATCTTTTCTTCGCAATAGTGCTGTTCAAAGCGTTGCGACGATCTATATCGATAAAATTATAATTTAATAATTTTAATTAATTTATTTAGATGAAATATTTTTATTAATCGACCTAAAAAGAGGAAGTTAGCAATTCGACGAATTTTTTTGTAAATATGTTAACTGATTTCTACGCCGATTGTGAACCGATGTTCAATGTGAATTCTTTTTTTTGTTGAATTGGTTACATCTCGGGGTGTCCTATTTGGAAAGAAAATTTGTCACCTGTTTTTTTCAAAATCGAAACCATTCTGCATCTCGAAGCAATCCTTAAGATATTACGTCTTTATATCGTATTGTCACGATTGTAGGAATTGTTGGGATAAACAAATTAAAAACTAAACAAAAAAAATTACACAAAATAAAAATTCAAATAATTATCGATATTTTATAATTTATAAATCGATACATCACTAGAGGATCACGTGATGTTGCGTCAGCCGTTAGCGCGCGGGAAAGTTCCCCCCCCCCCCCCCCTGCCTAAAATCGGCGAGTTGTGTTTCGAACAAAAACGCGTCGATGCGCAATCTATTCTATATTATCTTTGGATGAGGAGCACCCTCAACCGACGTGCATGCATGAGGGGAGTAATGAATGTGATCGAAGCGAAAGTGGTATGTAGAGAGAGACGTCGCTGGCGCTCCATGATTTCTGCCTACCCCGGTGGGAACAAGGCGTGAGTTAAGACGAGTAGTAAATATTCTTTACAGCATCTCGGCATATATTAGGCCAGAGTGCGGTTCATGAACGCACAATATAGCTACAATCGCCTTCAATATGCCGGCTTAAGGAGATGAATTTTGACAATGCATACTCCTCACCACATACCCCGCCTACTTGGTGATACTATACCAGGATGCAGACTGAACTAAAAACCTTAATCAACCAGTTTAACATGCATCAATATTGAATTAAAGTTAGCAAAGAACTATCATTAAAGATTGGTCCTATTTTTTTATGGTTAGCAAATCCATTGTACTGTCGAAAAAAAAAAGAAAAATAAAAAAATATAATATTAACTTGATAATTTAGCTTGTTGTATAATATAGTCCTGAAGTGGTAGTAAATGTTGCATTCCACGGAGATCCCAATTTGAATATAGAGGTGATGAACCACCGTCTTCGTCTTCATCCAATTCTTGGTCAGCGGTTGTGTCTTCAATAACTTCCCTTTTATCTGAAATAGTTTATTTTTCTCTATACTTAATTTTTAAATAACTTAATTTTTAGTGAATAAATTTAATCTTAACTGTATTATAAATCTAATAATCATACTTAGGCAAGAGGAAGATACGTTATGCACGTTTAAAAAGTGGACCCTGCAAACTAGGTCTAACTGACATACTTTGATACACGTACGTAAACGAGCTGCACTGAGCTGACTGCATGTAGTTGTGTGTGGTACACTTTCAATTGTAAACAACAGAGAGTGTACCGCATCTTCCACTTTTTGCTTTAATCAAGGAAAGGAGAATGCCCATTTTTGGGCCCACTTGATACCTAATAGTTTGGTAACAAAACAAAATTCTAAAATAATATCTTATTTTTTTATTAATTCATTTTATTTAAATCAACACATCATTCACCAATCAATAGACAATCTTTAATTACATAAAAAACAGATATCTTCAATTATAATTAAAGCATTCTAGTTACTCAATAACCCGGGTGAAAAATTTAAAACTGATTGGTAATAAGGAATGTAGATTTATCTTCCTACAAAATGAATTAAGAATCATCGACAAACTCGAGAATAACAATCAATTGTGGGCCTATTTTTCTTAGGGGAATGAGCATTCCCCTTTAATTACAGGTTTTTCATCCTTCAAACTCGCCTATTTAAATAATAACATTCAATAATTATAAAATCTTACGTCTATGTGATTTAGCCCGATCTTTAGGTGCAGAAGTTCTGTCATGTCGCTGATTGTGACGCTGAACGTTCGGCTCAGTCAGAGGTGGTTCCAAATTAACACATTTCATTTTGTAATTCACTAAAAATAAAAAATACAACTTTTCATATTAAATTAGTAATATACTTCAAACACCTTATGCCAGAAATTGTTAGATAGATCCAATTTTAAGAGGGCAGTCTCAGAAGACATTATAAACCACTATCTTTTGTTAAATAAGAGAAAAAGAAACGGCAGTATGCTATATTTTTTTTATTGTACCTAAACAACGGCTACTACAGAATTTCTGCAGTCGTTATGCCGGCCTGAGGACACAAATGTGCACCATCCAAATTGAAAGACAGTCATCTCGTTATAGCTGGGTACTTTCAAACGCGACAAGGTCACTCACGGGTGTTACATTCGAAAGTGGTGGTACTACCCCAGGACGGCAGAACTGTCTACCTCTCTTTAATAGAACGGCCAAAGTACATATAACCATTAGCAATGTAAGTTACATTTTACAAGGTCAGAATTTAGCGAGGTTCGTACACAGGTCTCATCAATTGCGAGTTCACGTGCCTTACCGCTATACCACTATAATTACATAAAACACAAATATTATTTTAGGCTATAATTCACCTGCAGCCATATTATCCTGTTCGTTAGCCGATGTCTGTCTCATTAAGTTCTGCGGTGTCTCATGTATTGGTGTGCGATGTTTGCTGCTACTTGATGATGATACTGATAATTTTGATGATGTGTAACGTTCCGGTTCCGCTTGTTGTCGTCTAAAAATATATTCAACATTGTGGTGAAAAGACTCAACACATCAGGACATCGACATGGTCACCGTTTAGCGCCAATGGGTGTGTACTTTGTAGCGTCATACAAGTATACTAATAAATCAAATCTAACAATTACTAATTTCTGTGGTCCAGTCTAGTATTGCATTACTTCAACGGTATAACCCAGTCAATAAAAAATTATATTGACGACGGAACTCTTCTATTAGTTCACTCGCTCATTTTAAAATTATATTTAAAAAAAAGAAAAAAAAACTAGATAGATATACGACTAATTTATATCTCGTTGGTCATGCTCGCACTTACCTTGTAAAATCTCTAGGACCGTGCCAATTAGGTGGTGGAACATTATGTCGCAAATCAAGACTCGTTTGTCTGAATGGTTTATCGACACCGTAAGCCGCTTGCTTATCCTGATACGATCGATCGACATTGCGATCCAAATGTTCTTTCTCTAGATGTCTGTAATGAAAAAGATATTATATTTTATAATAATTAAGACACAAAGGAAAAATGTTAAAAAACGTATAATGCTATTATACCCCTACAAAACTGCAAGCAACAACTATTGAGCAACACCTTCCTTGCCAATTAAACTTCTACATAACTTACCTATCAGAATACCTCTCTCTTGAGTGTCGTGATAGATGATGAGGCCGTTCAAGACTATGCATTACTCTTGACGCTTCCGTTGCTAATGATATTGATGATACTAAAGATGGTCTAGCTGATGAGGTCTGAAATAAATTAATGTTTAAATAGATAAATAAAAAGTACTATTTCTGAAGTAATTCTAATTGGAGTAAAGCTAATTCTTAACTATTTGTTTTATTATTGAATAATTTATTATTTTAATTAATATCTTTTATACACCCCTTTCACGATTAGCGTTAATGTT
This sequence comes from Tinea pellionella, assembly GCA_948150575.1. NCBI lineage: Eukaryota > Metazoa > Arthropoda > Insecta > Lepidoptera > Tineidae > Tinea > Tinea pellionella. Next base: position 3,407,860 of record OX411250.1, read on the forward strand.
GCGGCCAACTGCGCGATATTTAGCGTGTAAAAAAATTACGACATTAAGACTATGGCTACATAAAAGTTTCACTTGAGTTAGGGTTTACCGTGTAATGCCAATAGTATAACGTTAAGGACGTTAAAAAAATAGCACGTTAGTCTTGGTCACGTTTATTATTGCACTAATTAACGCATTATATGGTAGGGTTTTGTATCATATAGTTTTCAAACGTTTTATTAATTTTTGACATATTAAAATGTTATGATGAAAATGGAACAAAAAAAAAATCATCCGAGCACACAACACCCAGAGCTCAGGTATAAATTGAACCTCCTCCATTTTGCGCACAGATGTTTGACTACTAAGCTACACATTTAATCGGCCAACGGCCCTCCAACCACTGATGTCACAATGGTGGTTTTTTTACCACATTTTTTTCTGTTCAATTTTAATTATAATTAAATATTTTTAAAACAAACTAGGCTGGCTAGAGGAGTTTATCGGTTTTACCTGAAGGAATGGCGCAGTAGGTTGAGGCTTTTGCAATGGACTACTTGGACTTTGTGGAGATGCCGAATCACATGATGAACCAGCAGACTGCTGTTTTAACTACAAAAAAAAAATCTTTTTTATAATACAACACACAAATGAGCAATTCTGATGTAAGTGCAAAAATCTGTGAAGTGTGACCATGCATTATAAATAGAGTGTAAAAGTACCGCGAGCATTCCCTTTAACCGCATTTTTTTAAATTAGCTTTCCAAATCAAGCCGCGATGTCATGATAACATGGCTGAAGCAAGTGCGTTCGACCGCCTATCAGCTGTGAGTTAAAGCTACGAGGCAATCCTTGCATTCATATTGCTTGTTTATTTCTATGATGTTTTGTTTTTGGCGTGACAATTGTATTGTATTGTATTGTTTGATGTGAAATTGATATTAATGGCCATGCACCGCCTTTTCTTTTTACACCCGTATAAAGGTTCTAAGTTATCAAACTTTATTCCAAGTAATTGTGAAAACATACCTTACGTCTAGTGAGTGGTGTACTCTCAACAGATTTGAAGTATTTTTCATGCATAGAATCGTCTGAAGCGTCTTTCCTTGGCGACACAAAACTGCCGCTACGATTTAGACCTGCTAGAATTATAATAAAACCCAATAATAATAATAATCCCCTTCAAGCCGGCATTGCGGAGGCGACTGCTGCCTGTGGAAATTTTCTGTAGTAGCAGTTATTTCAGTTCATGGACCGCACTCTAGCTTAACATCAAGGCAGAGTGTTGTCATATGCCGAGCTATAATAAAAAACTAATAACAGGACCCATCAGATACCAATTTCAAACAAAATCCCACCCCTTTAATGGAGCATACAAAATCACCTTCGGCTTCTTGAACTGACCCCAGTCATTCCCAGACACTCATCGACCTCCACTATGCTTATTGATATGTATGAATGAAACCACAGTTCAGAGCAGACTGATTTTATTATTTAAATTAACCCTCCACCGCACCGTACAAAATATTATTATTATGTAACTACCTACATACATAACATCATCCTCCTTTTTAATTCATCTATATAATATATACAAATTAATTAATAACAAAAACTAAATCCTAATATAACCGGCTAACAATATTATTACAATAAACATTGCTAACCAATCATCTTATTAGTAAATAATAACCGTACATACTTATCCTACTTAACATGAAATTTAAAACAATTTACTTATTAATATTTTGCGGACGTAATGTAACATAAGAATTGACCGGGGAGGAATATTGAGGTTCACGTGATGAATCTCTCACTGATAAGTCCTCAAACGAGGAATCTACATTTATCACCCCCTCCCCACTACATTCCTCAAAGTTTGCACTATTCTTTGAACTCGTTAGTGGTGTGGAATAATCACCAAATTCATATGTTTTATCGACATCGTCCTTATGACTCTGAGCCGACGGCCTATTTTCGCCTATCAAGGACAATGAGAACCGCGAATTTGGTTTTTTATTAAGGTGTATTTGATCCATATGTCTTCTAACGATTTGATTATTTTCCGTCTGTACTTTACACGAGACCGGTCCCGTTTTTTCCAACACGGTCCCGCGCTGCCATCTGTTGTTACTGTTACGTTTTGAATAATCTCGTATTAACACCTCATCACCCGGTGTGACCTCGCGTTCTCGACCTCCGTATCGCTCACGCTGTTCATGTTGCGCCTGACGAACGATCTCATTAGTGTCCGGGCGCAACAGATCCAACCGTCCTCGGAGTCGTCGGCCTACCAAAGCCACGGCTGGTGCTACGCCCGTCGTACTATGTTCCGTATTTCTATACGAAAATAAAAACCTACTCAACGCGGTCGCGATATCGACATTTTCGTTGACCGCCTTTTTTAATGCTCTTTTTACACTTCGAACCGCATTCTCCGCAGCTCCGTTGCTCGACGGATGATACGGCGCGACCAAAATACGCTTAATTCCGTTGCGTTGTAAATAATCCCCATACTCTGAAGACGAGAACGGTGGTCCATTATCGCTCACTACCTGCTTGGGCAAGCCGAATCGTGCGAACGTTTTTCGTAAATATGTGATAACCGCATTCGCCGTAATATTATTAAACATTTCCGTTTCTATCCATTTTGAATGGGAGTCTACTAAAACAAAATAATGCTTATTTTTGAACGGCCCTAAAAAATCGACATGCAGTCTTGACCACGGTTCGGCCGGCCACTCCCAAGTATGTAGGGGTGCTGCCGGCGGCATCGCGCGTTCCGCCACACACGCCGCGCACTCGCGACACAACCGTTCGATGTCCTCATCGATGCCACTCCACCATACATAATTACGCGCTATTTGCTTCATTTTAACGACACCTGGATGTCCCATATGTATTTCTTTCAGAATAACATCACGCAACACCGTCGGAATAACAATTCTATATCCCCAAATTAAACATCCGTGTTCTAAATGTAAATTCTCTCTCCTATTAAAATACGCTTTTTCTTCATCTACCACATTTGTAGGCGGCCACCCGAACATTACGTAACCAATTATTTTATTTAAAATACTATCTTTTCTCGATTCAACTTTTACCTCTTTAAAACTAATTGGAAAATTTTCTTGTACAAAATTTAAATAATTAACAAAATTGTCATCTTCGCGCTGTTCCTTATGATCGCATCGCATCGGTAATCTCGATAACGCATCTGCTTCACAATTACGAGTAGAAGGAACGAACTCAATATTAAAATCATAACCGGCGAGTCGCACCGCATAGCGTTGTATTCTACTCGCGGCTGTCTGTGGCAGCCCTTTATTTTTACCAAAAATATAACTCAGCGCTCGGTGATCGCTACGTAATGTGAATCGCCGACCGTACAAATAATGGTGATGCTTCCTCACTCCGAACACAATAGCGAGCGCCTCCTTATCGAGTTGCGAGTAATTCACTTCCGCTGCATTTAAAGTACGCGACGCGCAGCTCATGGGCCGCTCCGTGCCGTCGGGGTAACGATGAGATAACACGGCGCCCAGTCCGTACGCACTACTGTCGACCGATAAAATTAACGGTAATTTATTATCGAAATGCGCCAATACAGGCGCGTTACACATTATATTTTTAATTGTATTAAACGCCCTGTCACATTCATCCGTCCATTCCCATTGTTTCTTTTTCTTAAGTAAATTATATAATGGTTTTAAAATATCACTCATGTTTTTACAAAATTTAGAATAAAAATTTACAAGTCCCATGAATGCCTTCAATTGAGTGACGTCACACGGCGCCGGCGCCGATTTAATTGCAGCAATTTTCGTCTCGTCCGTATGTAAACCTTGTTTGTCAATACGGTATCCTAAGTAATTAACACTATTTTTAAAAAATGCACATTTCGACCAATTAATTCTCAAACCCGCCTGTTGTAATCTCTTCAACACCGCTTTAATATTATTTAAATGTTCAAATTTATTATTACCGGTGACACATATGTCATCCAAAAATACTACCGTGCCCGATAAACCACTCAAAGTTTCCTCCATTAATTTTTGAAAATTCTCGGGAATACATTTAATACCGAACGGCACCCGTTTGTATACAAAAGTCCCGACATGTGTAGTGATAGCGGTCATAGGTCTAGAATCCTCTTCGAGTACACACTGTTGATAAGCGTGTGATAAATCTAATTTAGTATAATGTTCCCCCCCACCTAAAATAGCAAACAATTCATCTATGCGCGGTAAGGGATAATGAAAGTCTTTCAGTACGGGATTAATTGTTATTTTGTAATCTCCGCATATTCGTATACTTCCATCGCGTTTAACAATGGGAACGATAGGCGTTCCGAAGTCCGACCGTTCTACCTTTTCAATAACATCTTCGCGTTGCAGACGCATCAACTCAGATTCGACCCGCGACCGCAATGCTAACGGTAACGTTCTAGCCTTCACAAATACTGGGTTGGCGCCCTCTATTAGCTGTAAACGTATTTTAGACTTAAAAGTTCCTAGACCATCAGCGAAGACCTCAGAAAATTCATCACGCAAACTCGACACTAAAGATTCCTCCCTACTATCTAAACCGCTCAATTTAAAACAACTCGCTATATTTAATTGTAATGATTTAATCCAATTACGACCCATTAATGGAGGGCCCCCATTCTCAATAACATATAATTTTAATTGGGCTGACATTTCACCATATTTAACTAATACATTCATATAACCTAGCGGTTTTATTATGTCACCTGTATACGATTTTAAAATTAATGTACATTTAGATAGTGTGTTATTAGGAAAATACTTATTATAATAATTTTTTGAAATAGCGGATATTTTGCTTCCTGTGTCTATTTCGAATTTAATTTTAATATCGTTTACCAATAAACTTGCATAAAACGGGTCGTTACCCCCACAATTAATAATATTATAAAACTTACAGTCGCTATCGTCATCCTCATTGGAATCATTTAAAAAAAATTGACTTTTCATTTTATTTTTACTAAAACTTTTACCACTTTCACTTTTTTGACACATCACTTTTAAATGCCCTTTTTCACCACATCGATCACACGTATACGCTTTGAACCGACACCTCGCCGTCACGTGTCCCTTGCCGCATCGAGCGCACGGGCCCTGCGCCAGCGACCCGCCGAGCGGCCCGCGCGCCTTGGAAGCTCCGTACCTCAGCAACCTGTCCGCCGCGTCCCCTTCGCAGCCGTACGCTCCGGCGGCGCCCGCTCCTGTCGCGGTCACCGCGTGCCTTTCAGCCGCTTCTAGCGCCAGAGCCAACTCGACTGCTCGTTTGTAATCGATGTTCTTCTCGGCAAACAGCCTGGACCTCATCTCTTCGCCGTGCAGCCCGGAGACGAACTGATCCCTCAGATTCTCCTCTAGGGACTGCTTGAACTCGCAGGTCTTAGCCAAATGTTTAAGGCCTTGCAGGTAGTCGCTCACCGACTCGCCCCGCTGTTGCTTCCTTTGCCGGAAGATGTGACGCTCTGCGATTTCTGAACGTTGTGGCTCCAAATGGTCTTTCACAATATCGACCAATTCGTCGAATGACTTCTCCTCGGGCGGCATGGGTGCACACAGATCGCACATCAGCTCATAACATTTTGAGCCGACATGTGTCACCAACAACGCCACATGCAGATTCACTTCGATCGAATTTAATGCGATGTATTGCTTTATTCGTCGTACATATGCCCCCCAATTATGTTCACCCATCTCGAAAGGTTCTATTTTTCCAATCGGCATTGTTACAACTAACACGCGTCCCGAATAAGTAACAAAAATTTTCCTCGTCGCCAGTGATATGTATGAATGAAACCACAGTTCAGAGCAGACTGATTTTATTATTTAAATTAACCCTCCACCGCACCGTACAAAATATTATTATTATGTAACTACCTACATACATAACACTTATCATAAGGTCAGTTGAGGTGAAATAAAACTGTATAACTACTATAAAAGAATTTCTTTTAAGATGACTTTTGATCATCATAAGATTTAATTATGTGATTGAAAAAACAAAATTCTATTTATAAAAGACATAGATACCTGTATGTGGTGACCATTTTTCCGTATCATGCGCATTAACGGCAGAGCTTCGTTTTCTTAGTTGAGGTGTACATGAAGGAACGCTACAAGCTGCTGCATTCAACTCCTATAACACAAAAAAAACATTTAAACATTTAAATAAAACAAAAAAAACTAAACCAAAAAGAAAGCCAAAATAATTCTTTACAAAAAAACAACATCAGTTTGCCTACCACTTTTTAATCGATCTAATAGGCACTGAGCGACCAAAGTACATTGACCCTAGATTAAGAGAAGCAATTTATACATATAGTCATACCTGTTTTCGTCTCTGTTGTGCACTACTTATACTACTGTCTGAAGAACGACCAGAATCTGTATGACGACATGTTACACCTTCCTCACTTAAACGACCACGTCTACTCTCACCACTGTTTCTAAAATATTAAAAACAAGCAAAATAAATACAATAATCTACACTAGTTTCAATGCTCAAGCATGAATTTACATTTGTTCTGCAGTAACAATGGAACATTAGAACTCGCCACTAATCAGACAAAGTTATTTTACATCCTTTGCTATGCACTGACCACTAAGACATTAGTACTTCATGTGAGCACATTGAAATTCCTCTGCAATTTTCTATCTACAGCCCTTCCGACTGCTGATTTATTTCACTAGAAATAATTAATAAGCAAGAATTATTACCTGTGATGATAATGTGATCTTCTTGTTCTTACAGGACTAGTTTGTGTAATTGTGACATTTTTAGCATTATTTGGTGATAATTTACTTGAGCTTGGAGCTGAACTGTTGCCGTTGCTACTAAATACTGGCTCTAATTTAGGAACCTGTAATAAAAATACAGGCATAAAATACACGTTCATGTATAAATAAATAAAAATGTGAATTTTTTGACAACTGCTGAGAAAGGGTCAGACGAGGAGCACCCTCAACCGACGTGCATGCATGAGGGCAGTAATGGATGTGGTCGAAGCGAAAGTGGTATGTAGAGAGAGGAGTCGCTGGCGCTCCATAGTTTCTGTCTACCCCAATGGGAACAAGGCGTGAGCTAAGTAGTAGTAGTAGTCATAATTTTCATACCTCACAAAGGCCATAGAGCTTAGATTTGTGGATTGAATGACTATTAAATAAACTAAACTAATTAAACCTAATAAATTAAAATTATAAGTACTACATTTTAACTGTTTTTTTTGTTCACCACAACCAATTGTATTGTATTGTAACCAATTTCCACCCAGAAGAATAAGTTAAAATAATCATTAGATGTAAAACCTATTACAAACATATTCCAGAAAAAAATGACAATTTGTATATTGAATATATTTTTTACAGCAATCTGGCACAACAAAGTTAAAGTTGTAGAAATAACTGCTACTACAAAGAAAAGCCTACAGGCAGCAGTCACCTCCCCTATGCCAGCTAGAGAAGATGAATATGCATGTGGGTTGACAGTGCACACTCCTCTCGTTACTCTACTTTGAAACTGATCCTGAATTACACTTTAAGTGGTGATACTGTAGATTAAATATGATCATCACGTGAGTTGTCACGCCTTTTTCCCATAGAGATAGGCAGAGAATGGAACGTCTCTTGCCACGATCCTGACACAGCTCGACGGTTATGGGCACTAATCAGACTTGCTTACATAAGGTTGTCCAAGATTTAATGATAAATGAATTACCTGTGGTGCACCATGATTAGTTTGGGTAGATGATTCTCTTCGTTTTTGTGGATCAGTATTTTGTTTTAATGTTTGTAACTTAGCTAATGGAATTATATCACAATCAGACGGCCTATGCCATACAGTAGTCTGAAAAGTTAAATGATATATCAATATTAAGCAAAACTAATTCAACAATTAGTTTTAAATCCAAAAGAAGATCTCTTAGAATTCATAAGTTAATCCCAGTTACCGCAGAAAGCCTTAAGAATATGACACCAAGTACTAGTCATCGAGTTCAATAGACAAACTCCTAAAAGAAAATTACTAAATGAAATATGCACTTTTGCATTTGACCTATAAAAGAATTAAAGTATGAATGAAAATTACATTAAAAATAAATTGGCCTTCCAGTTAAATTAACCGCTCATCTGAGTAAGTGTCAGTAAAAGATATTGAAGATTATTTAATACTTAATTTACTAACCTGTGTTGTTGCATTAAAATAATAAAATCTATGAGTATTAATGTCAAATAGCTCCCACCACTGAGACGAGTCCGTCTTTTTCACTTTAACACCCTATGAATAAATAATAAACAAAATTATGACTTGAAAAGTAGTAACCCTTATCATTATTACATCTGATGTAAACTGAGAATGAATTAGAGTCATAGATTTATCTTTAACTTGAAATAGGCACAATGCAAATACCGCACTTTAATTGGATGAATATATTAAATAAATTACCTCAGGTGGATCCCAAACACATTCTCCAGTGGTTAAGTTTGCATACATATGCTCCTTTGTCTTCGGCTCGATAATTTCCACCCATTCCACCCTAGAGTATAACATATTCACAATTTAACGCTCACATTTAAAGCAATAAATAACACTTGTAACAATTTGAATCCATTCAGGGCGTGACATTAGCGATTTCCGTATATACACTTATTGATTTTGCAACTTTCAAATGTCGACATTGAAAAACTTTTTAATAAAAGTGATAAAAAACAGACAATAATTTACCTTTCTGAAGACATTTTGGAGTTAAAATTATATCACTAATAATGTAATCATTGTAAACAAAATTTATTTGACCTAAAATAAGAATAAAGTCATAAGCGTAGAAAAAACCTCTCAAATCTCACCTAGCGTGGCTCAAAGATTATAAAACAGAAAGAGACAAAACATAAACAACGTTGCCACACATACGCTTTTGCCTAAAAATGAGATTGTCCAAACCATAAATAATGATAATATTTTTTTTATTATTTCTGCTGTTAAATGACTAATATAGTATAATTTTAAGTTTAGGTCATCTAACAAAATAAATAAATCACTGTCTACGAGTATTTGTTCCAGCCTTGTATTTATAGGACTGTAATGACAAAGACGCGAAACGATTAACCTATGCCAAATCAAAATTTATTTCTGTCATTACTTATAGCTGGCATTCCCCTTTGTCTGTGGTAGTAGAGACAAATACTATGTTGAGGGTTACAATGAATATCGATAAAACGCACATCCCTACATTTATAGTAGTGACATCTAGCGGTGTTCTACCAAATCTTGTGTCTTGTCTATAGGTTGAATATATTTTATTATGGTCTCTGTTTGTTTTACATTTTTGTATCTATGACAAGTTGCTTGTAGGGATGGCAATTGAAAAAGTATATATAAAATAAATATTTTTAAAATGTCGAAATAGAATCAATATAATCGTAAAAATATTGTTGATATTGATATATCGCTGCAAGTATAAAGAACACAAGTTTTAAGACATATTCATTTATTTTTAACCGTAAGTTAGACAAATCTGTCATTTGTAAAAATATATCGTTTTCAATATTAAAGAAAATATATGTGATATATCGGCCACGAAATATTTTTAAAATATTCCGCCTAAAAATATATCGATATATTTTGTCCATCCTTAGTCGTTTGACTTTTCCTTTTCATTACTTTAGTCGTGCTTGTTTATATTATTAATTGTCTCTGGTCTTTTTGTCTTTTGCTCATCTTGTTTTTGCTTGTTTTCAATAAAGTGCGAAAATAGGTTTTGTCTTGGTTTATTTGCAATTCAATTCAAAATGAAAATTGAAGAAGTTAAAAGTACTGCTAAAACCCAAAGGATATCTGCTCACAGTCATATAAAAGGTTTGGGACTTGATGAAAGTGGAATACCAATTCCTGCTGCCGCCGGTCTCGTGGGACAAGAAGTGGCGAGAGAGGTAATAAGATGACAATTTTTAACTTAAAACACATACCTTTAATAAAGTAAATGTCTTTTAAAGTTATGTAGAATCTTGCTAATGATTATTAAATGAACATTTTAGGTTATGTTGCTTGGCAACCAATAAATGTCTTGCTTTACTCATTTGCAACTATAAATAATTATATTTAATATTTTTAGGCGGCGGGTTTAGTTGTGAAATTGATTAGAAGTAAAAAGATGGCTGGCAGAGCTTTACTCCTGGCTGGGCCACCTGGAACGGGAAAAACTGCAATCGCTCTTGCTATAGCTCAAGAACTAGGCAACAAGGTTATATTTTTGTATCATACTCATACGCCATATCTGAATGTACCACAATTATATGGTAATGTTTGTAATGTACATATTCTAGGTCCCATTTTGCCCGATGGTAGGAAGTGAGGTATTCAGTTCAGAAATCAAGAAAACTGAAGTGTTAATGGAGAACTTTAGACGTGCCATAGGACTCAGAATTAGAGAAACAAAGGAAGTATATGAGGGAGAAGTTACTGAACTCACGCCTGTTGAAACTGAAAATCCTGGTGGAGGTATTATTCTTGTTCTCAAAATATGACACAAAGGACAATGCCCATTTTTGGGCCCACTTAATACCTAATAGTTTGATATCAAAATAATATCTTATTTTTTCATTAACTTATTTCAGTTATATCAACACATTGTTTACTAGTTAATAAAAAATATTTAATTAGATAAAAGACAGATATTATCAATTATTAAAGCTTAATATCGTTTATAATAATAACCCAATACAACAATAATATTAGAATATTGCATTAAAAAAAGTCTAATTACTCAACAACTCTGGTAAAAAAATTATCATGAAACTTGAGAAAAACATTGTGGGCCCATTTCTCTTAAGCAAATGGCCATCTGCCAACTGCCGTCCTAAGGGCAGTACCAGCACTTTCGAATGTAACACCCGTGAAGTGACCTTGTCGCGTTTCGGGAATAGTTTGAAAGTAGCCAGATTGAACGAAAGGAATGTGCACTGTCAATCTGGATGGTGCATGCTCGTCTCTTCAAGCCGGCATAGTGGAGGTGACTGCTGCCTGTAAAGATTTCTCTGTAGTAGCAGTTGTTTCCATTCATGGACCACACTCTAGCTTTACATCAGGTGGAGTGTTGTCACATGCCGAGCTACAATAAAAAAAAAAATAAAAAAATTCTATGAAGAAATTTAACCTGCTCTTAGCTTAAATATTTTTATCAGGATATGGAAAAACTGTATCACATGTAATAATTGGATTGAAAACTGCAAAAGGAACAAAACAATTAAAATTAGACCCAACTATTTATGAATCTCTGCAAAAAGAAAAAGTTGAAGTGGGCGATGTTATTTATGTGGAAGCTAACTCTGGTGCTGTCAAAAGACAAGGTCGGAGTGATACATTTGCTACTGAATTTGATTTAGAGGTATGTTTACTAAATTAAAAGATTTTTTGTTTAGTTATTCAAAGGACAATACCCGTTTTTGGGCCCACTTGATATCTAATTGTTTGTTAACAAAACAATATTCTAAAACTATACCTTATTTTTTCATTAATTCATTTCAATTATCATTTACCAACATCAAAACATCATTTACCAATCAATAGACAATGTTTAAATACATAAAAAACTGATATCCTCAATTATTAAATCATTTAATATAATAATATCCTCAAATATTGCATCAGAAAAAGTATAATTTCTCAATAAGCCGGGGGAAAAAGAGTGATTAGTGGTAAGGAATGTAGATTTAATTTTCAACAACTAGAACCTAAAATCATCCACAAACTCAGGGGAAAAAAAATCGGCCCAATTCTCTTAGGCGAATGGGCATTCCCTTTTTGGCATTCGAACAAATATTCTTAAGTAATAAAATAAAAATAGTTAAGAATAGTTTGTAAAAATAAAAAATTGCTTTAAACCTAGCGCTTGTCTGGGGACTGTAGCTTGCGAAATAGAGTGGTAAATATGTGTAAAACGAACAAATAAAACAGTGGTAGGCAGACTGATTATGGTTATTAGTTCAGTCTGCTGTCCACTACTTTCGAATGTAACACCCGTGAAGTGACCTCGTCACGTTTCAGGAATAGTTTAAAAGTAACCAGGTGTAACAAGAGGAGTGTGCACTGTCACTCTAGATGCTGCATAACGGAGGCGACTGCTGCCTGTAGAGATTTCTCTATAGTAGCAGTTGTTTCCACTCATGAACCGCACGCTAGTTTTACATCAGGCGGAGTGTTGTCACAAGCCGAGCTACAATAAAAAAAAATACCAAAAATTACTTTTTACAGGCTGAGGAATATGTCCCATTACCAAAAGGTGACGTCCATAAAAAGAAAGAAGTAGTACAAGATGTGACACTGCATGATTTGGATTGTGCTAATGCCAGACCTCAAGGGGGACATGACATCATGTCAATGATGGGTCAACTTATGAAACCAAAGAAAACTGAAATCACAGGTCAGGAAACCACCACTTAATTACTTCTCAAGTTTTACTGATTTTCTATAGATAATATTAAGAATAAACACAGTTGTCTCTGTTACGCACAGGTTCCAGGTTCAATTCCCGATTGAAACATGTTAAATTTTGAATCTGGGTGTTTGTAATTGTTTTTATTGTCACTATAATGTCAATTAACTTTAATAATGTAGGAATTTGTATGTGATTTTATTGATTGCATTGACAGCTATTATTAAAGAAGAATATCTTTGTTTTTTTATATTAAAAGTAATTTTTATATATTTTTACAGATAAATTAAGAATGGAAATAAACAAAATTGTAAACAAATATATTGATCAAGGTATCGCCGAACTCGTGCCTGGTGTACTCTTCATAGATGAGGTATCTTTTTATGTTTATTTTACAATATAGTGCATGGCTAAACAAAACCCTCTCCTGTATTTGGAGAGGAATATGGCATAGCTTAATCATGTTAGTGTTTGATTGTTAAGTTAGCATTTCTGTCAGAATTAGCGAGGTTCAAACACGGGTCTCACCGATCGTGAATTCACGCGTCTTACCGCTAGACCACGGCCGCTTATGGCGCGCCTTGTTAATGGCCATCTTGTTGAGCTTGTAAAGCATTGGCGACTGCTTCCTGCAGATATTTCTCTGTAGTAGCAGTTTTCTCTGCACTGTACCTACTATAAGAATTTTAGGAGTTATTAGTGAAAATTGTATGGTATAGTAATTAAAAAAATGTTTGTTTTAGGTTCATATGCTGGATATTGAAACATTTACATATTTACATCGGGCTTTGGAATCTGCAATTGCGCCTATAGTTATATTTGCTACAAATAGAGGATATTGTGTTATTAGGTAAACTGCCGTCATTCCAGACGAGCCTAATTTTTAATAAAATAGTCTCGGCGGCTATTCAGTCCTTCATCGCCGGGCATGATATGATTTGCAGGTTTTTCACCTCGTGTCATTAACCTTTTTTTACTCATTGTGTAATTTTGTTCCGGTGACCATGATATAAAAATTATATTAAATGATGATGATATTAAAATGTGTTTGTTGACTTGCAGAGGAACTGATGACGTATCAGCACCCCATGGTATTCCATTAGATCTGTTGGACAGGCTGCTCATCATACCGACACACCCTTATGGCGAGGCTGAAGTATTACAGGTTTATTCAGTTTCTCTTTTGAAATTATGCATTTAAAATCACTATGGAACTTTAATGGCAGCTTTCGCGCTATCCTCTTTGTTGTACCTCGCCACTAGATGGCGCTGATGGAAAATATAACAAGCAATGTGCCGAACGTGTTAGGTTGTGGTAATCATTACTAGAAGAGATGAAAGAATGTGTTTTCTTTTTATAGATATTAAAATTACGTGCAACTACTGAAGGAATTGCAATAGACGACGATGCTTTGGCGGAATTGGCTGCTATAGGCGGTAAAACTACATTGAGGTATGTAAACGAACAATATAATTCTTTTAATTTATTGTCATATTTAACTGCTGTTTGTGACACCTAATTGCCAGTTACATTGGTTCAGGGATAGAAATACTCATAAAATACCGTTAAGAATTTTGCCTGTACTGTACTGTAATTTCTGTAGCAGCAGTTGTTTCCGTTCATGGATCGCACTCTAGCTTTACATCAGACGGAATATTGTCATTTGCCGAGCTACAATAAAATGTATACTAAGCAAGGGTAAACAGAAGTTAACGATAGTTTTTCTTATAATAGATATGCAGCGCAGTTATTAACACCAGCCATGTTGGCGGCAAAGGCTGATGGGGCTAGTTGCATAACGAAAGTGTATCTCCAATCTGTAAATGAATTGTTTTTGGATGCAAAATCGTCTGCGAAGATTCTACAAGAAAATTCCGATAAATATATGCTTTAATTTTAACATCAAATTCATTTTTTACAATAATGGTGAGAATTTTGCCTCTGTCGTATGGAGGTTTTGTTTTTTCTTGCACTATTCACCGCGTGATTATCTGAGAGATGTAGGTTTTACACTAGGAATTATTGTATGTATGAATACCACAAAATTCCGTTTTAGTCAGTTTCAGAATGAGTTTTATGTTAATAATAATATTGTTTTGTAAGCAATTTTGTATCTGTGCGCATTCCACAGAATTGTGTTTATGTTTTAATTATAATGTATTATTTCTAAGTTTCAAACAATAAAAGTAAATACTTTTTTTTAATAAATAGATTTTTATTTTACATTTCTAATCTTAACAATTATTTACAATATAACAATTAAATTTAGTGTCGTAAAGACAATTTTCACTACATTTATAACAGGGATGATAGAAAATATCACAAATAAGTAGACGCAAAAGTATAAAATTACAAATTATTTACAAAAACCTAAAAATCACTGCGTAGTTAAACTTAATCAAGTCTGTATTGTATCATTTTCTAGTTTAATATGTGAAGAAGGGAATTTTATAGGAATGTATCGCGTATCAGGCGTGAGTGTACTAGATATAGGTGATGACACTGGTGGGGTAAACGTTGGCAAGTCTACACGTACTCCCGGCGATGCCGTGTGTCTGTATAACACTTCAAACTGCATTTCCTCAGGGTATGAATGCGACCTGATTTTACGTTCTTCTCTAGCGTTACTAGGATACACAATTAACACTCTTTCATCGTCACTTCTTACTGCCACTGGAGGCAGAGCTGTGCTCGTGCCCGCTACCGGCCCTGGAACTATTTTCAACATTTCTATTGGCGCCGGACGGATGTTAGCTGTTGTCGTAGGCGACATTGTAGTAGTTGTAGAAACAACCGTAGTCGTGACCTCTGCGGGAGCAATATCAGATTCCACCGGAGTTTCATGATTCCGTGCTACCGGAGGACCTACAGACCTTAATGATTGAATTTTAGCTTCTAATGTGGGAGTGGGCACTGGGGCTGTCGTGTTGTTCATTTCAGTCGGTATATATTTAGCAACCGGCCGAGACGTTTCACGAGAACCGAATATGGGTAACCGTGGAGCGTACGCCGAAACGAGCGGTAATATTGTGTCTCTAGCGTATCTTTCAGCTCGTGTGATGAACGACGCTAGACGTGTTGGCAAGAATTGTACCGCGAAACTTGTCTCTTCTTTTTCTCCGCGTTCGTCCCAAGGCATTTCTTCATACGTCGGAGTCGTTGTAGATATATCGTAATGTTTAGCACGTCTTACTGGCAGTTGTGAAGTCATCGGTTGCGGCGGAGGCGTGGCTCGTAGTAAAGGTTCAGATATTTCATGATACGTATCGTCATCAGCTCTGTGTCTGGGAGTTTTTCTCTGTCGTGGACGTAGCACGGGTTCTGCTATTTCCACACCTCCACTAGCGGCCGGTCTCGTGTTAGTCATTCCGAATGCTCTACCAGTGTCCGCCTCGACCCATTCGGAATTATCAGCAAGTACAAATGGGCGGGTCGGAATGTCATTAGCTAATTCATTGTCTTGTTCATCGATATTAGTGGCTTTAGTGTCGTTTTGCAGAATTACACCATGCAGGCTATCTGTTGTATTTGTATCGTCCTAGAAATATTTTGAAATATTATTAATAAACTTAAAAAAAACAATGACCGTGTTAAGACATGAATGCTCTTACATGTATAACATGACATTCTCCCGGATAAAGAGGCAGTTCAACAGTTTCTTCTGATGCCAATTCCAAACCTTTCTTGCAAAAAGAAGACCTGTAATTTATACAAGAATAAAACTGTTTAATCTTAAAACTGAACGAAAACGTTCTAGCAAAAATTAACATACATCTTGCCAAAGCTGTCTGTGATAAGTAGTTTATCAATACGAATAGCTTTAGCCCCAGCTGTGAGCCATCCAGAATACGTAGCATAATGTACTGTTGCTCTTAGTGGAACTCCGAGTGCTGGATGAGGAACAACCATTCTGGTAAAGCGAGCATCACTGTCCTTGACGTCACGTCTGAAAATTTAAAACAGATGCTTCAGTGAAGTGCGTTTTGAACTTTTTTTAAATTGCAACGGGCCAAGTTGCTTCGTGTTATCGCTAATACTAGAAGAATATAATTATAAAAACATGGGATTAAGATTAGCTAACGAAATGCTTACATGACCTACCTTAACTATCTTTAGTTTCTTTTTTTTAATGCCTGTACAAAAAATTAGTGCTTGTATCACAAGCACTGATCTAATAATCATCATCAGTCTACCTACCGTACTTTAATAGTGCACTGAGCGATCGAAGTATATATAACATAGTTACATTGGTGCTGATCTACCGCTCTTACGCTAGACCATGGCCGCTCTTTACAAAATAAAACGGCAATATCACTTACTTTTTCATTGGGAAAGATTCATTAAGTCCTGAATCTCCTTGCAATGTAAGTGTGACCCGGCCGTAATTCGCCTTTTCACCCTCATTGCTGTCTGCCCAAAGAGAAACGTGGTACTGATGCGCTATAAAAGATTTTATATAATGCTTTTTAAAAAATCTACGTCTACGAGTATATAGATTCGATATAAGCGTATAAATTACACACCACAAAACGGCTCTTCTTCACGTGTAAGCAAATACAATTGACCACGTCCAAGAGATCTGTCAGCGTAATAGCCCATATTGCCACAATGGCTATCTTCACCACAGGGGAAACAGCTGCCCTAAAAATCGAAAGATCAAGGTCATTAGCCCAGTCTGCCGTCCTGAAATAGTACCACCACTTTTAGTGCAACACCCGTAAAGTGACCTAGTCACGTTTCTGAATTAGAAGGAGAGGAGTGTGGCCTGTCGATGGATGGAGCGCATTCGTCTCTTTACGGACGCGACTGCTACTTGATATTTGTCTCTTGTAGCAGTTTCTAGCATAACATTAACAGGAATGTCTTCACATGTCTACAAGGAAGCAGGAAATTAAAATGTTTCACACAATACTTACTTCAAGAAAAGTGTCATAATTAGCACATGGAAAAGCTGGGAAATGACATTTGGGTGAAACAGAATCAGTGAAAAACTTATAAGCTCTTCGATGGTTACATAATGATCGACCTTCTGGTGACGGCGCTGACCATGGGAGCACGAAATCTGATACTGCACCTACGAATCTATAAAAAAAATTAATGTATTCATAGAGAAAATTAAGATTTTGTGATAAAAACATTGATATACGAGAGGAGTGTGCACTGTCAATCTGAATAGCCGGCAAAGCGGAGGCGACTGGTAGAAACTTATCTGTATTAGCAGTTGTTTCCGTTCATCGACCTCACTCTAGCTTTACATCAGGCTAAGTGTTGTCATATGCCGGGCTACAATAAAAAAGGAATACAGGTTAGGATAAACTATTTTGTGTCCAAGATTGTATGAAAAATGGGGATTCTTTAAAACTCCTACGGCAACAATGGTTGATACAGTTACTCAACTTTCTACTTACAAATTAGAGCACCCATGTTGTACCCGACCTCCATTTGGATAGAAATCTACATGGCCCAAAGGTTGAGCTGCTCCTAATCCACCAAAAATTAGCGTTTCCCCATTAGAGTGTATGACGTCAACAAATTTAGCATCATTACGGTCAAGACGAGCTCGTGGATCTTGGAATTCGAAGAGTGGTCCTGCGGGATCTAGACCAGTTATTCTGCTAATGTTACGCAATTCGGATCCCGCGAAACCAGCAACGTGTGCGCCTAAACTGAATCCAATTAGATGAACGTCTTCGAATTTCAAATCTATATGTTTTTCGAATCCTGAAGAATAATTTAATAAGTCAATACTTAGATGTGCTTTTTTTTAACAAATTCTATTAAAAATAATTAATTACAACCTTGTAGTAACATAGCTAATTGTTTTCCAACGAGTCTTGTATTGGCTGCTGCTCGGAGATAGTTGGGCATTGTTGCACCACCCTCCCAATCGACACAGACTACATTGCATTCTTCCTATAACAATAGGTTACTGGTTAGTATTCCTCCTTAATAGGCAGACTGTGATGGTTATAAGGCCTATCTACTGTCGTATAATATGACTTAGTCACGTTTCGGGATTAGCTCGAAATGCAGCCTTCTTTCCCAGGCGTAATCACAGATGTGCGCCCAGGCAAGCTGATCGCTGCACGCTTGTCTTATCAACCCTCCATAGCGAACCCGCACTCTAATTAAACATCAGGTATAATACGATCACGTGCCAGACCAGTTTAAAGAAAAAACTAAAACTAAAGATTGTACTAACCACAGCCATCAAAGCAGACCTCATTTCATAAACCCAAACGTTATCGCAATTAGAGCCAAATCCGTGCACAATGACACGCGTTGGTCTGGCAGAGTCGAATGCTCTGGAAGCCCAGCCCCATGCTGCTGACATATTACTCGCTGATACCGCTAACAATGGCTGGTCTCCTCTGGAAATGTGGATAAAAATATTAACACAATAGTAATTAATCGAAGAATTTTGTTGAAATAAATACCTGCTAAGTGTAGAATACAAAAGAAAATGAGTGTTGACCTCTTGAGGAGAACTCGGAAGTGTCTCCAGATAAGCAAATGGACCAGCATCTTCAAAACAACCAAAGTCACCATAACAAACGCTACCTTGAGAACGTTTACTCCTGCAAATCAATATTTATGATTAAAAGATGACATAAGAAAAACTGCACTGATACCCAGTCAATTAGCTTGTCTACCTATCTATCTACTTAGCTAAAACGCTACTTATTATAAATGCCTACGACAGACATAAATTCTTAATCAAACAATATCCCACGGCTTAATTAAAACTGCAAAATAACTAAACGAAACAATAAAAGCAATAAAAAACAATTCTCACATTCTTAATGTACCAATATACAGAATTGCCTAACTACCTACATTTTATATTGTTTTTATTCTATGAGAACAAGAGTAAATTCTTAACAGTTAATAAAACCTACTAGTCGAGATACATTAGACACAAAAAAAAGTATATTTGTAACAATTTAATAATATAACCCAAACATCTTTTGTATACTTTCTTTATAAAGTTTTGAAACCACATATTGCATTAACTTTAACGGACTACGAACCTAGTTCGCGCCCTTTTCAGTTCCCATTCATGCATAGAGGCGCGCACAGCCTCCAACATTTCAGCATCATG
The DNA here is from genome assembly GCA_948150575.1 of Tinea pellionella. Lineage (NCBI taxonomy): Eukaryota > Metazoa > Arthropoda > Insecta > Lepidoptera > Tineidae > Tinea > Tinea pellionella. The sequence continues at coordinate 3,427,408 of OX411250.1, forward strand.
TTTCTCGTCCTCCGCCTCTTGCGCAGGTGTCGCGATCCTCCCTGCACCACGCCATGTTTCCAATTCAGCATCTGTACAAAGACATTTGAATTTAACATTTGTCAACCAATGTAGTTCAAACTATGTTGAAACGTAATGATTTTTCCAGATGAAAATTAATTTTGAACGATTAATTAATTAAGTATGTAGATTACAAGTGGTAGTTTTAGCGGGAATTCGAACATAAGCAATATGAGGTAATTTTCTGGGCGTTTGTTAAGTGTTACGTACTAATGTGTAGTTTTAGTCGAGTATGGTCCAACGCGTTTTCGTGAACGTGATAAAATGACACCAAATAGGAGAACCTGTCTGTCGTAAAATAAAATAGTATTTTACCACTTTTCTAAAACTATTTTTGACTAGACTGAGCCTAAGCCTGACTGTACATTTACAAATCATTATAATGCCACATAAAAAAGATTATAAGTAGTAAGTTCTCTACTTTTGTATTATTTTACAGGATATAATGAAAATAAGAGCATAAATTTAAAATGAGTTGGGAAATATTGGTCCACCTTTTAGCCAAGGGTTCGGAATAGTATTGGGAAGTAAGAAACTGCAAATTTTCATGTAATAAGTAAGTACACTCTCTAACGAACATTCCGCGATGTGCGTGATAGTTAAAATACGTGTTTTCTTTACATACAGACGACTCGTACGATATGATTAATGTCCAAATACTTATACAGTCTTAGCTATTGTTTACCCAACTAAAAAATATGCGTGGTATGAATAATAATAAATACTTTTATCACTATTTACCAGTGGCGTAGCTAGCATGGGTTGTGCCCGGGATGGAACTAAAAAAAACTCCACAAGCCACCCACTTAGGTCTAGTTTTTAAGGTCGGGTATCACTCACAGGGGCCCCCCTAGTTCACTGTTACCACTGTTTATGTGCGCTACTCCGCCTAATGTCATTCTAGACTGCGGTCAACGAGCAAAGACCGCATAGAAGTGTCAGCAGGCAACAATCGCCTCTACTATGTCGGCTTGACCCAGGTCACTTTGTAGACATTTACATTCACAAGTCGTGGTACAATTACTACCCCAGGACTGCGAACTAGCCTAGTAACTATTAACAGTATGTCTAAGACTCCTAAATATGTAATTAAACATGCTCACAAGTGTAAACTTTTAAAACAATAACCGCCGCTTTTATTGTTCGTAAGCATTCACCTAATGAACTAGGAAATCGCTCTTCAACAATCGAATTCTTTATCATTATTGTACCATGTATGGAATCTACTTATTTATTAACTTGGTTGTTTCCCTGTCTATGTTCCGCGTGCAATTTATATAAGGATTCTGTTTTTCGAAGCAACTTTCTTTTAATTTCGTAATTGCGCGTGATGTTGCTTCAGAAGAGAACAAAAGTCTTAAAAAACTATTGAGTAAGTCGGTAAATAATTGTAGCTTACATACTAACATAGTATTCATGCGTACCTATTGAGAGGAAATTGCACACATTATCAATGCGCAGTTTACAAAGGCAACGATAATTTCCAACCCACTTCCTTATTTCTTACGGAATTAACTTCATCAGAGATAATATCGTTAAGGAAGCTTAAATATATCGTATATTTCACACAACAAGTCTTCGAATACTCTATCTTAAAATATCACGTAATAAAGGAGAATGCCCATTTTCGGGCTCACTTGATACCTAATAGTTTGGTTACAAAACAGTATTCTAAAATAATATCTTATATGTTAATTTTAATTGTATCAATACATTTACCAATCAATAGACGACGTTTAATTACATAAAAAAACATATAGTATTATTTATTAAAGCATTTAATATAATATTAACCTTAAATATTGTTTAAAAAAATATCTAATTACTCAATAACTTGGGTGAAAAAAATTTAAACTGATTGGCAATAAGGAATGTAGATTTATTTTTCTACAAAATTAACTAAAAATTGTGGGTCCATTTCTCATAGGTGAATAGGCATTCTCCTTTCCGCAAAAAAAAAAGACAACAAACGAGAGAAATGTGAAAACATGTAATTTATGTGGATAGTAGAGATATCCAGGAAAATGTTCTGCCAGTTTTTGTTGATGCAAGGCCCGGTTGGCCTTGATAATGAAGCCTTTTGTGGGTCTCGGCACGGATGCCGTGCACTGCCCCCCATTTCGAAAAGTCTTGATGTGAATGCGAAAGTAGAGCGTTCTCAAGAGCTCGACAATACTGATTCGAGTTAATCACGGAGTGTCATCAAAACAGTAATACATTTTGAGGATGTTCGTGTTAGTGCCATAAATTGAAACTAATAGACTCGATGGTTACTAACCCTGTTAATCTAGGTTTTTTAAAACTGTATAATAGCTCGGCATGTGGCAACACTCCGCCTGAAGTAAAGCTAGAGCGGTCAATGAATGGAAACAACTGCTACTACAGAGAAATCTCTACAGGCAGCAGTTGCCATCCATCCAGATTGACAGTGCACACTCCTCTCGTTATATACTTTCTAACTATTCCCGAATAACCATCATCAGTCTGCCTACCACTCTTTAACAGTGCCTATAGGCACCGAGCGACCAAAGTACATACATATAGCAAACTAACATTGGTACGGGTCAGAATTTAGCGAGATTCAAACACGGGACTCTTTGAATGTGAGTTCACGCGTCGTACCGATAAACCACGGCCGCTCGAGTTTCGGGATTAACTTATAAATTGCCTCTACCCTGTCAACCTGGATGGTATATACTGATCTCATCAAACATAATTAAACCCTTATAGTTAATGCAAATGAAAACAAAGTAGTTTAACTAGGAAACGATTAACTATTAAATACGCATAATACTGAATATTACCTAACTCATACAGTATTAAAAATAACCAATTATCCAATATCAATACAGGGAAAATGTAGACCATAATGATTTATTAGCATGCAGGATGACATCGACCGTGTAAAAATATTGCTCAAGATGTCGTGCCGCGTGCCAGTTCAACCGGAGCTGTTGACAATTTCATCACTCACGTAGCATGTATTGAAAAGCTGTTGTTCACCTTTGTAATGGATTTTGCAATGCGGATGAACACAAAAGAAACAAGAGAGCAAATAAGTGTTTTCACGAACATGATTAAACTTTTAAATTAAAATGAAAAGCTAAATTAAAATTTATAAAAGCGCGAACCGTAATATAATCTTTTAAATCAGCTGATGGAGGAAAGCTCATAGTTTCAAAAAAAAATTAAATCCTAATTTGATAATAGATAAAATGGACTCTCGTACTTACATCTAGCTACAACTAGTGAGGTCGCCGCTAGCAGGAGCGCGAGCGAGCGCCAGGCTTTTACCGCCATCCATGCGGCGAGGCATTCACGCGACCGCCTGTAAAAAGTTACACAATATTAAGTTAGACTTTTAGATAAATATTCATCAATCTGTGACTATTTATTTATTTATATATTATTTTATTATTAAGTTATGACAATATTCAAAAATTGCTCCCTCCAAGGCTAATAACCATCAATCAGTTTGCCTACCAATATTTTAATTAATACCTATAATTATGTATCATAGACACTGAGCGACCAAAGTATAGTATTAACAAAGTTACGTTAGCTAGAATTTTGCGAGATTTGGACACAGGTCTCACTTCGACGCCACGCCTTCAACCAAAGGTAGTCCACGGTTACTGAAAATGAATTCAGAAACCTATTCTTTATAGATAATAATGAAAAAAGTAATTTCAAATTGGAATCGGCAACGTTGATTTTCTTTATATCTGATCTTCTAGTAGGTATAGTATTATTTATTAACGCTCTACTTATCTAATATTAGCCACTATTTGTTTATGAAGTTAACCTGATCATTTAAACCAGTATTAAATTATAGAAGATATAACTAGTTTTTTGGGCGCGCTTCGCGGCGCTGAAAAAGTTTTTTTTCGGGTAGTTTTGAAAAAAAATTTTTTTTGAAAAAACAAATTATGGATTTCGATATTAGAGGGCATTCCCTACGACTTTTGTTCCGGCACTCGTGCCCTATCTCGTTCCGTTTTCGAGATATCGGCATCGCTTCCGGTCCAGAGTCCGCTTCCGGTCAAAGTCGAGGTTTTCCCGGGGTCGCGGGAACGCCCTCTACACGCCCCAAAAAGAATCACCCCTCTAACCCCCCGGCAAGTGCTTCATAATATATGTCAGTGAGTCAGTCAGTCAGTCAGTGGTAATCGAGCTGTATATAATATAACTAGTTTTTTGGGCGCGCTTCGCGGCGCTGAAAAAGTTATTTTTCGGGTAATTTGAAAAAAAATATTAGATAGATATTAGAGGGCATTCCCTACGACTTTTGTTCCGGCACTTGTGCCCTATCTCGTTCCGTTTCCGAGATATCGGCATCGCTTCCGGTCCAGAGTCCACTTCCGGTCAAAGTCGAGGTTTTCCTGGGGTCGCGGGAACGCCCTCTACACGCCCCAAAAAGAATCATCTCTCTGACCCCCCGGCAAGTGCTTCATAATATATGTCAGTCAGTGAGTCAGTGAGTGGTAATCGAGCTGTATATAATATGATTTATTGTTTATTTATATAATATCGTCATAATAGCTTAATTTTTTCTAGTTTTCGTAACGACCATTTAATTATATCAACCGTGACATTACATAGTTGTTATTACGTTAATTTTACTACAAAAAATGTAGTTTGTATCCGTAAATATTTAGTTTTTTTAAAACTTTATTCTAGGCAATAATACACTTTATACTCTTCAGAGATTTTATTAGAGCACAAACAAACCTATTTTCACATTTGCAATATTAAATTAGTATTATAGATTACAAATATATTTGTTTTTTTTTTTAAATCATAAATCAAACCCAGGACCATTGCGTATCATGGTTCCACAACCACTGAACTAGTGAATCCGAAAAATTACGTCAAATATTTCTCTATAAATTGTGTATAATTTCACATTTGCATGTATTACATTATATGTAGAAATAATCTCTTATGAATGTTAAATATGCGAAATGAAGAAAGCGAAGAGATGTTAAACGATGCTTAAGTTTCATATAACTTGGAAACAAGCTTCATACCTTTATTACGATTTATTGTAAATTACATTTATGTAACATAAATATTCTAGAATTCTAACAGTGGCGGATTATTTTTCAAGAAAATTAATCAGCGAATTTACAAGGGGAGCAAGTGGTATAAAGAAATTAAAAACATGCATATATTTTGCATATTAGATAGCCACCGAAGAGGCGCTGATGAGGAGCTAGCTAGTATGTTGAACTTGATTAAAATATTGTCTTAAGAAAATAGAAGTATACCGCAAGTTGTAAATGCATTGACAATTAAATTCAACTTTCACAAAACTTTTTGGAGCAGTCCTGCAATTCAAAAGTGACCGACCTTCATTTAATTCCATGCAACATGTCCCCGATACAACACGCACAATACGCTCTATATTATTAAAATAAAAAATTAAATATTTTTTATACATTCGCAATTACATTGCATGTTTTTGCTTTGACACGATATTCTACTTGTATTATGAATTGACGTTTTTAAATTCATAATGGTTGAAAATAACAATGAAAATAGATTAAAGATAAATGTGACACGATTTTGTTAAGCGGGATTTGTAACAGATGTTCATCGGGTACTTTCGCGTTGCCTCATTGTTCAGGATCGTGGATTCGTGATTGACTCCGCTACTCGTAGATGGTGCCGCTGCTTGGTTAGAGGTCAGTATGCACATTGAAACGCGGCATCTGCTCTAGGTTGACGGCCACCTTGGGATTCTCAAATGTCACCATAAGGCTAGTTTATAAAGTAACCATTTACAAAATACATCTACGTAACATTTATTACAAAAAAATTGGCAAATTTTTCATGAATGACAGCATGGCACGTAACATTGTTGTTGCGGAATTTAATTAGCATTTTAAACGGAGTTTTAATTCTATTATAGTCTATGACTTATAATTGAAACAAAGACTCAAATGTAATTGCGTTGTCCTGCATACATATGGATATGATATCGTTAAATTTGAAACGTTTATGGTCGAGTTAAAAATAACAACTACTTATTTATAACTTAGACGAAAACTTTTGTTGCGTTTTATTGTATAGTAGTTTAATTTTGTACAAATTATTGTTTATAACTTTTAGTTTTTAATTTGTGATATTAAATAACAGGCTCTGTAGAGCTGTGGTGAGCGCGCTAGCAAGTTTTGCGGAAGGCCCAAATTCGATCCTCGGACAAAAGTATATATTTATTGTGTTTGTGGTTTATGTATTGTGTTGTCCTTGTCCTGGCACCCATAACTATAGCGGTTCATTTTTAAGGACACTAAGCACGTGCCTAGGAGCAATAGTTCAATGAACACCAGAGGATATTTCTAAATTAAATTAAAAAATAATATGCGACATATTTATTCACATATTGCACAAAAAAAATCCATCATCCTATTTACAATCTAGTATACAATCTAATTATGAAATTCACCACTGCATAAAATCTGGGATAGGTATTAGGCCATTTTTTTTTTATAACTTTAATTCAAATAAACGAACTTTAAAAACATTATAAAGTTAAACCTGGTTAGAAGATTTCCTTAATGCAAGCATTTAAAAACTTCATGCGTACATTTTTATAATTCTGCATGTGTCCGGTGTTCATGTCGCAACACCATATCCATGATCACATAATAATAAGTAGCGGTGTACCGTTCAATGCTCACTCCACCCGGGACATAACTGTAGATCTACAGTCTTATATGGATGTAAGTGCGAATGATTACTCCTAATGTATTTTAAATGTTCTGCTTAAAAACGCAGTTTTCGCTCCAATTTAGTGTCTTTAAAAAGTCTATTGTTATTAAATATTACTTTTTGTCATTCTAAATAGCTAGAAAGTTTGTTTCTTTATTTTAAGCGTATTTCTATTATCGCTTATTGTTTTTTTCCACTAGGAAAGAGTTCCTCCTACTTTTTGTTGCAATAGGAGCTCGTTCACATGAGCGTGATTATAACGCGCGTGGTTAAAATATAAGTTTTTGATTATCATCTATGATGTTTTGTCCTTTTGCTTTATTTGAATGTTGCATGTGAAACACGTAGGTTTGGATTTACATTTGCCTGAAGGAGCTTTGAATGTCTGCGAAAATTGAGAAACGGGACTCGCTTGTGATCCCTTTGTAAAAATTCCTTAAAAGTACCACAGGAAAAAAATATTTGCACGTGAATCGTCCGAAAGATTCGATCGATTCAAATTAACACAAAATCGAAGCGCATCGCAGGCACACTGAAATTTTACATACCTACAGACAAAAGTGCATATTTGTCGAAGGACTCCCCAGAGAAACCGGACGGAAAGATTATAATTTGTCGAATGGGTTGTGAGGATGTAACAATCTGAATAATTAAATTCGTATAAACAATATTAACATCTTAAATTATAAATTGATAGAAAAAAATATGCATGTAAGTATTTTACTAGACTATACAATAAATTAAAAACCCATTTAACACAAAGTTATTATGCAGAACAATAAGCTATAAATTGTTCAGTTTTGCAATAACTAATCTAACGGTTAATAAATAATAATAGAGTATTTAACCTTATTAATTGGTAATTGTAGACGAATAGTCTTATAGGCCGGTTACAATCGAGGTCGCCACTCCCTAACATAATCACTGAACCATTAATTTTACCTCATTTTGAACGTCTACTTTTAGTTTATGATAATTTTTATTAGATAAAGATTATTAGTTGTAAGCTTAGGTTGTACCTTCCCTTCTTCATGTTTTTCGATTTAATTTCGTTACGGATTATTCCCGGTGGCCACTTTAGTACAATACAATTGTCACGTCTTTTTCCCACATGGATAGGCAGAGACAACGGAACGCCACTTACCACGATCCTGACACAACACCCAAACTTTAGTGCCACACTGAAACAGAATAGTTTCTGTTTTATTTCGTGTAAGAACTGTAAGAGATCTTGGCGCATATTTCCTTACTTATTTTTCTGTCTGGCTCCGTCGCTCAAATAATAAAAAAAATCTGCCTATAAAATCTATAGAATGTCTGTCAAAAGCGAAAGGAATATAAAACCGTGTAGGCATTTATTTAATAAGATTTATTTAGTGTTTATATTTAACATTTTGTATGTTTATTATAAATATAAATACATATGCTATGTTTATAATATTTACTCGTAAAATATAGATACTTAGCACTAGCTTATTTGACGAAGCAAGGTCAATATTAGTTTTCTTACATCGAGGTTAAATACCAATAATTTATAATAGTTGTATTTGGGGTATCAGCGTTCTCTTTGAAACCAGGTAATTATTTAGTTTATTAGTTTGTTAATTATATTAATTTAAGACTTGTTTTTTAATGGTCGCTTGGTAATATTCATTAAAGTTTGTACCAATAAATGTAAAATAGAGATTATTGTTTAATTTTCATTAAGCAAATTTTACAAAACATAATAATAATTATTTAATGCACAAATAAATGTTGTACAATGGCGAGCTTAATGCCATTAGGCATTTTCTCCCAGCTAACAATTGGGAGATGAAAGCGGAGACAGGGGCAATAAAATATGAATAACAGAAATATTATAGGTACATATATAAAAACAAATAGATACCTACATAATAATATAAATACGTATCCTTTGCAGTGCACTATATATGCAAAAATACTTCGGGATAAAATTAGCCTATTATAACAGTGGCGAAGAGTCTGTAAAACTTTTGAAATTGACAAAGCTTTAGGTATTATATTTTGTCATTTTCGTGATTTTATGAGTACAGAGTTTTTTTTTTGTAGATTCGAACACCTACGTGACTAGAATTTCGATTACGAATTAACTCTATATCCGCCAATAAAAATTAAATATCCAAAATATATTACGATCTCCAAACTACAAGTATTTCAAAATCTTTAAAGTTTATAGAGCATGTACAATTTTTTTTTAAATTGCATAAATACATTGTAATACAAAATCTATGAGAACAATGTTTGTAATAGCGTTGTGACATACGCGTTTATGCGTTAATTAACTTGTCTAGCGAATTACAGGTGTTTAGTAATTACATGTTATTTCTCTAATTAAACTACCTACCTATAGATGCGAGTATAATTAGAATGTGGTCCATGACAACCACTACTACAGAGCAATGACTGCAGGCAGTACTCGCCTCCGCTATGCCAGCTTGAACAACCGAATACGTACCATTCGTTAAGAGAACACACTCCTCCCGTTACTACTTTCAAGCTGATCTTGAAACACTTAACATTTGAAAGCGGTAATACTCCCAGGTTGGCAGACTAGGCAAATAATCATCACTCTGCCTTCCACTCTTTGATCTGGTTGGTATTCAGACTTTAGTGCTTATCTAGGTCAGCACGCACCCATGCCCTTGCCGGGAGAGACAGAAACTATGGGACATCTTCAATCTTTAGGGTCTTTTGCACCAAAAGGCCGGTTAGAGTAACTTTAACTATTACTTTAACCGTTACGTTTACATTTATTCCACACAAGTTGCACCATGGTCTGTTATTTTTGATGGTAGATTCCCGCAGGCTCGTTCTCCGCAATTGAGCGGCCATGGCCGCTCGTTTTGCGTGTGGTGGTCCGCTTCACCGCAGCCACCCGATATCCTCCACGAAGGACAGGAGACTCTTCACGTTCCTGCACACCTCCGGGAGTGTCCTTGCCGTGCCGAGGAACTTTTGTCGTGGTTCGTCTACGCTACTGCACTCTAGGAGCACGTGCGTGACTGTTTCTTCGGCCCCCATGCATCCTCTGCACAGGGGGCTATCTGTAACATTAATGTTATGTAAGTGTTTGTTGAGCCCACAGTGTCCCGTTATGATGCCAATGGCAATGCGGAGCTGGGCTCGGTTAAGGCCAAGCAGGTCTCTGGTGAGCCGCCTGTTAGTTTTTGGCACTCCCTCCGGTGTTTGTCGGCAGTCCGTTGTCTGGTGGGTCCAAATAAGTTCATGTAACTCACCTGTCTTTTGACGCAACCGACCTCTCACATATTGGAATGGTAGTGGGGCTATAGGGTGCGGACCAATTGTGGTCAGCGACGAGCCCCTCCTGGCGAGTTCATCTGCCGCGTCATTCCCCAGAAATTTGCTGTGCCCCTTAATCCACTGCAGCACAACGCTGTTCGTGCTGCAGACCTGCTCCAGGGTCAGGTGACATTCGTAGATCAGAGCTGAGTTGATGCAGTAGTTGTCGAGTGCCGACAGAACAGCTCTGCTGTCGGACAGTATCCGGATTTTCTGATTCTCGACTTTTCTCTGCAGTAAAGCGTTGGCAGCCTGGATTATCCCTACACATTCTGCTTGAAAGATTGAGCTGTCAGTGTCTAGGGCTACTGCTATGTGTATGTTGAGGTCCCAGGAGAAGGTGCCCGCTCCTGTTCCCTTGTCCGTCTTAGAGCCATCCGTTTATATTCTGAGCTCTGTCGCACCGAAGTGGTCGGTGGGTTCTTCTTGCAGGCTCACCCTGTATCTCTTGTCAAAGACATGAATTTTGTGTATTCTGTCTATGACGGAGGCGATCAGCGGCTGTTCTATTATCGCCTCATTGAGTACAGTGGTGTGCATTGCTCTGTCGTCGCGGTGATACATTCTAAGTGTCCTTAGTCTTGCCGCTGTTACCGCCGCTTCTTGCTTGATGTAGAGGTGTAGCGGCACCAGCCCCAGCAGCACTTCCAGTGCCTTAGTAGGTGTAGTGGACATGCAGCCGGTGATACTTAAGCAGGCGCTCCGCTGACACTTCCGTAGGTGGTCCTGGGCTGTCTTCAGTGTGGTGCGGGGCCACCACACCAGAGAGCCGTATGTAATGTATGGTCTGACCACAGATCTGTACAGCCACAACATGATCCTCGGGCTAATGCCCCATTTCCTCCCCAGCAGTCTACGGCACTGCCATAGGATTACGGCGGCGTTTCCCAGCTTCGCGGTCAGGTGGTTGCTCCAGTTCAGTTTGGAGTCTAGTGTCACTCCCAGATACTTAACTTCCCTGGATAATTTCAGCTCGGTGTTGAACAGCACCGGTAGTTTGTAGGTGCCTATGTTCCTTTTGTGGGTGAAGAGCACCATTACCGTTTTAGCAGGATTCACTGTAAGTCCTTGGTCAAGGCACCACCGCTGTACGATCCTCAACGCTTGCTGCATTACGTCGAAGACTACGGAGGTGACCTTTCCAGTAATCAGTATCGCTAGGTCGTCGGCGTATCCCACTGTATAGTAGTGTTTGTCGTTGAGCCGTCGTATTTTTGATGGTTACTTTAACCTTAACCGTAACTAGCGAATCTTGGCTGGTTAAAGTTAAAGTAATCGTCAAACCAATGTTACTAACGTCAAATGTATGAAAAGAAGCCAAATATGTTTTTCTATTATTTTTTCGAGATCAGCCACCCTTTTAACGATAACAATATGAATTTACACGATATTGCAACGAGTGTGGAGCAAATGTAAACGTTTAACGGTCGTCGTCGCCGTAAAAGTAATAGTTAAAGTTACTTTAACCAGTCTTCTTGTGCAAACGACCCTTACATGCACGCCTCGAATTCATGAACGTCGATTAAGGGTGCTTCACACCGGACTCTTTCTACGCCGTTGTCTTATATCCAATAGTTATCTAATACAACTGAATGAACATTTCCTTTATTATTTTACAAAGGTTGTCTTTAAAGAAAAAAGAACAAAGCCTTTTTCACTCCGCCAATTTACATCTCAAAGAGCAGTCAAAACGGGCGTTACATTACACTGGAATTATGTAAATGTTTAGACTTTCGTAAGTCGATCTGTGTGTACAATATTTGTAGTGGGGGTTGGTCGAACTACTTTCACTCAGGCGCATCAGTCTGAGATGAATTTATTTCTCCTTACTCTGATGTAGTTGTGTAATTAAATGTGAAAGCGAGGGACGGACGATGCCCTTACGACCTTGCGCGTGTCAAGATAATGAGATTCGGGTACACTTAAACTAGACCGTTTTTTTTTTTTGAAATAATAAATAAATAAAAGTAAAAATCATGACTTCAACGAACGACGTTTTTAATTGAAGCCTTTGACTCCGGAAGTTCAATGTTCTCATCAACAACGAAGCAAGCCAAAACGCAACCTATAAGGTATTGAACATAAATTATTATAAGTAATATTAAATTATGACGAAAATTGAAAAAAAAAACCTAATGCGCGTACACATATCAAGCGAAGAATTTTTGAACGTTTTTTGTTCCATTCCATCCAGATTTTTTGAATAAAAAATAAAAATAATTTGATTTGGTTTAATTTGATCCATTCCAGTGATTTCATTTGTGTTTCTAAATAATTTGTAGCTGAACCATGTCATTATTTGTACCTAATTTTATACTTAATCGATTTTGAATGTTTTCTTTAGGTCAACAGAAAGTTTATTAAATTCCATGAACAACAAATTAAGCACAGTGCTTTTCCTAATAAAAAATTTAGTACTACACACTCTATCCTTTTCTCTTTGCTTTACGGCTCTCTTTGTTAAGATCAAGTTACAATTTTAACTTTGAACAAATGCAAATTAACAAATTTTTTTTTTTGTTATAGTACAACACGATTGTAGAGGCGCCTTACCTATGTAAACCCAAGACTTAACACTTTAAAAAACATAAATGCATACATGACGGTTACTATGACGACTAGAATAATAAAAAAGTTAAGAATAAAATGAAATTAAATATTATCGAAGGTTTTATTTCGACGAAACAACGATCTTGAAAGTAATAATAAATCTTGTGCATTTTCATATTTTTAATAATTCACATCAATATTTAGTAAATAACATCGAATCTATTATATCCATATTATATCACAAACTTTTATTTAAACGTTATTACTTTATCGTCAAGCAAAAATATGTAAATCAGCTATATAAAACGACAAAATAGAAAGACCACTGTAACACCAGGCAGGGTGTGGTCAAACGCGTGCCTATTAGCATAAGAGTGGTAGGCAGACTGATGATGGTTATTTGTCCAGTCTGCCATCCTGGGGTAGTACCACCACTACAGTAACACCCGTGAAGTGACCTTGTCGCGTTTCGGGAATAGTTTGAAACTAGCCAGGTATAATGAGAGGAGTGTGCACTGTCAATCTAAGATGGTACATGCTCGTCTCCTCAGGCTGGCATAGTGGAGGCGACTGCTTTCTCTGGAGGTTTCTCTGTAGTAGTAGTTGTTTCCATTCATGGACCGCACTCTAGCTTTGCATCAGGCGGAGTGTTGTCACATGCCGAGCTATAATAAAAAAAAATTAAAAAAATATTTGTATTATTTTTTTTTATAATCCATAAAAATATTATAATTATTAAGCATTTTTAATTTTATTTATCATTGAGTTATTCTAACTCTGACACGACATTAATGATATTATTTCAACAATTAATACAACATTTTAATTACATAAGTACCATTAAAACCTTTAACCGAGCTAATTAATACCCATCATCCGTCTGCTTAGTGCCTAACAGCATTTAATTTATGTATAATATCTGCTAATAAGTAACTCCCACAAAACTATTTGTATCCATCTCTGTACGCAGGGCACACTTATTAAATGAATTGTAAAATTACTCGGAAAAAGAAAAAAAAAAAGAAAAAATTGTTAAAACCTAATGCTCCAAAAAATGTACTAAATATTCCAAAAATTTGTGAAAAGTAACTTAAAAAAAATTATGATCGATTTATTGAACCCTCAATATCTCAAGCGTCTATATTATATATATTTTGCTAGTTGAATTTTTTTTTAAAGCAACGTCGAGACCTATACCTAAGTAGAACGTATCCATAACATCCCGTGTTAGGTAAAGTGAAAGGAACTCTTGCCAGCTGCCACCCATTCCAAACTTTAAAAGTTTAACATGAATGCCAATGAACACAGAAATACTAGTTTTGTAAAGTAAGTTAAACAATGGAACATGGGTATTTAAATCTACATACGACCTTAAATTCTACGACTCTAAATTAATATTTATACTGAGTAAAACACGTGAGTTTTATTCTATTTATTCTGTACACAAGTATAAAAAAATACTGCAAGTATATCCATAAGTTTACGCCTAATATAAGGATTTTATTATAATCAATCCCTGTTTTTTAGTTCATTTATAGAGGATTATTTCTGACTTTTTTTGTTAACGTGAGTAAAACCGCAAAGTTTTACCCTTAATTATATAATATATCCCTAGCGAAGATTATACGCATGTATAATAAAAATAACTGTAAACACTAAATTACCAGTAGTATCTTAAATGATTTAATAATGTGCACTTAATTACAAAGTCAATTTGTTTGTCACATTTTGTAACCGATTTACTAGTTTTAAAACATAAGTCTACCCATTGTCTCCTCCCCTATGTCCACCCATTGAGGCTAATATATGTACACCGTTCAAGTTGTTAGGGCACAATCTTCTTGTTATATCCTAGCCGGGTTTAAACTAATTCCAAAACGCGACTAGGTCAATTCACGGCTTTTACATTTGACAATAGTGATGCTGTCTCGGAACGGCAGACTTGAATAATAACATCAGTCTAGTTACCACTCTTTCAATTAAATACAACAATAATATCTGATACCCTGTCTATCCTAAATTCATTGTTGTGCAACTTTATTACGATAATTGCGTATACCTATTGTTGGAGGTCTCATTATTTTGGAATATTTCATTTTGTTCCAATTTGTTCTTGTAGTGGAACTGATTGCTTTAACACTACCCAAATGTAACCCAAATCCTAGAAAAAAATTACACCTCAGTATTTATGGTAATGTACAACAATGATGTTTTATTATTTTTTGTTACTGTTACTTTGTTCAAGGCAAAGGTATCATAGCCTAAGTCTTAAATTTTTCATGAGGCATTTTGAAGAGTGCAATTAAAGTCAGATTTGTTTTTCAATTATTTTCAGGAAAAGGGATTTAGAAAAATCTATCAGCGGCGTTTTGGTGGGAAAATGAAAAACCACGTTCTTCTAATGAGCGGCCGTGGTCTTGCGGTAAGACGCGTGAACTCACGATCGATGAGGCCCGTGTTAGAACCTCGCTAATTCTGACCGGTACCAATGTAACTTTGTTATATGTACTTTGGTCGCTCAGTGCCTATAGGCAAAAAGTGGTAGGCAGACCGACGATGGTTATTTGTCCTGTCTGCCGTCCTGGGGTAGTACCACCACTTTCGAATGTAGCACTCGTGAAGTGATCTTGTCGCGTTTCGGGATTAGTTTGAAAGTAGCCAGGTATAGCAGGGGGAGTGTGCACTGTCAATCTAGATGGTACATGCTCGTCTCCTCAAGCCGGCATAGTGGAGGCGACAGCCGCCCGCAAATATTGCCTTTTCAGATTTTCTAGAGGCAAATTCAATTTTTTTATTAATAAGTATTTTTCTTCTCTATCCTCTATCCTATGAATAAGTTTGTATAAAATTCTAAATAATAGTGTTCCTCTAATGTTTTTAAAAATAATTATTTAGTTGTTTACCTACTCAATATTGTGTAGGTATGTACATCGTAAAACAGCCTACAATCAATAAGGGAAAGTTTTTAATGGGAAGCTACATTCAAACTGTCTGCCGTGTGATAGACCTTGAGCTTGACCAATTGACCTCCTTTTTTATTGTTTTATACCATGATCAATTGTAGAACTGTTTGAGAGAATTTCTTGTTAAAAATGTTAATTGAACCATTACTTAATTTAGTGAAACTTATAGCATTTATTTTCATTATTGTTCACTGATATTTTGATTACTTTCTAAAGTCTGCCATAAATGAAAATGTTAAATATTAGATAATATTAGATTAATAAAATATTAAATTACAACTTATCTTAATAATAATTAAGGAAAGGCCATAAGATAAGCATAAGATAAGTGCTTATATAGTTTCATCATTCGATACTACTCGGTTACAAACTCGGTTGATTACCTCCTAATTTTTAAATAAAAACATCTACGTAATAATTAATATGATATGAATAGTAGGTACTCACCAAAGAGTGGTAAAATACTTGATGCTACTCACGCTATTAAAGTCAAAATACGAAGAAAGTTGTCACTTGATCCAATCGAAAATAAAATGTATGGAATTTGAGGTTTAGCTATCAGTTGAGTGACAGCGATACGTCAAATCCCATACGATTCGATCCTCGTGACAATCTTCTTTGGCTTTTGACTAAGGGACTTAGCTCCGAGCACAGTATTAAATCAACTTTATTACTAAACAAATGTCTGTACCATAGGCACTAACATAACATACCTAATCGGTATCGACCGCACATCTGTCTGTACCAGTTTTGGTTGTTTTAGTATAAGTAACCCAGAATCTGTATTAATAAATGATTAATTTTATAAAATAAAAAATATATTAAAATCATAACAATAAGTATTATATAGAATGCCCCCGACCTCAATCTAGTACGGGTATGAGGACAAGGAGAACATAATCATAATATTATAATGTATTACATCCATACGTTAATCATATACATGATACTTCCTTTACAATATTACTTATTAGGTAATTGTTTTGACCGGGAATCGAACCAGTAACGGACAAGTGCACCAACCACTAGCATAAGATTATTTATCCTATGTTTTGTTAATATAGTTTAAATAAAAATTGTTTTTACAGTTTGAGTTTACGTTTCGTTGAACTCTTCAATGGGCTGGCAAGTAAAGGTTAAACTTTTTTCGTAGCTTGAAACCTGAGACTATGACGAATTAAAGCAATTGTAGACACAAAAAATACTTTTTAAAATAATTATTATTCTCAGCTGTTAGAATTGGGCTAATGCATTCTAAAGCTGGTTTTTGTACACCATGGCAAATATAAAATCATGGAACGTAATATCTTAATGAGTCAACAGTAAACCTAAGACGAGTATTTCTCAAGCTTTCGTGTTTAATTGTTTGCTAAAGGTCAACTACAACACGTGAGACTCATTTAAATTTCAATGACACCAATTAAAGAAATAGCGAATTAAAAAAAAACAATTATTAAATTATAATAAAAATTGAACAGAAAAGTCAACGCGCCTGTAATATGGTGGGAATCGAACCCAGAGATTCCTGCGATTCGCACGCGCTTACTTTCAAGGCTAACAACCGCTGGTGCTTCACGTAACCCTGTTTGATACCCATTCCATAACCGTTGCTTCAAAGTATGGGAATCGTCATAAAATAAATATAAATTCAGATATACGCGTAATCTATATAGATATTTTATCGATATATTATGTATTTTATTATGTAATAGATTATAGTGATAACATAAAGGCATGACAATGTAGTCTGGGACGCCGCGCTTACAATGTCATACCTTGATTGCATTGATAAGATACTTTCGAACAAATAGTGTTTTCTAACCTAACTACTTTCGATTTCAGCGTTTAGCACTCTTTCTTTTTGGCGAGTCTGCTCAAACCACATTCAATTAGATCGTCGATGTAAGAACCCATTTAATATTGCAAACCTGTTTGTTACGAAAATATATTCAAAAATAAACACGAACATTGCAGTTTATTGTACCACGAACTGCATAATTAATGTTAACTTCATAATTTTTTTTAAATTAATGACGGAATTACTTACCAATCTTTTCACGCAGTGGCTTGAGTCACAATATTGTGTATTTACACTTTAGTCCACTAAACACAAACTTTCTATTGAATACCGACACTCGCTTTTGTTAGTGAGATTTCCGTATTGAACAATCAACTAAATAAATTAATCCGATTTAATATTTCGAATGTGGATACGTTATATGAAGGCAACGCACGTGCGCGCGCGTTTTCCCGTGCCCGCTATATTGACTGCGCTCGCGCACCACAGTGAAACTTTAGAAAAGGCCTGTCGTCCCCACCATTTTCTGTGGTTGCAGTGGGTTACAATAAAAATGTGACTTACTATTTTCTTTATAACTCTTTTTTATTCATAATCTGCCTGGAGACATTTCTGTGGTAGCAGTTGTTTCCACTCATGGATCGCACTCTATGTGGTGGAATGTTGGCACATGTAGAGCTACTATAAAAATTATGTATTCATATTCCAGATGGATTTGTTGGCAGGTAACTTTAATCTACAAAGTTAAAGATTTCACGACGCTTATTTTAATTCCTGTTTAAGTTTTTCTCGCAATCGTAATTTTTATAGTATTCCGGCATGTAATGAGACAACTGATACCTACTACGGAGAAATATCGACATGCAGCAGTCGCTTCCGCTATGCCAACTTCATAAGACGTATGCATAATGCAGGCTGACGAGGCAAACTCATCTCATTAAACGCGGCTTTACTTTCAAACTGATCCCGAAACACGATTAGATCGCTTCACTAAAAACTTAAAGTACGAGTACTTCCCGGGACGGCTGACTGGGTTAATTATCGACATCAGTCTGCCTACCACTCTGTGTGTAGGTAACTTTATTGTTATTGATCTAAAGTTACAATAGATTTCACCGACTCATATTTAGCACTGAGATTTCCCTCTACGTCATAATAGTGTTAAGTAACCAAGAACGTGTTATACATACCTATTGATTTCATAATATGCATTGAACCGCGTAGCTCCTGGTGATAGTAGGTAACTAGCCGGCTTAGAGCTGCCATTACCACAAGACTTATCAACTTTTCAACAGATTTTACTTCGGGGGTAAACTTTGAAAAATGTTATTTTCATCATGATCTCCTCCGTCACCTTCTTCTTTCATTAGTCTCAGTCTCTCTTTCTCTCGCTCTCTCATAATATATTTATTTTATTTACATATATAATTTATATATGTAGTTTTTCTTTATTTAGATGCTCTATCTATACTACTTATTTATGGATGACAATTAATTTCGTTATTATTTATTTTCTTTTCTGATTTTATTTCCTTATTTATAATATACACAGGCTATAATTGACTTTTTTTATTGTAGCTCTGCAACACTCCGCCTAATGTAAAGCTAGAGTGCGGTCCATGAATGGGAACAACTGCTACTGCAGAGAAATCTCTACAGGCAGCAGTCGCCTCCACTATGTCGGCTTGAGGAGACGAGCATGTATCATCCAGATTGACAGTGCACACTCCTCTCGTTATACCTGACTACTTTCAAACTATTCCCGAAACGCGACAAAGACTTATAGCATTACGCCTTTCAGACACCATGGTGGAGTCTGACCATGCCTATGCTGATATTTTCTCTTCATTTTAAGACTCGCTTCGAAGTCTATTATGAATGGTAGCTCTAATCGCAGTCGTAGGTGTGGGTGCACTAAACGTCAGTGGTTGCAGTGGCTGTTCCGGCCTGCATCATTGCGTAATAACTTTCACCGTACCCTCACCGCACGCCTCTTACATACGCCTGTTAATGGTAACTCAAATAAACATAAATGACGCATTTACGATTTGACAATATGACTCAATATTCTACAAAATATATGTTATGTCCTTTGTGCCGAGATTGCTCGGAACAGGGCGAAACGGTACATTTCAAGATTATGCTAGAATCTAGGAGTCTTGATTATTCCGTATGCTGAAATACAGAAATGAGATCAATGTGCTTAATTGTAATGATAAGAAGATGGTAAGAGTTTTACTTCAGCTTCCAAAAACAATGTACCAGGGGCTGAGGTCAAAAGCCAATCAACATTGTCACTTGATCGAATTGAAAATAAAAAACGAGTATATGAGGTTTCACGTTTCGTTATCACTTAGGTGACAGTGAAACGTCAAATCCCAAATATTATGTTTTCGATTCGTTCAAGTGACAACTGTCGATAGACTTTTGTCTTTAGCCCCCAGAATAATGAGATTCGCCAAAATCTTTTTTGTTATAGCCAGGCACGTACATATGGTCCTCAGCGAAGACTGCTGTTGACTCAGAGAAATGTTTGCAGCAGTAGCTTCCGCTTCCAGCTTATGAACACAAAAATATACCGTTCAGGGGGGCTATTGCGGACGCGAGCTCACCATGAGTTACGGTGACTATCTGGTTTCCTTCCGGCACTATTTGTAATGTGAGCTCCCGTCCGCAATAGCCCCTCAGGTTGACAGGACAAAATCGGATATTGCTACTGCTACTACTAAACCGAAACGCGTCTAGGTCACTTCATGGGTGTTAGTTACATTTGAAAGTGGTGGTACTACCCCAGGTCGGTGTTGTGGTGAGTCGCCCCACAACAGCTAAAAGTTCATCACGGTGTTAGGTGTCACTCCTGGTGGAGAACCAGAGGGCGGAATTCCTAGCAAACTATCTCTTTATTGATAATTTGGTTAAAATAAGTTATTTACACGGTCCGATGTCATCCCCAAACGCCCTCACCGGCTTCCTGTCGCCCTTTAGCTTACACCACTGATCATCAGTCTGCCTACCACCCTTTAAATAAGTTTCTAATTCATATTTGTTGAATATCTTTTACATGAGTTAATGAGTACGTATGTTAAACTGTTTGTACGTAAAATAAAATAAATTGACCTAGGTGAGTGGTTGTTAGGAGAGGTGCCAGTGAAATCGAAGAGGTACACGCTCCTCATTTAGCAGATGTCGCGTAATCGCAAAGGTGAAAGTATTTAAAGTTTTTATCCTTTTCTTATAACAGTTTTTTATAACGAACAAAGAAATGAACGCGCACGATTGCAAATGCATGAAAAAAAAACTATTATTCTAATTTATTAGAGTTGATTTGATTGATACTATATCTAGGAGTAGGTAGGTACCTACGTATATGTATATTTGCATTTACCTATCAACAATTTAATGTTATATGTTTGAGAGAGATTTAATATAAATAAAAAATTATGAAATTAAGAATTATTACTATTATTAGGCTACCCATCGATCAATAAGGTTGATTTCGAAAGTGATTGGTGATTGGTATCCTCATTGAGTTATATATCTCAATGGGTATCCTAGTGTCCTAACTCCTACTGCATGTGCACGTTTCTTCAAACATGTGCTGCCATCTAGTTGTAAATAGAAATATCACGAATTCACCACTAGATGGCGCCCAGTTTCTTTTTGCTTCTTGTTATTGTCTAAAAATAACAGCAGAGTTCGTTTGAATCGCTAAATTTAGTTTTTAGACATTTGACAAAAAAGATGGCGGCGTTCGCCGACTGCTGTCCTTCGGTTTTATTGCAAAAATGGCACGTTATGTGATATTTTCACATAATACAATAATTTTAAGTGAAACTTTGTGTAGTGCTGATTTGTGATGAGTGTAATTATAAACGAATGACAGTGATAACAGTGTGTAAATGCTCTTTTGACGTTCATCTGGATATTGGATTGGATTACATATAAAATCAAGGTATTTACACTACCCACGCATTATTTAAAAGATATCTAAGCAGTCCTTGTGTTTATTTTCAGTAATATTATATATTACATTCACTAGAAATGCCCAATAAGCAATAAATATTACATAAGAATCCTGAGAAAGAACGCACTTTTTGGAATCTAATTTTGTATAAATTTATGAATGCTCTTCGAAGAATATCGGCTTTGTGCACTTAAATTAGCGTAATTAGTGATCATATTCGCTTAAAACTTAACTGTAGGTATAATTTGAAAGCCCAGGGTTGGATATATTGTTGGTATGACATCAGCAGGCAGTGCCTACTGCTAAACTTTTAAAAGATATGATTCATCGATGTCAGCGCCCTTGCAATCTAACAACATTGGGATTAAAATTGTTTACAATAAAATAATATTTTTGTATAAACATTAAAATTAAAATGTTCATTGTTTATTTATTTACATACAGCATATGTTATCAGAATGCTAACAAAATAAATGTGTTCTGATAAGATTTATCAAGTGTTTTGGGAAGGAAAACTATTGATTACCCCCCATCATTGTTGAGTCATTGCGATAAATAATACCTTTTTTTTTAATTTCCTGCATAGTTTTACTACATTTGTATGTAATAAACTTTACAATAAAAGGAGAGATGATTTAATTATTGCTTTAAACTATTCTTAGTTTAAAATCTAGGTCTCTTGTTTTTTTTTAACATCCTAATTTCATAGTAGGTGACATAGATAAATTAGGTAGGTCAAGTTGATTTACTTTTTATTTTATTTTTTGTATCTTAATAAATGCCTAATATAAATATTTTTATTAAGTTTTTATTTTTAAATATTAATGTTAATTATTTGACAACAAGAATGAACCTGTAAAATAGGAAATTTAATGTTTACAACAGACTATTCTGAATAATCTATTTAAATTGTTTTTAAATTTCACATGACATTAAAGACATCAAAACTTAGGCCGGTGTTCAACCACAGGCGGAACAAAGTTTTTATGGAGTCAGCTTAAACTCTCAAAATTAAATTCCATAGATGTGTTTCAATTGAAAAGAAAGCAATTTTAAGCAAAATGCCTTAACATTTTTCGACCCTTAAATCTTATAGATTTTCATGATATTTCGGGATGATTTAACATATACATTTAACATGTAGATTATAGAAAAAAAAATTGCTACCTTAAATTTCATGAATAATTTGTCTTATCTTTAAATAATTCCCAATAAATATCTAGGCGTCAGTTTAAAAAAAAGTTTCTGTCAGACATAAATTATTCTCTTCTTAATTAAATGAGGTGCTAGTCATCAAAATTATTTAAAATTTAGAGGTTGAAAAAAGTTTAGCCCCAAAAGTTGATATCGCGGCTAAATTATCGCAATAAATTATTTACACTAGCACCATTCCCTTTTGTTTTTTGTGGGTTCTCGTCACCGTCGGTCCCGGGTTCTCGTTGAGCCTGAAAGTATATTTTCAAATAGCAAATTCTCAAAAACAGTCTGATTCCTTGCTGTAGAAATCATGGCTCCATTCCGCTCGAGGTCAAGCACCGACTTTATATCCATATGTTAATTAATTACTTTAAATAATTGTTTATTAAGTTCTTTGGTAAGTTATGAAAAAGAAACAACCATTATTGTGGTTATAATCATGGCATCATAACATGTGGTAATGTCCCAAACATGTTCCGTTTTGGCAATATTCCAATTTGTATTCAAATATATGTATATTGTACACAGTATTAATTTAGATATTACATTAATGTTTTAAAGATAAAATAGCAACTTGCATTATTAATTTAAATTTGAAAAAAAAGTATTTACCAAAAAATTTTTTTTATTTTTTTATTGTAGCTCGGCATGTGACAACACTCCGCCTGATGTAAAGCTAGAGTGCGGTCCATGAATGGAAATAACTGCTACTACAGAGAAACATGTGCGAATAGCAGTCGCCTCCACTATGCCGGCTTGAGGAGACGAGCATGTACCATCTTAGATTGACAGTGCACACTCCTCTTGTTATACCTGGCTACTTTCAAACTATTTCCGAAACGCGACATAGTCACTTCACGGGTGTTACATTTTTAATGTCCTTATTTTTAATTCTAAAATAAACATTTTATATCTAATAATGAATATGGGTATGCATTAGTTTGTCCCGCGTGCGTTCTGGACCCATCAGTCTGATCTGATAAATTATTTTGCGTTAAATGGTCCGTTTATTAGCCTTGGGCTTTTTTATTGTTTCTATTAGGATAAAATGGACACGCTCAACATACAATTCTAATCATACATTTATATTGTTGTCAACAGCTAATTCGTAATAAACGCTAGACTACGAAATTAAGAATCTCTTTACTGAAATTTGTATCATAGTACCAATTATTTTATAGTAGTTGTGTCTAAACTTTTTTTAGGCTAAGGGCCACACTGATTCCTTCACTAAACTCAAGGCTCAAAACCTACCTAGTTTATCGTATGTACTCTTACTGTAGTAATTTGTTTTAGGCTAAGTTGAATTTTATTAAAATAAATTATTATTATTATATAATCTTCTGTACTTTATTGCCAAGTTGGTTATGTTAGCAAGAAGTTGGTAGTTTGACCTCTGTTTTATAGTGTAAAAAATACTTTTTTTATGTACATATTATAGTGTAGTTGTATTTTTTACAACATAATCTTAAATGTACTATACAAAATCAACGCTTTTCTTTGGTTTGCCGTATATCATTACTTCCCAGAATTTGATCCTTATCAGGAACACGATCGGATGGTGCAATAATACAGTGTTTATTTTTTTTTCAAAATCAACAGGTTCGATTCCTGGCCGGGAAAATGGATTTATTAAAAATCTAATAATGCAGTTTTCAAAATCATCAATCAAAATCGGCATCGAGAATCCTTTCAGCATTTTTCGATATCTCTTATAGTTTAGGATTTGGCCATGAAAGCCCACTTGAAAAATTCACCCTGTATGGAACATTTAATGATACTTATAATCATTGATTAACAAATCAGACTGAAGCGCCACGTTATTCGCTCCAATTCCTATGCGTTCGGGACTTAATCCAGAACTGCCAAATGCTATTTTGCCTGTATGATATTTGATCAGTTAATGCTCTATGGACGAAGTTTAAAAGTCACGACGAAATGTCTAGTGTACTATTTGAAACAAATGTAAGCGTGTTTATTTTAAAGACGAAATTACGCATTAGTTTTTTTATATCTTCATTAGGAGCACAGTAGGGCCCCACTAATCGGGACAGGCAAAAAAGGTCCGTGACAGTTACCACGGCATCTGAATTGTAGTCTGCGTTGTTTTATAGGTCTACTTGGGCTGTTTTGCATTATCAAGTCATTCTACAACTACTTTTGACATTGGAAACCGGAAAGATCACAAGAAAGCCTGTGCCTGTAAAAAGAGTTAGTGATTGCAGTGCCGGATTTAAGCATAAGCAACATAGGCACTTGCCTATGGGCCAAAACACAAAGGGGGCCGCCACCACACCTTAAAAAAAATTAAATTAAATCGATAAAGGCTCAGTAAAAACAAAAAGTATTGAGTTTTGTTTTAAATTTTGTGTTAGCCAACTTATTTAGTTGCTCTCTTCTTTAACCTTTACCTTAATAGAAACTTTCAACAGTTAACCACAAACTATTTGAGAGCCTCCACAACATGCTCTGCCTATGAGCCACCGAAGTCTAAATCCGGCGCTGAGTGATTGGTAATGCAACCCCAAGAGTAGAGCATTGAATTGTAAAATACCTGCAATTCGATGTGCAAAATAAGAAAATATAACATTGAAGACGTGGCTGTATGGGTTCCCTTCGTCGTCCTAAAATGATAGAACTGAAGTGAACTCTTTAATTCGTAATAAAATATATTTAACAATTTATTTGCAAAGTGTAATCAATAAACAATAGTGTGTAATAAACTTGAACAGAAATTTAATAATTAGTGCTAGAAAAGTCTACTATCCTTCCTGTTTTAGTTTTTTCAACTTTTATTCCAAAAACATTAAGAGAATTGTGGATGTGAGGGAAGCGAGCGGTGTGCCGGGATCGTGGTAAGTGTGTGAAGAAGTGGGAACTGTGGGAAGAAGGCGTGACAATTGAATTGTATTATTCCAAAAACGCGGTTCTCTTAGGATCGTTATTTCGTGGCTTCTAATATCGTCTGCTTTACCGCGATCAACCGCGAACCTAATTAGAGAGGAACTACTGTATATTGTTTATTCTTTATGCCACTATCAATTAGGTATATAGAGTAGGTGTGTAGAGATAGATTAGGGAGTATCTATCTACGTACGTTTTTTTTTAAATGCCTGTACTAAGCTGCAAAGTAATTGAGCGACCAAAGTACATTGGTACCGGTCACAATTTAGCGAGGTTCGAACACTGGTCTCATCGATCGTGTGGTCCGTCCTCTACCGCTAGACCACAGCCGCTCAGATGAACCCACGCAATTAATTCTGATATGAAAGTAAAAATAAACTTTTTTTTTTTAAAGTGTGTAAATATTTCGCATAATTCATGTGTAAGTACACTCCAGAACAATTGTGGAGAGATATGAAGTGTTGAGTCAGCTGTTAGGAATTATAAAGAGTTATTTTTGTTACATTCATCGGCTTTGACTCTAGAAACTTTGCCAAATTATAAAGTTTACGACAAAAATATGCATACAAACTGCGTCATATCTTACTTGTATAGAAAAGTATATATCTAGGCGTTAGTATTGTATATAAATGTAAACGGTAATATTGCGATTATTATAGACATAGACAAACGTAATTAAGACGAGTGAATTCCGATCGATAAGACCCCGTATTCAAATCTAGCTAAATTCCGATCGATACTAATTTAACTATGTTCTATGCACTTTGATCGCTTAGTGCCGATGGTGTTCATTAAAGAATGGTAGGCAGACTGATAATGGTTATTGCCCCAGTCTGCTGTCCTGAGGTAGTGCCACCGCTTTCAAGTGTAACACCCGTCAAGTGACCCTGTCGCCTTTCGGAATCAGTTTGGCAGTAACTATAACGGAAGGTATAACGAGATGATCGTGCACGGTCAACCTGGATGATAGCCATTTGTCTTGTACCGACTTAGCGGAGTTGGCTGCAAAAATTCTGTTCATGGACCGGACCGCACTCAGTCTGAGTGTTGTCTATATGATCACATGCACATAAAAATACATTCTAATAAGCTTTATTCAGTTTCAAAAACATGTAAAGCACTATTCTTTTTTCGTACAGGGGATGTAAAACCACACCGTACTTATAATTAGCCCACATTTCTAACACGGTTTTTGCTCGTTTGTGGTCTCTTTTACAACGACTGTGACATGATCCGAAAAAAACATATTTTTAGTGCTTTAAAGTCCGCCAACACATTATAATAATTATAGACAAACTTCAATGGGTCAGGGTTTTGATAAATATGCATTCACACCCGTGTATCTACTAGTAGAATCGTAGGCAAGTGCGAATAGTTGATTGGAGGTTATTCAACTGCTTATGTGTAGCCGAAAATAGAGTGATCGCTGTGCTAGCTGCGGTTGACGCGCGCGCACGCTCGTCTGGATGACGCCGACACTGTGATTTGGTACTCCTGCTTCCGGGATACAGAATAAACACTTAAAAAAACTTCTCTCATATCGAAAGTAATGATAAGTACATGTTTTAGGGTTGTCAACTATCTTTATTGATTTCTTTCCTCCGGAATTTAGACCAGATATAAATCATTGGTGTGATCTCTTCACTAGTCTTTATTAAGTTTTTGGGTGGCATCTTTTTGATTCATCAAAAGTTAGAAATACATTTCATTTTATAGCCTATACTAGCGGTGTTTTGATTAAATAACCACATAAAAGTTGAACATTTTTATGGATATGATTATCTTTATGTTCATGTAGATCGTATACTCGCGGCGGTGCTGTTTGGTGACGGCGGCGACGTGGCTGTGGGGAACTTCGAGGGATTAAGAGGCGAGGGCAGGGTGAGGGGCACCTACGACCCATCGTTATATTTATAGCAACACGCCCGCGACGGACGGCGGCCCCACGGATTCTTTGCATGTTAATTGGCTACTTACGAGGCATTTTTCCCAGACGTCATCACCTCAGCGTCATGTCAATGCCGTCGAAATGCGAGACCGCGACGTCTTCGACCGACAAACATTGACATCTAACTGGCCTACATATGAAAGTACACACAAATTCACTTCACAATAGAACAATGTGATGAATAATGAACTTTCTGACCTTGTGTGTTTTAAAGTGTTCGCCAGTGTTCTTACCAGAGTTCGCTATATTGTTCAAGTTAAAATTTTGTTGCGGTATCATTGGAAAGTATCTAGGGACTGCCCAGGAATATAGAGATTTTTAGAGTAATGTACGAGTGTGTTAGAATTCCCGAGTGTATCGATATAAAGTGAAAGAGAAATGCCAAGTCTCACGAGATTCATTAATCATTATTTATGCGTTTCATTTTTCTAAATATAGGTAGGTGATAAATACATACAATGCCCTGAGTCCAAACTAAGATGCCTCGTCCTGTGAGTATCACGACAAGGACAACGCAAACACATAGGTGACGCCCAGACATAAAATTAATAGCTTCCTTTTTTTTTATAATATAATTAATAGGTATTTGTCTTGATCAGGAATAGTCGTACATCGAGACCTCAACGTGACTTACTGATGCACTAGCCACATACGTAAATTTGGCAAGTTTCCTACTTACTTCTTTATGTAATTGGAAACTAAAATGCGAATCATTTATCATTCGCTAATGAGAAGTCGCACGCAAAGAAGGGTGTGAACAGGCCTGTCACAAAATTAATTTGACAACTCTATTAGTACTGAAAATGTAAATATTACCTATTTAACACTTTGCTATTACGATACTTAAATCGATACGAAGTCTTTATCAGGGTTAGGTTGAATTTTCCAGCTGTGAATTTAACTAGAAAATTTCCCAATATAGTCGTTTAACAAATGAAAACGTGCTCGAATTAGATTTTCCTTGAAAATTACATGATTGTTGCTGTACGTGTTTCGAATACACGTTTTCGGTAATTTACTATGAAACTAGAGCAGTATGTAGGCAGTAATACGCGCCTCCGCTTCTTTAAAACATTTTTATGTAGGTAATCAATAAATTTCGGGGAAAGCGATAACTTTATTTGTTTTGGTTTTATAGGTACATATTAGAGTGGTAGGCAGACTGATGATGGTTATTAGCCCAGTCTGCCGTCCTGGGGTAGTACCAACAATTTCAAATGTAACAGCCGTGAAGTGACTATGTCAGGTTTTCGGTCCAGCCTGGAAGTAGCCGGGTACATCCAGACATGTGTCTCCTATCAATGGATGGTGCATATTCACTTCCACAAACCGGCATAGCGGAGGTAACTGCTGCCTGCAGACATTTATCTGTCAATAAAGAAAACTTCTGTAATTTCAAACTCAGTCTAACTTATCTAAAATAACGTTTGATTTTAATTTTATGAACATTCCAAACATAGTTATAAATGCGAAGTAATCCGAATTGAAGTTAAACCTACCATTCATAATTTGAGAACGGATTGAAAAATAAAATTGCTAATATAGGTAGGCACCACTGTTTCACGTTGTATTGTTATTTGTGAGCACTGAAGACATCGCTACTTTCTCGAATAGTTGGTCAAATACAAGTAGAAAGTCATACGGGAACGTGTGTGGACTGCAAAAGGCAGACAATCGATTGATTACACGCATATACAACAAGCACATAGCGTACAGTTATAGTAGAGGTAATCAGAGGCGGCGCCAAACATCCCTGCCCTATTAACTTATTGAAATTCACGTAGCGCCAACGTGAATAAATCACAACAGTCTCGGCTGGCTTATAAATAAACTGCTTATCTTGCAGTTATAAATGAGCGTAACAAATCAGTAGCGACATATTCTTTACTCTAACGAGTGGATCTACGTGGAATATCACTAATTGATAATTGTTCCATAAAAAATGACTCTTTTGAGGTGTTTCCCGGAACCATGTTTGGGAATGTTTGATTGTTAGAATTTATGTTTTCTTTAATTACAAGTCTTTTTAAACTTTGGTCACAAATCATTCCTAAGTTGGATTTGCTCTGATTGAACACTGTTTCCATTAGTTTTACGTTTTCTTTGACAATGTAATTTATTACCTGTTCAATTTTTATGCGTATTATTTTATAGCTATATTTATTCTTATATCAATCACTTTCGGAGCACCACCGATTAAGGCGATTGTCCCTTCTGTTTGATTGACAATTTGAGTGTAAATTTATTGCTCTAATGATATTAAAATAGCTTTATTCATTTGTTACAGTCACAATGGTGGTGGGTGAAAGTAAACGGACTGCCAGTATTATGGAGGGCATAGAAAACACCGGTGATGTGCGCCTCCACGATCATCGGCTGAGACTCAAGCAACGGTACGTATGCACACACCCCCGGAGGCAATAGAAATCCACTTACATTGTGTGGGATTCAGACGACAGAAATTCAATTAACATGATACAATCTTGAATCTAGTTATGTGCTTAATTTTTTTCTTAATCTTATTATTGTTTGCGTGCATTCGACATTATTAAATTCGACCCACTAGAATTATCTTTACGCGGCTACCACACCGTCTCGATTACTATGTTACTGCTAAAACTCGTTTTAAGTATAAGGGCACAACTTTTTATAGTAATCCAGCATTTGATGACCCATGAATTGGTAATAAGGAATGTAGATTTATTTTTCTACAAAATTAACTAGGAATCATCGACAAACTTGAGAAGAAGAAAATGTTAAGCCCATTTCTCTTAAGCGAATGAATGAATATGTTAAGTATGCACAGCAATACCCGAAAAGATTGTTTCATTTTAAAATAAAATTAATAATAAAAAATACTAGAGTCCGATCTAAGAAAGGAGACAACCGCCATAACAGACAAATGTCAGGCAATAGACGTCTCCGCTATACCTCGAAAAGACTAATATGCACCGTTCCTACACAACTGATGCCGAAACGCGACTAGGTCAGTTACCGGTTCAACTGTAACATCGAGTTACTATATAAAAAAAACAGGATTCTTTGTATTTAAACAATGACAATCTTTTTGCTGAGTGAATAACAGTTAAGATACGTGAAATACAATGTTTAATAATGTGGTGTGTCGTCTCTAATCGAGACGTAGATGAATGTGCATTCTCGAGTGTCCGTGGGCGTCAGATTTGTATGGTAGCTTACTATGTGCGCCATTTAGTTATCGCTTATTGTGATTATATTTGTACCTACATAGAATGCCGGAAATATCTATTATTGCGAAATTAATCAAATAGGTAATTTATTATTACTAGTTTTGGTCTGACAGCCCTAAAATCACTTTGACCTTACGATTTCTCCGCTTCACAATTTTTTTTCTCATATAAGAAATAATTAAGAAGAAGAAAAATACGCGGAAAAACTTTATATACTGTAGTTTAATTTTTTTTTATAGTAGCTCGGCATATGACAACACTCCGCCTGATGTGAAGCTAGAGTGAGACATGAACGGAGACGACTGTTACTACAGAAAAGTCTCTACGGACAGCAATCGCCTCCGCTATGCCTGCTTGAGGAGACGAGTATCCGCTATCTAGAGTGACAGTGCACATTTCCCTCGCTATACCTGGCTACTTTCAGACTGCTCCCGAAACGCGACAAGGTCACTTCGCGGGTGTTACGTTTGTGGTGGTATTGCCCCAGGACGACAAATTGGGCAAATAATCATAATCAGTCTGCCTACCACTCTTTAAAAGTACCCTGGAAACAGTAACAGCTTTAAGATGATCAAAACAGTAAAGCTTATGTCAAGATCGTATTTAAAGAGGACCCGCAAAACATTTTAATGCAATTTAGTCTTCCTAATCAAGCGCATCTTTGTTGACTCAATCAAAGCATTATTTTACATGAATCATTTGTTTTGACCTTCAAAAGTTGAGATGAAACACCTGTGCCCGTATATTTAATTACGTACCTATATATTACTAACTATTGCCTGCAATTTCGTTCCTGTTTTTCTTTCATACCTAAGAAACTAATGCAAATCTGACTGGCATAGGTCGCGTCAAACTTTATGGCGTCTCGGAAGTTAGTTGCGGGCGCTATTTCGCGCAGGTACAGTCAAGTTTACAATAGTAAAATTAAAGAGTTAATTTAATTTCAAATTTTCATAGAACATATAAAAATAACCTACCCTTCCCTCTCATGGTTATCGTGCCCGCTGGTACTTCATTTTCTATAATGTGCGGCGACTTGTGCCTAACTTCACAACCGCCATAAAGTTTGGTTCGTACTACAGTCGTTTAAAATTCTGAAATATAATATTATAAGATCAACGTTACTACACTCTTACCATCTTACCATATTTAATTAATACATAATAATTATTAATATTAAATGTGTACCTACGAGTATATTCAATTTAAACTCTCCTATTACAGATAAACCAAATAAGGGTTTGTGATCCGGTAGTTTAAAATTGTATTGATTTATTAAGTGTTATAAATATATAAAGAAATGCTTAATTAATTTAAAAAAAAAACAGTGTCATATCTAAGGGCGTGGTTGAACGACAGCAGTATACCATACTCGTTGATTTGATTAACCAATTTGACATTAACGTTTTAAACATAAAATAAACCAGTTTTCTTTAACTCGCAAAGTTGATCGACCTTGTCAATTATGTTGACGCCAAATACATATGTAACGTTGAATATTGATTGTATGCGATACGTTTTGGGGCGTATTGCGGTCGATGAACCTACCTAAATTTTCTTAAGAGTGGTAGGCAAGCTGATGATGGTTATTAGCCTAGTCTGCCGGCCGTCCTAGGGTAGTATCTAAGTAAGTTAAGTGACCTTGTCGCGTTTCGGGATCAATTTGAAAGTAGCTAGATAGAGAGGGGTTGCAATTTGTCAACCTGAATGGTGCATGTTCGTCTCCTCAAGCCGGCATAGTGGAGGCGACTGTGACCACACTCATAGCAAAAAAAAAACTTTCTTATTAGTTAATTACAGCTAGAAACAGCGATTTCTAAATATTAGTCGTTTAATATTTTTTTATAAATTGTTCAAGGTTTGACATAGTAAGAAAATTAGGCCAAGGAACGTATGGTAAAGTCCAATTGGGTATAAATAAAAAGACAGGACAAGAGGTCGCCATTAAAACAATAAAGAAATGTAAAATAGAATCGGAAGCCGACTTGGTGAGGATACGGAGAGAAGTGCAGATTATGTCGTCTGTCAGGCATCCAAATATTGTACATATTTATGAAGGTAAACTTTATTCTAGTTTTTTTTCTATTGTATGAGTAGCAGTTGAAAGAAAATATATTTGAACATTTTTTTCAGTTTTTGAAAATAGTGAAAAAATGATTCTGGTGATGGAATACTGTTCCGGGGGTGAATTGTATGACTACCTCAGCCAAAAGAAAGTATTACAGGAAGAAGAAGCTAGGAGGTATGATATTTTAATTTCACAAAATTTTTCTTTTTTTTTTCACTCCACGTATGTTTTACATTTTTTCGCTGACTAAAGTGTGTACACTGGAGGTGTAATTTTATGTAATATTTATTTTTTCTCAGATATATGAAATAATGACAAAATATCTTCGTTGTTTTTGCTTCAGTATTTCTTTTTTCAGAATTCTGCTTACATTTATAATTTAATTATTATTATAGGAAAATCTCGGCAATTAATCTGTTTCGTTAATCTCCATCTTTTCCAATGTTGTTTTTCTTATTATAATTTACCGAAGTATTTTTTTTATTTTATTTAGTTTATAATTATATCGATAAGCAAAAGTGCAAACGCAAATAAAAGCGTGTTATCGAATGTTTGGCACGAGACGTTATTTACTCTCTATTGTGTACAGACACAACACGATAATTACACCATTGTTGCTTGCCAGTTTGTGTACGTAATACACAAATTATCCTATACTAAATACTTCGAACAAATTAAAACCGAAGTATCTTAAAATAAGCTTTGTCAATGCAAAACGCAGATCTTTCTTAGCTTACGTCCCTACGTGGGCGGAATCAGGATATGCAGAAACTGCTGCACCCCCTTTACTTATTCCTTTCTCCATTGTATCCGCTCCTCGTCTGACCCATTTTGAGCAGTTGACTGCGAAAAGTCTTCCTAGGGTGATTCCATTCACTTTCGTTTTCGCTTCTTTCTTTCGAGATAAATCTGTTTAGTATACAGTAATTCATACTTACGTTTTTTTCTATTACATTGTGCGATATGCTCCAATGGATAGTGGTCCTTAGTTTAATTTACAGTTTTGTTTAGAGATGAATTTGAGAGGGCAATGCACTTAAATTCGTACTCTTGTTTTTGATAATTTGTTAAATATCTTCTTTTAATAAGTCTGTCTTATAAATTGGTTTACTATTACTTATTTTTTATTAGGAATCTATAATAATTATATACGCGTATTTATATAATAGTAAATTTGGGTAAATTACGCGTTCTGCATCTGTTTATTCCAAATCGTTTAGTATTTTCTTTTATTGTAGGTTGTTCAGACAAATCGCCACAGCTGTTTATTATTGCCATATACATAAGATTTGCCATAGAGATTTAAAATTAGAGAATGTTTTATTGGACGACACGGGAAGCGCTAAGGTAAGTTAAAATTGACCCATGTGCAGTGAGACTCACTAAAACATATTAAAGGGATGTACAAAATATGATGACACAGTCTATTTTATACATAATTAAGAACACTAAAGTATATATCTTTTAAAAAGGTATAGATAGATTTTAATCAATCCGATGGCCGCTCAATGCTAAAAATTGACTGCGTCTTTGTGGAATCAAAGTGAAATCAATATGTCTGACGATTTGCAGGGCAACAAAAGTTGTACGAGTATACTAGTAGAGTAAAGGGAAGCATTTAATATTAATGTTAAATTTTCAGATTGCAGATTTTGGTTTATCAAATGTATTTAAAGAGACATCGTTGTTGTCGACGTTCTGTGGATCACCTTTATACGCGTCACCGGAAATCGTTAAGGGGACTGCTTATATCGGACCAGAAGTAAGTTATTGTTGAATCAAATTTTAAAAAATTAGTGCAAGTAGCCCTGAATCTCTTTATATCTATATATCTTTACATATCACAATTTATATGTTTACACAATTATTATTATTATTTACAAATTTTGATTTGACTGACGGCCTAACTTTGTAAAGTACAGTAATACCCCGCTTTACGCGAGGGATACGTTCCACAAAAACTCACGTTAAGTGAAATTCGCGTATAAGGGGGTCACGTTTAAGCATAACCAAAAGTCAGTACCAAATGCAGATCAATACATCCTTTAATTCTAAAAACACATTTTGCATTTTTTTACTGAAAAATATACCTATCTATTCTCTTGATGGTAAGTACAGCGGGGGTCCATGAGAGCCGCTTACTATTTTATTATTACTTTTAGTAAATTACAAATAAATTCAAAGTCAAAATATAATAAAATTAAATAATAATTAATAAAATATACAATGTCATAATGAAATTGCTATACTAAATTAGGGGCCGGCAGACATCGTATTGTAGTGTGAACATTAGTATATAATAATGTAATTAGTATATAGTAAGATGTAATGTGGATTTAGTACCATTACCTCTTTAAAACAAGCTCTAAATTATGTACATTAAAAACGCCAAACTCTATGATTACATCCCATCACTAGTAATATTGTATGATGTATGTCATGGTGCATGGACCCTTCTTCAAACGTCGCTAAATCCTAACTAGTACTAATGGAACTATGTTATATGTACTTTGGTAATATTTTTTTAAAATATTCTAAATAAGATTGTTTCTGTAGGTTAATGATTCTACAACTACCCACATTTTATTATTGTTAGATTCATATATTATCTTATTTTCAGGTAGATTGTTGGTCCCTTGGTGTTCTACTTTATACTCTAGTCTATGGAGCTATGCCATTCGATGGTTCCAACTTTAAACGTTTAGTAAGACAAATCAGTAATGGTGATTATTATGAACCTAAAAACCCGTCAAGTGAGTAATTATTTATTTAATAATTTTCATATTTTTTATTGTAGCCCCCGCTTGATGTTAAGCTAGAGTGCGGTCCATGAACGCGAATAAGTGCTACCACATAAAAATTTCTACATGCATCAGTTACCTCCGCTATGGTAGCCAAACACTTACAAACTGATCTCGAAACCCGACAAGATCACTTCACGGTTTAAGTCGTGATACTATCCCAGGACGGCAGACTGAGTTAATAACCATCATCAGTCTGCCTTTCATTCTTTCTTTTTTTATTGTAGCTCACCTGACAACACTTCACCTGATGTAAAGCCAGAGTGTGGTTCATGAATGGAAACAACTGCTACTACACATTAGTGTCTAGAGGCAGCAGTCGCCTCCACTATGCCGGCTTGAGGAGACGAGCATGGACCATCTATTGGCAGTGCATACTCCTCTCGCTATATCTGGCTACTTTCAAACTAGTTCCCGAAACGCGACAAGGTCACTTCACGGGTGTTACATTCGAAAGCGGTGGTACTACCCCAGGACGACAGACTGGACAAATAACCATCATCACTCTGCCTACCGCTCTTTAATAGCGTCTATAAGCACTGAGCAAACAAAGTTACATTGGTACCGGTCAGAATTTAGTGAGGTTCGAACACGGGTCTCATCGATCGACCACGGCCGCTCATTTTTTCATACTGTAGTCATATGTTAGCTACTATTAAAAAGAAACGTCACCGATAGATAATTAGATTATATTATGTAGTAAATGATGTAATATGTGTTAATTTTTTGTTCGCAGCCGCGTCACCTTTGATTCGTGACATGCTCACTGTTGATCCATTAAAACGTGCTGACATCGCATACATCTGCGATCATCCGTAAGTAGTATTAATTTTTTTTTAATATATGTCACGATATGTGACCTCGACTGGCCTGACACGGGGGCTCCAGTCGCCGCTACTATGCTGGCCTGAGAAGGTGCCTTTTCACACTCTGCTTGAAGGATCCGAGGTGAAAGGACTGTGATAACATTTAAATAGATTAAATTTAAAAAATTGATCTTAAGCCAGATTGCGGTCCACAACTGCTACCTCTCGTTGTGCTCTGGCTACGTGAGTTTAAAAGATGAAAGTGGGGTAGGCAGACTGCCGTCAATTTCGAATATCACATCCGTCAAGTGACTTTGTTGCGATAAAAGGGTGTACACTGTTTATCTGGATGGTGCGCATTCATCCCCTCCAGCCGGCATAGCGGAGGCGACTGCTGACCGTAGGTATTTGTCTGTACTAGCAGTTGCTTTTAGTTTTCTAGTTTCTATAATAGTTTTACATTAGGTGGAGTGTTGTCATATGTAAACCTACGATAGATGAAAAAGAAAGTAACGCCCGGATTCTAGAGATAAATTAAAGCCGTTAATATTTTATGAGTGTGCTATATTTATAGATGGGTGAATACGGCTTGTGAGAGTTCGTGTCTAGAGGAAGCAGAGGCGTTGGCTGCTGAAACTCCAGTGCGACTTGATCTGTTATTGTCATTGGCACCTGCTGCTCCTAATAATGCCGTCGTTGTTCCTTCTCAGGTAAAAAAAGAATTAGGCTTCCATTCCATTCCAGAATTATTTAGCCGGTAGTATTAAAAAGCAATTTGGAAGTAGCCAGGTATAACGATAGGAATTATTTTTTAAACACTACTTTGCAACTAATTTCCGCTAATTAATGTTAGTGAGGGTAGGTACACAATCACATCAGCTGTCAATGTTAAACCCTTCACCAACATGCAAAAACCTCTCGACGCGTTTCGCCACCACGGCATCCTCAGGAGACGTGTGGTTGCTTCGATTTCGTTCGGATGACTGACTGCGGGGGTCGTTTATTAGCGTAAATTAGTTGCACTACTTTGCTTTGTTTAAAAAATAATTTTGGCCACGGATTTTCGCAAAGTAACGCCTAAATACTATTAAACGATAGGAGTATTCACCTCTGTCAATCTAGATGGTGCACATCTTTCTCCTAAAGCCAGCATAGCGGAGGCGACTGCTGCCTGTAAAAAAAAAAGGTCACACAAAAAAATAATGGACACAATTTCATTTAATTTATGTTTGTGTTTCAGACGGAGTTGGGTCCGGAGGAGAGTAATACAGATCTGACAAGTTCTACTTCGATGGCGGTCGAGCCAAGTAATTCGGCTGAGAAGAGAATTCTAGAACTAGTCGCTGGTACGTAACCTATTTATTATCAACTACTATAGCAGTATTAGCACTATGCAAGCCAACTAAAGATAGCTTCTATTGTTAAACTCCAAAGAAAGTTTTTCTTATTATTTTAAGGAATTATTAATAGCATTTATTATTGATTCCTTCATAATATGTTGAACAGAGGGCGGTGAAGATGCAATTAAACCATCACCTACTCGTACAATAGTGAATGCAGGGGACGGTAAACGCAAATTAGAGATAGCTATGTCCGCTAGTGGTTTGCAACGGAAGAAGGAACGCGTTGCCAGGTAACTAAGTATCTTCTCTTCTAAACTTTGGTGTGGAATTCGAGGTTTAAAATGTAAACAAAGAAATGTCACTGTCAAAGTGACGTTTCAGGGGTAGTCAACATTTTTTAAAAACAGACGGTACCTACGATTTTCCTAATGATTTTCATTTATTATTGTAAAATTCTCCAATGACAATTTATTTTAATCTTATTCTCTTGTTTGAAAAAAAAAAGAAACAATGAGCCAAATGCTTTGCAAGTATTATTTTTTTTATATAACTTCACAGCGTTCCCCATAGTAAAGAACTTAGAGTAGAGATTCCTTTAACAAAATAAATTGTTTAACAATATTATTTCTTTTACAGTACTGCACAAATACCAACAGAACAAAAGTCACAAGTTGAGAATAACACACCGGAACCAGAAGAGACAACTCTAGCTGCTGATGAGGTAATCTTTAACTATATTGAAAATGTAATTATGATTGATATTCATGTTATGGCTGTTTTAGTATAATTCCTCTGTACCTGGAGAAGTGATAGTGACGTCATTCCGTGTTATCGTACTCCGTTATATACAAAAATGTAATATCACTTTCTTGTCGCTAATTGTTTATAGTAAATATTAGAATGGATTGTCGATTTTGAAAGAGAGGACGTTTTGCTGTACCGGGGTCAAAAGCCAATCGTCACTGGATCGAGTCGAAAACAAAATATACGTGATTTGACGTTTTAGTGTCACCCAAGTGATACGAAAATCCCACACATTTTGTTTTCGTTTCGTTCGAGTGACAACTGTCGACTGGCTTTTGACTTTATTATTTATTTATTTTTTATTGTAGCTTGGCATGTGACAACACTCCGCCTGATGTAAAGCTAGAGTGCGGTCCATGAATGGAAACAACTGCTACTACAGAGAAATCTACGGGCAGCAGTCGCCTCCACTATGCCGGCTTGTGGAGACGAGCATGTACCATCCAGATTGACAGTGCACACTCCTCTCTTATACCTCGCTACTTTCAAACTATTCCCGAAACGGGACAAGGTCGCTTCACGGGTGTTGCATTCGAAAGTGGTGGTACTACCCCAGGACGGCAGACTGGATAAATAACCATCATCAGTCTGCCTACCACTCTTTAATAGTGCCCATAGGCACTTAGCGACCAAAGTACATATAACAAAGTTACATTGGTACCGGTCAGAATTAGCGAGGTTCGAACACGGGTCTCATCGATCGTGAGTTCACGCGTCTTACCGCTAGACCACGGCCGCAGATATATTATATTTACATTTTAAGAAAATGTTTAATTACACCTGAAACATGAAGAAACTGTGTAGACTGTAGAGCATATAATTAAAGAGAAGAAAAAACTTAATAATTTTTCTTAAAGCCCTTATAAAAATAAGAAATTTAAAAAAGTAATAAACTATAACATATGTTACAACAGCCGATCCAGCCAACTCTAAAATCATCGGCCACGATAATAATTGCTCCTACACCTAAGGAAGAGTCGCAAGAACCAAAGGAACCACCCAAAGAGGTCACCAAGGAAGAAGTGAAGGAAAAACCACGTGCACGAGTTTCTATCAAGAAGAAGCAGCCATCTCAAACTAAGGTTGAAGATAAGCAGGCTGAGAAACAAGATGAGGTCAAGGTATGGAGTGGAGCGGTTTTTTTAGTAGTCCCAGCACGACACCGTATTTCGCCCGATGTTAAACTCGAGTTGAAGTCAAGTGCTGCAACACAGAAAAGTGTACAAGCAGGATTCGCCTCCGCTATGCTTGATGTGACGAGTATACTTCCGTTACAAAAAGAGACTTGTTTTTTTTATTTATTTTTTTTTCTTTCTTTTTAGCACGAGACTTGTTTAACACTTGAAATATTTTCTTTTAGAATGAAGAAGTAAAAGCATCAGCTGTAGCTTCGACCGCTGATAAACTAACATCGCTAAGTATAGAACAGCAGCCTGCTGCGAAAACAACAACTGAACCAAAAGCTAAGCCTAAAAAGTTGTCTATTCCTGGTGAGATTTTTGTTTTATTGTAGCTCGGCTTATGACAACACTCCGTTTGATGTTAAGCTAGAGTGCGGTCTATGAACTGAAACAACGGCTACTACAGAGCAATTTCTACAGACAGAAGTCGTCTCCACTATGCCGGCTTGAGAAGACATAGCTGAAATCAACTTTATTCACGACCACTCAGATCATTCCTTTTGACACGAATGAATACCCCGCCATAGATGATAAAGCACCTAGTGTTCATTACGAGTCCATCGTATCCTCTATGGCTGCTAGGTGAGCTCTATGTCCCTTTCCTCCACGTTTGTCATTGAAAGTCTTGGCCTCGTTTTTCCGGTACTAATAGTCGTTGCCTTCCTTATTATTTTACAGCGACAACATAACTATTACAATTACATAGGTAGGGCTTGATATTATAGGTACTGAGTGAATATTAATCTTCGAGCTTTATGTTTTGTTTTTAGGAAGCAACGTGGGTAGTTTCAAAGAACAATTCGAAAGGAGAGCTTCGTTGACAAATACACCTGAAGTTAAACGAAATATTTCTAAACCAGGTGAGACAAGGCAGGCACGGGGTTCACCAAGGGAATAAGAAGCGAGTTTCATGTGAAACTCTCAAAATTGCTGGAGTAGTGCAAAAGAGTGGTAGGCAAACTGACGATGGTTATTTGTCCAGTTTGTCGTCCTGGGGCAGTACCACCACTTTCCAATGTAACACCTGTAAAGTAGCCAGGTGTAGCGAAAGGAGTGTGCACTGTCAATCTAGATGTTGCAAAATAATATTTATACTTACTTTTTTTTACAGTTGTATCTAAAATAGCGAAACCCAAAGCCCAGAGCGAGGATCGTGAATTAACTGCTAAACCAACTGAGAATACGTCAGTTAGACTTCAACAGATTGGAATCGAACCTTCTCCTGTAAGTTCTATCAGTACTAAAATGCCAATTATTTATTTTTAATGCCAATTATGTAGCTCAGCTTATTATAGTAAAACTCCGCCTGATGCAAAACTAGAGTGCGGTCCATGAATGAAAACAACTGTTACTACATATATATTTTCTACAGGCAACAGTCTCCTCCGCTATGCCGGCTTGAGGAAACGAATGTTCACCATCCATATTGACAGTGTACACTCCACATAGTCACTTCACGGGTGTTACATTCGAAAGTGGTGGTACGGCAGACTGGGCTAATAACCATCATCAGTCTGCCTAATTTGCTAATTGATATTCGTAGACACTGAAAACCACCGCAGCGACACGTGTCATCCCTGTAACTTTTGATCGTGGCAAAAAATATATGATAATTGTTTAGTCAACACATTTTGTCAGGCCTAGTTTCAATGTGTAAATGTTTTTTAGAGTCCACCTGATGACGTGGGTCTCATTGGGGGTGTTAAGAAGACAGAAAGTGAACCGACGCATGCTACATCTGCGGTTGACCCATCCGTATTATTACAGGACGCTAGAAGGTAAGTTTGCATTTAAAACCCTTCATCCCCGATGTGACTAATGTCAAAATAAGAAAATGTGTAGTAAAAATGTGCTATCCACAATCCAAAATACGCATAACAATTAGCGTTTGTTTCAAGAGAAATATATAACATTTATTTTTATTATTTTTTTCATTCAAAACGGATCATCACATTAAGCGAACTACATCTGGGAAACTTAGCATCCTGAATAGGGCGCTTCAGTTTTTCGCGTCGTGGCATCGCCTGTTATTGTATAAGGCGCAAATTCGCTCCTGCGCGAAATACTTCGCACCTTCGGGACGACCCTACCCTGGTTTCAGTGCAGCGACGAGCTGTCTTTTTTTTTTTTTTTATTGTAGCTCAGCATGTGACAACACTCCGCCTGATGTAAAGCTAGAGTGCGGTCCATGAATGGAAACAACTGCTACTACAGAGAAACTGCGGGCAGCAGTAGCCTCCACTATGCCGGCTTGAGGAGACGAGCATGTACCATCTTAGAGTGACAGTGCACACTCCTCTCGTTATACCTGGCTACTTTCAAACTATTCCCGAAACGCGACAAAGTCACTTCACGGGTGTTACATTCGAAAGTGGTGGTACTACCCTAGGACGCCAGAC
The DNA here is from genome assembly GCA_948150575.1 of Tinea pellionella. Lineage (NCBI taxonomy): Eukaryota > Metazoa > Arthropoda > Insecta > Lepidoptera > Tineidae > Tinea > Tinea pellionella. The sequence goes on from OX411250.1 coordinate 3,469,441, forward strand.
TGGACAAATAACCATCATCAGTCTGCCTACCACTCTTTAATAGTGCCTGGCACAATAAGTCTGTCTGTCTGAGTAAAGGGCGACTCAAAGGTCACAAGGACCCTGGAGCCCCTGCAATTTTGCAGGGATATAGCGTCCTTGTGTGTCCTCTATGGCCTATGTCGCGTCAATATAAAAAATATATAACGAATTTACTATGAGTAGTATCGCAGTAAGATTTAATTGTGACTCTTCAAAATCTATCTCGGGGCCTGCTATCAATGTACCTTTCTAGACTTCTACACTGGTACTTCAGTATGCATGTACCTTTAGAAATTAATAAACTTAAAAAAAAACTCATTTTTACGGTGACATAACTTATGTCGTTTGGTAACAGGAGTTTACAAAACTCAATGGCGAAGCTGGTGGAAGAGAAGACGGGTGAAGAGAATCGCCGTCGTGCCGCGAGAGATATCATATCAACAGCCATACGTACAGGTTTATTTTCTATCATTTGTAAATTTAAGTTTTATTTGTATTTCCCAGAAAGAAAATTATGAATTTTAATACATAATTATTTTCCTGTGATACAATAAAAAAGTTAAGTGGTAATAGATGTAAAGCAACCCCGTGAACCAGAAGTTGACCACGTCTTACTGATATTTAAAAAAAAATTGCAACATATTTGCAATAAGCTTCAATATCAACTACATAACATTATTAATTAAAAAAACGCTAACTTCATTGAAATATAAAAAGTGCAATGTAAATGCGATGATTGAATCTGGTCTGGTGTCGCTACGGCTTTGCGACAGAAGTGAGCACGCATTTGTTACCAATATTACGCGTCTATTGCGCGCGACTCGATAATAATTAAATAATTTGCAAATGTAACCGTAAAGGGATTGCTATAACGAGAGGAGTATGTACTGTCAACCTGGACTGTGCGTATTTGTCTATTTAAATTGGTATAGCGGATGTGACTGTTGCTTGCAGACATTTATTTATGATAGCAGTTGTTTCTGTTAATGAACTACTTAAAATGTTAATTTCTGTTAATTTTGTAGAAAAATAAATCTACTTCCTCAGTTTTAGTTTTTTCACCCGGGTAATTACCCGGATAACTCAATTGAGTTATCAGATGTTTTCTGATGCAATTTTGAGATTATTATTATTTTAAATGCTTGAAATAATTGAAAAATAATTCAAGAAATCTGTTTTTTATGTAATTAAACATTGTCTATTGGTTGCTAAATGATGTGTTGATATAATTGAAATGAATTAATAAAAAAATAAGATATTGTTTTGTTACTAAACTATTAGGTATCAAGTGTGCCCAAAAATGAGCATTCTCTTTTGTAATTTAATAATAAAAAAGAAACAAAATTTGATTCCACGAGACAGCTTTTCTCAGTGTCAGAATAAAGAGTTAAGAAACTTGATTGTTTCAAAGTACTTTTAAATAATAATAATAAATGACCACCAGGTAAACCACCAGTGCCATACGGGCGTTCATCGTCAGCTGGTGTAACAACTCTGACGTCACCGCCGAATACTCCTCCAGCTGTACCTTCCACAGCTCCCACTACAGGACCGGCTTCATCACGAACATTCAGAACTGAAGCAACACATCGTGTGCAAGATCATCGTAATAATAGCAGGTACATACAGTGGCAGGAAAAGACGTTCTGTCATAAATGCGAGGTAAAACAGTCAGACTCAACTAAGAAAAAAAATTATTAATCCCTTAGCGGAATCGAACCCACGTCTCTGCTCTCTAAGCTATGAAACGTTATTTTTTTTAAATAATAATAATAATCCTAGATAAATAAAATCGAAAAAAAGAAAAAAATCCATGTATGGGTAATTTGACTTCATAGTAATTTGTAACCTGACTAAATTGAATAGGTTGTGTGGATATAAGTACGAGGACTACACATTTTATTTGGTCGGGTTATCATGCAAAATTAAAAATCATCCTTCTGACTTAACCTCTTAGATTTCTTCTAGTTTCCATCAAATATGCTTTTACAATATTTTATATTTTATACTTCTTGAAATATATTTACGTCTTTTGCTTATTTATCGTAATTTTATTTGCAGAGGTGTTTCTGTCGAGCGTATTATACCGATTCATGTGGCAGAAGAAGGTCCTGGTTCACCACAAACTGCCACCCCGACTAAACCTGCCCCACAAACACATAAGATTAATCAGACACCATTGAGGTATCTAGAACAGTAACTAAATAGCTCAAAATACGTATTTTTTTCGGCGGTCATCTGGAGACATTAGGTTATGTGTTTTGAATTATTGTCCTAAACTTGTGTGTTTCTTCGAATCTTAATGTGTAATAACGGTGGATTATTAATCATTAAGTGTTCGTAAACGTGCGTGAGTGTGGGCAAATAATTCAAAAGAAGAAAACATGTGTTTCCATTTTCCCATTTTGTGATGCACAATAATATTAACTTGATGCAAATATTTACTTTGACATTGGCAAATTGTATTATTGCCATATAAAATTCAAATAAGATAATAAAAATACTATGGCAATTATAGTATTGTTTGTGCGTTCCCGCGATTTTTTTTGTGACAGAAAGTAGAGGGCATTTACTGCAACTTTTGTTCCGGAATTTTGACTCTATCTCGTACCGTTCCGCAGATATCGCATACGAAAGAGGACGAAACTGGCTTCCGGAACATTTCGCATTTTTCGGAGGTCACATTGGCCCTCTCATGTTGTCATTGAGTCAGTGGTAATCGAGCTTTATATAATATGATGATTTTAATTGTTTTTTTTATAGGAGATTGGTATCGAACGAATCTGGTAGTAGCGAGGCGTGTTCTAGTCCGTCCGGTGAGCCTATCAAGAAGTCAGCCCGCGAGTTCATAATACCGATTGCTGTCGAAGGCAAAGGTTATGTTACACCGAGGCAACGTAGTCTTGAACCTGAAACCAGACATGCTGTCCGTACTGCTAAACCTAAGAGAATCAGGTGAGTTAATTTTATACAGGTTTCTTTGCGTGTATGAAAGCTGTCGAATTCGATTTGCTAAGTCTGTCCAACTGAAATGGTCTCGCTAAAGTTACAGCGGACCGCACTAGTTTTTTTTTAATGCTCTGCACATGAGCTCACTCTGCTCGTTGTTAAGCTAGAGTGCGGTCCATGAACGGAGACAACTGCTTCCACAGATAAATTTCTGTAGGCAGCAGCCACCTCTCTTGTGCCAACTTGAGGAAACGCGAATGTGCATTAACCAGGTTCCTCTCATTATACCGGCTATACACTTCACGCGTTCTGCACTTTAAAGTTGTGGTACCACCCTAGAACAGCAGAATGGGCCAATAAAGTATAATAGTAACCATCATCAATTTGTCCACCACTCTTTAAACAGACTTTTCCCTTTTTTTATGTATTTTACTTTTCCAGTAGTCTCGTAAGTGGAGGCGAATCTGAAGAAGAGGATGAATCTCAAATGCATAGATTAAGGTAATTTTTGTAATAAAAACATAATATATCATCTTATTTTTAAAATTAAACGTTAAAAATCATTTTTATGTTGTATAGATCAAGTCGCTTGGCTCGTGCGGAGTCTGTTAGTTCTGGAGAAGAGGAAGAAGATGATGAGGGCTTCCATCTGCTTACTGCTGAAAATCTCTTCTCAACACTACTTCACAGGGTATGCCATTTTTCTGTTTGTAATTTTTATATTCGGAGATTTTTTTAACAATTTAATTATTCATTTAAATAGTTATTTTTCCACGTCTTTCCTCTATCCTATAACATGGAATACTTCAAGCGCAGTGTGAAGAGGCATCTCATCAAGCCGGCATAGCGGACACGACTGCTGTCTGCAGATCCCCTTTTCTGACAGCAGTCGCCTCATAGATCGCACTTTAGCTTAACATCAGGCGGAGTGCGGTTATATGACGTCCTAAAAAAAAAGTTATTTTTGGTATTTTAACACAAAAAATATTGTATATTTTCTTTACACGACTCAATATGTATGAGTTGTGGAACGACTTTTCCGGGCAGTGTGTAGTGGAATCTAGGAAAACCGGCATAGCGGACGCGATTGCTGTCTGCAGATCCCATTACAGCAGCCGCCCGAGACGGACTGCGGTCATCTGACCCACTAAAATAATAAAAAAAAAACATAGTTTTAATTAAAAAATTAAACTGATATACCCATTTATTTATTTGTGATAGGTCCGCGCTCTGACTAACAGATTGAACGGAGAAGAAGGTCCAGGGTTCTCGCAACGCTCGCATCCATTCTTTAATAATCTACAGTCGCCGTTCTTTAATAGGTATGACTTTTTAAAAGTACATTTCTCTTAATCATCAAACTATTGCTTAATTCATTTATTATTTCAATGCTCGTTGGATAAGACCTAGGAGTGCTCGGCTGATGATGATTATGGATGGTTATTTGTCCAGTCTGCCGTCCTGGGGTAGTACCACGAATTTCCCATGTAACACCCGCGAAGTGACCTTGTTGCGTTTCGGGAGCACTTTGAAACTAGCCAGGTATAGCGAGAGGAGTGTGCACTGTCAATCTAGATTTTCTGTAGAACCAGTTGCTTCCATTCATGGACCGCACTCTAGCTTTATATCAGGCGGAGTGTTGTCATATGCCGTGCTACGATAGAAAAAATGTTGGAAATAGACGTGTATAGCTATATGCGGCCTGTCAACATAGTGGATGCTATTGCCGCGTGGAGACATATCTTGTTCGTGGACCGTACTCTAGCTTAAGATAAAAAATCTGACTCATATCAAAACTATTTCGTGTATTATGTGAGTGTAATATTGAGAGCGTGACGCAGTTCTAAAAGGTCTTATCTTAACAGCATTTTAATAGTAAAGTAATACTTTATGACATTTTGTAATTTTAGTAAATTGCTCTATTTTTTTACCCCGTCCAATTATTTTACTGCTGTTTATTCATTTGTAATAATAAAGTATTAGATACATTTATTTCACATAGAGTAAATGATTTGACAGGGTTATATTTTTTCTTATCCTTTATTCGATTTTGGATTTAACTAATAATGTCGTAATTTATGCATGCAGCTCCCCTTTGTCTCGGCGGCATAATGCGTTGTAAGTATATTATATTCCTTCATACATATTTCATATATAATTTAGTAATTGCTTATAATTAAATTCTTAGCAAATATTAGAATTTATCATTTTAATTTCATTCATTATTTTACTGCCCCTAGATTTATAACATGGTCCGCGATCAGTCGGGGTATTACATCTTCACAAGCCGGCATAGCGAAGGCGAGTGCTGCCCGCACGAATCTCACTCCAATTTATTCAAAGGCCGAAAAATTGGAAAAAGAAAATTAACATGTCGCATCGCATAAAAATGTCTCGGGGCCTAATGTTATATTTGTTTGTACAGACGTGAAGGTTGGGGTAGCCGCGACTTGCACGCCGACTTCGATTCGATGTTCAACAAACGCCAGCCGTTTCCGCGAGGTGAGTCACTATAACTGACGCTTGAGCACGCACCACTAACTGGAGGAAAACGTTGCAAATATCACACACGCTGCAAGCTTTGCCTTTAAAACACACAGACACACGCACATTATTATTGTTATTATTATATTTTGACGAAAATTGCACCGCAGCAGTTACACTTCTTTTTTTTTACTTATTTGCAATTTTATGTTTAAACATTGTTTTCGTATGTAGTTTTATTTTGAAAGAATTATTAGTTTAAGATTTGATGTTGGCAAAATAACACGGCATGTCTCATTCGATGTTATTTATTTATTTATTTATTTTTCAAAATCATTAAATTAAGGACATTATTCAGTGCAAAATTTCTCGTTCATTGTTTTATATGCTTCTCGAGCTGTTTGTCTAAATTACTCTAAATAAATTAATCATAAATGGCCTTCCTGAGGAAGTATCACCACTTTCCAATGTAACACCAGTGAAGTGACCTTGTCGCTTTTCGGAAACCGTTTGGAAGTAACCATTTATAACGAGAAGAGTGTACACTATCAATCTGGATGGTGCACATTCGTCTCCTCAAGCCGGCATAGCGGAGGCGGCTGCTGCCTGTAGAGATTCATCTGTAGTAGCAGTGGTTTCCGTTCATGGACCGCACTCTAGCTTTACATCAGGCGGAGTGTTGTCATATGCCGAGCTATCAAAAAAAAAACAACCCATAATAAAAAATAATGATACCAGTGTACAGTCAAAAATAGCATAATAAAACTTTGAATATATCATTTGGCTTGAGCTGAAATTTGTCACTAAGCAATCGCCGTAATTATTTATCATTCGTTTAACTTATATCACTCGTTCGTAATCATTATAATTATCGATATTCGTAACGTTTTCCACCACCACTTTTCGTTTTATATTGTATAAGATTGATAGATCATTGACCTAAAATTATTTTGTTTCAACGAAATGTTACGAAAATAATTTTTAGTTTTTCTATGATCTATGAAATTTGAATACTTTTACATAACAAACTAACATAATAATCGAATAATACTTTTTTTATTGCATCGTAGTGTTTTTTTTTTTTTTACATTAATTCGCATTTATCTTTTTTCATGTGTTACATTTTCCTCCGAGCTAACATTCAGCAGAAAAATGTTGCAGTGCGCGCTGATAGTATAGTATAGGGCAATATAGGGATATAGGGATGGCATAGAACGATGGTTGAAAGGTTGTGTGGTTGCAGTTGGATTGCGCGTTACACTGCATGCTCCGAACAAATCAACACTCCACAGCGGCACCAGCGACAACCACAAACCCGGTACAAACGACACTCAACAATAGGTACTAAACTCTTATTTTATTACATCATTATGTGTTTGTGTTACGCAGCATAGAATACATTACCAGAATGCCTTATTTTTATGAATTTATTTGCCGAGCCTCTTAGATTCTGGTAAATATTTGGCAGTAAACTAAGCAACATTTTCATGCACAGTTTTAGATTTGGTTTCATCTTTTTTCTGCATTTCTAAGCTTCAATTGTTTAGCCCGTATTTAGTTATCTAGATATCATTAACGTTTAACAGAATGATTTGATGTTTGCATTAACTGTGAATTAGTAATAAATATATACTCTATTCATAGTTTGTTTTACGAATAATTTTAAATCCCCCAGTAATACTCAAAGATTAAAATTGAAACAGAATATCTCTAATTTTGAATATTCACAATATTTCGAATATTTTATTAAATTCACTGTAAATACACCATTCGAGCGGGCATATTGCATGATCGAAATTGTGTGTTTCAAATTCAATTGCAGGTAGTATTAAGAAATCCAGTAAGCAACGAACGAAGGCTCCTCAAACCTCAGAACCGAACGTCGAAAGCGGCTTAGACCTGTCGGATTTGGACTTGAGTTCCATCGAGCTGTCGGAAAAGGAGATGGAGACACTGTCGGGACTCACTCCGGCCTTGTCTCGCCGGTTGCAGAAACAGTTATTGGCGCAATTACCACCAGCAGCTGCACGTTCTTTACGACGAACGCTCTCGCTGCAAGGTGCCGCCGCAGACACCACTCGCACCCCAGTGAGGTCGCAGTCCGCCGCCGACAACAACTCCGACACTACACCGACCGCCGACAACGACCATGCTAAATGCGACCGAACCGCCGCTCCCGACACTAATACACCACCTCCGCAATACTCCACTCTGCCGCGACTCAAGCGGCATTCCACTGCTTCCAGAGAGTCGACGCCTCCCGCGACCACGTCCACAGACGCGGGTTACGATTTCGCCTCGAAACTCATTACCAAAGAAACGAACCATTCGAGAGCTAGTAGTATCCGCAGTACTCCAGATCGTCCACTTCTTAGCAAATATTTAACACCTGAGAGGACTTTATCATTGGACGAATCGTATTCTTCAGATAGTGGGAGTATACTTTCGGAGCCTAGTTATATTGCAGCATATGGCACGCCAACACTAAGTGGCCTGTCTGGTTTGGGTCTGAGACGTCACTCGATGAGACTGGCTACCGACACGCCCAGAAAACGGATTTCTAGATTTTTGAGACCCGATTTCTTTGATACGCCTCAAGATGTGAGTGTATACGCTAAACATAAAAAGGAAAAGGAGTTAGAAACACAAGAAGTGTTGAGAGAAATTCGCGAAAAGAAGAACAGAGTAGATAGTATCTTGTCTCCTCGGAGCCCGACCGAATCGAGTAACTTGCAACAAATTTTAAAAGAAGAAAATAATGGTACGAGAAAATGTTTGTCACCAGTTGTAATTGTTTCTGGTAAAGAAAGAAGTCGGTCTAATACACCGTTTTTCCCTATACTTGACAACATTAAAGAGTCAATCCTGGATGCCACCCAAAAATATTCTAATAATAAAAATGAAAAGGAAAATATCACGAGACTCAATTCTGTGGCTGAATCTTCCTTAAATAAAGAATCAAAGTTGGTTCGTCCGAAAAGTTATCCTATTAAAACTGAGGAATCGCCGAGCCAAGCGAAAGTAGAGCCTGAAAAGACAGATAAAAAAGAAACTGAAAACGATATAATAAAGGATTCTAAACTATTACGACCTAAGAGTTATCCAGCGAGCAGTCCTTCCCCTGAAAAAGTATACATAAATCGTACTATTAAACAAGATAAATCCGTAAATGCAGAGGTGAAACAAGATACACCTCCAAGTGAGAGTAAAACGGATGTAGAAGTTACATTTAGCATTAGTTTACCGAAAAAGAAGCCGAAAGAACCTGAGGATGAGCAAATAATTGATAAGTCACTCAATTCGAATCAAAAAGAAAATGTTCTTGTATTACAGAAATATAAGATAGTGGAAAATGATACTGCTGAACAGGCTAATACAGTTGTACAATCTCAGAAAACTGAAAAAAGTGGATCCATCGCAAATGGAAAATCAGTTGACATGACTAAGAAAATCAAGACACAAAGTAAAGAAGAACCAAGTGTTAAAAGCAGTGAAGAACAAGTAACTAAAATTAGCAAACTCAATACTGAAATAGACACAGTTGAAAAGAAACCGACAATAAAAAAGAAAATAATTAGGAAAGTGTCCTCAAAATCTAAAGCCGATGTTGGAGACAATCAAGACAAAACAGATGGCAAAGTTGTTGAGAAAAAGAAAGTTATTAAAAAGTTAAAAGATAAAATAAATGATGATCTACAGAAAAGTATGGAAGGAAAGAAAGAACCAGTTGTGAAAAAGAGATCAGTATTACAATCACTTGGGCAAAAATTTGAAAAATTGACATCTACAAAGTCAAATTCTCCAGATAAAGATAAGACCGATAAATCCTCTACTACTACGAAATCAGAGCCATCTAAAAAAGAAACAGCTCCAAAATTATCCAGAAATCAAAGAGAACAATCTGTTCCAGTACAAAGTGACCCACCAACTGAATCTAATAATATAAAACGTGCAGTTACCGTCACTGACGTAGCTGTGCTTGATAATCCAATCAATGTTAGTAATAAAACGACAGTATCAAAAGTGCTGGGTCTCTTTAAGAAATTTGACTCAAAAGAGAAAGTAAACAAAACAGATATTCCTAAATCAATTCCAGACACAACTATAGACCCAAATCCTAGACCGGAAATTACACAGGAGAAGTTAGATACTGATCAAAAACCAAAACGCCCAACGTCACTACTTCTGAACGGTTTAGGTAAATCCAAGTATGGTCGGACCGCCAGCGACAGTGTCTCTATTGTATCTATGCCGAATTGTACCTCTGAATCCACAGAGAAAAAAGATGAGAGTAAAAATTTAGGAAACTCTTTAAAGCTAGATTTCTCCAGATTGCCAAGAGTTAAGAAGATAGTTCCTACCAATTCTGTGATAGAACCACAAGTCGTCAATGCTAATTGTATTGAGAATGAAAAGTTGGTATCCGACAAGGACAAGGATCCTATAAGCAATAATGAAATCAGAAATATTGATATTATAGAACGTAGAATACGGTCGCGCTCGAGAAGTAAATCTGATAATTCAAACAGTGATACAATAGGTGAAAGACTGTCACAAGATAAAGATATGGAAAAATACAATAACGAAAATGTAAATCATCACCCACATAGAAATCACGAGACAACAACACCCGACAAAGAAGATATAGTCGAGCGTATTAGACGGAAAAGTTTTTATACGCGATTCAATGAAAAACGACAGCGTCGCAAGAGTAACTTAGTAGGACCTGGTGCAACAGAATATGACCCCGTAGCACGATTGCATTCACAACCCGCCGAATCCAAATACGATGTTTCACCAACATCTCCAGTTAATTATGATTTATCACCATCAGGTTTCTCATCAGTGACATCGGATCTGTCACCCTCGACAGAACGATACAGATCTCTAATAACCGAATTACCTAATACGTCTAGAAACACTTCGCGCTTTAATAATTATGGAACACATGATAAAATTGATTCATACAGATCTTTGGACAGAAACGATTTCCGGAAATATCCTAGCAGTAGAAGTTACGTAGATTACGACCCACCTCCGGCGTATAGTAACAGATATACTAGAACTCTATCATTACTCGACAGTTCAGATGGAACAGATGAGCAAAGTTATTTGAAAGAACCTCATAAATATAACCGAACTCTGTCTCTCTATGCCCCGGGTAGTTATGCGACTTACAGACCGAAGAGGGTGAGAAATTCCGCTATTATATTGAAGGAGAGTGAAAAAGAGCCGAGTCCAGAAAATATATTAGATAAAATAAAGCAAAAGAAAATATCAATCAGCGTGACTAGAAAACCGGAGCCCGATAAGGAGCCACAGAACAGGTGTGTGTATACCTTTATTAATATTCACGTAAATAATTAAACAATAACTTCCCCAAATTGATATAATTTGATTGAATTATGTGCACGCTTCGAGCTTTCCAATAAGCACTAATGCTTTTTCAGTATTTTTGAAATTGAAACCTTTTACAGTTTTTCCCTTGACAATTCACGCAAAATAACCGTATTATAACGTAATTATAATCAGCCGTACGCCGGAGATATGTATGTACTCACTCACTGTTCCATATCTTGTGATAAAATTCAATTTCAATTTCAGATCCGATACAACATCTAAAAGCGAAGGCGACGGTGCAGAACGCGTTGAAAAAGCTGACTGAAAGAAATTATTAAAATCTCTTTCGACAAATTCATATTTCTCACTTGTGATTGAAACAGCATTTGTTTTTATCCAATAATATAACGAGTTCTCACAATTATATATTTTAATTATCAAATGACAATAGGATTTAAGTGGCTCTACATTATTATTTCTTGCCATTCTATCGTTTTAATAGAAGCTTTATTGTAAGACTGTCTGAAGTGGCAAACAACTTTATATGAATCTCAAACTTTACTTTTTACTTGACTAAAATCATATTTTATTGATTATACTGGATTCAAAATGCTTTACGAAATATTGTTAGAAATTTTATTAGAAAATATTGATAAAAAATATTATTGTTAATTACATGACCATGCAAAGCATAAAAAACAAGTTTACTTTGCTAAGTATTTGATAAAATTAAATATTCTTATGTGCCTTTGAAATATACGACTGGATTTGATATGTTTATACTATTTATTATATAGTTCACTAAGAGAATAACGTTTTGCGTTTGCACAAACTTGTGGAGTTTTCTTTAGTTTAATTATTAAGAATTGCAAGATTTAGACTATTATTTAATTAATTTCGACAACTACGTTATCGAATAGAATGGTGCTTAGATCAACGATTTCAATAAATACATTGTATATTGTTATTACTATAGTTATTGTGTGATAGGCCGCAGTACATTACTTATGCTTCAATTAGCTAAGCGTACTACGTAAGCGAACTTGACGCGATATAGATTACGTAGGATGACCTGTAGGGTCGCATACATGTTTGCAACTCATAGGAGATAACTTATGTTGCCTTAGCGTGGTCTTGGCTTGAGGTTTATTTGACCACACTTCCGGGCCACTGTCAATTTCTAGTTTTGCCTTGTGAGCAATAATAATCTCGAATGTTAATTTTGTATTGGTTTTACAATTTACTTATTTATTAAATTTGACGTTATTTATTTAAAGTGTGATCATGTTTGAAATATTTATTTATATTAGAGTCAAATGAAATATCAAAAACATAATCACACTAATTTTTGTATTTGTATGTGAATAAAAATTATATAGTTGAAACCTTTGTTTAATTTACTAGCTCGTATCTTTTAGGGCCCATAAAGTAACACAAAATACTCGATAGAAAAGGTTATTTATTTTTTTAAAAAGAATAAAGTAAAATGCTGTTAAACAGTCAGAGCTTGGAGCTCTGTAAAGTATTTTCTGTCTTCTTCAGCAAGTTGTTCGAGATGATCAGATACTTTAATATCTGGGAAACGGTCGACCCACGATGCCACTAATCCTTCAGCACTCGCAGGGTAAGATTTTAATTCCACATTGTTACCTAAAATTGCAAATTATAATTTAAGAATTTTCATAGACAAAGCTTCATGTTTAGCTAGAGATAAGCACTATCACAAATGTCTGCAGGCAGCAGTCGTCTCCGCTATGCCAGTTTGAAACTAATGTATGCACTGATTTCCACTGCTTCGAAACGCGACTACGCCATTTCACGAGTATTACACTACAGTCCCAAGGGCTAATACAATTCAGTCTGTTTTCATACCTTTATGTTCAGTGTTAGGTTGTACAAATATATTCCTTGGTTGTTTATGAAGCATTACAATATCCCTCCAGGAGTCCCACGGTGCGTCGAGTCTACTATATTTTTCGAACAGTTTTTCGGCGCCGTCTACGTCACCGGTTGCTTTTAATGTTTGCAATTTCACTAGGAATTCGCCTGAAAATATCACATTTTATAACAAAAGCAACTTTAAGGAAAATACATTGGTAGCAGTTTCTATCTTATCATAAATAATTTCATACGTATTAATTTCGCTTGAATTTTTTATAATATACCGCATAGTGGATAGTGGACATTAATCTTTACAACAATTGTATTTAGTTTCTTTTTATTTACCGATAATTTTCTTTCCTTGTGTAGCAATACGCGTTCTATCTAATGTGAGAAGCAAGTCTTTTCCTGGCGTCGTCTCTTTTACTATGAGCATTCCATCACCTTCCAACTCCAATAGGCGCATCAGAACAAAACGTGCGCGTGCGTGAGCCTGTATAAAAATATTTGTACCTTTTAGTTATAGACTCCACATCAGAAATAAAAACTGATGGACGTGGGTTCAATCCCCACCCTAGGGTGTTGATTTTTTTCTATTCAACTTTTATAATAATTTAAATAGGTACTATTTTAACCCTACCTGTAACCAAGCCTTTGTAGATGGTTGATACATCTCTGTAGCTTTCGCAGCACCATTCCAGAGTAAACTTAACCAGTTTACATATATAACATCTTGAGCTTCCTGGCCCGAATAACCAAATATCCTATAAAGGCAATAACAATAAATGAATGAGATAAGATTTTACGTGTGTCATCACTATCACAAGAGTGGTTTTCAATGAACAAATAGCGAGAGGAGTGTGCACTGTCAATCTGGATGGTGTACGTTTGTATCCTCAGACCGGCATAGTGGAGGCGACTGCTAACTAGCAATTATCTGTAGTAGCAGTCATTTCCATTCATGGACCGCACTCTATCTTAACATCAAGGCGGAATGTTGTCATATGCCGAGCTACAATAAATAAAAAAAATAACTAATCTTACTTCAGTACTTCAGGTTGCAATGACAAATAAAGTCCCACAGCTTCAGCTCTGCATTCTTCGAAGGCAGATCCGAGTGTAGTGAATTTGCTGTCGTAAGTTTCACCTTCTGTGTACCAGGATTCGATAAGACCACCTGTGAAAATAATTAAATGTTTATATAAAAAGTACCGGATCTAGCATTCCGCCTTGATTCTTTTTTTTTTCCTATTATCTGACCCATCTTTTATTAGGGAAGGTCTTGCTTTATATATATTTTTTTTGTTCCTCATATAAAGTTGATGATCTCTGGCAATGTTAAATGGGAAAGAAGCCATAGCTATTATATAGAGTATCCTATTGTTTAAGTCTATCTTACCAGTGAGCGGATTCTTGACAGTGTCCTTATTGAAATTGAATGTACCATCTGCATTCTTTCTTAATAATTTACCACTCCCATGTCCAAGTAATTCATGAAGACCAACTTGCACCTTTAGCAAATTACTTGTTATTAGACACATTATTAAAATGCAGTACAATTTATATTTAAGTGCCTGTACTTGTATCACAGGCACTGAGCGCAAAGTACTGTCACATTGGTACTGGTTAGAATTTAGCAAGGTTTGAGCACGTGACCCATGCTTGATCGTGAAGTTCATCTACTAGACCACGGCTTCTCAAATTATTTCTTGGTGGGCATTTTGGAGTGATAATGTACTTCTCTATCAATTCTCAATTTTTCCTAGTTCTAGTCTTACAGTCTTAGTTTCTTTATCATATGATGATGAAAAACTTACTTCAAAAGCGGCAACCCTGTATTTGTCAAGCAATTGCTTGTCCTCATCAGTAAGGAATGGTATAACAGATTCCTTATAAGCAGCGGGTATCACGTTACCCAATGATACATTTTTAAATCCCTCATTTTGACGAATTTCATCATCTGAAATAAATATTAGAATCATAATTACATTAATTAAATATTATAAATTATTGCCGTTCAAACTTTAACTTTGGTCATGCTGTTAAAAAATTAATTATATACAGTAGAATAAAGCTGATGTTATATAAAATGCAAACTCTACGGACTATAAAAACTTACAATTCGGTATATTAATTCCAGCTGGAATTCCACTTCCAGAGAAGGTTAGCACATCCAAACTTGTAAAATCAGGTCTTAAAAATGTATCCTTTTCCAAATCTGAACCCCAAGGTAATAATTTAAGGAATTTTTCTGCCCCATTGACTAAATTGCCAAATTTTTTGGACATTTCCTTATTTACCATAGCAACAAAACCTTCGAATTCTCCTCTCATACCTGCTGGATCTCTGTAGGTTTCTATGAAACCTTGATACCTACAAATTTGTAAAATCACAAACTATATTTTCTTTTTTATTAATATGATAGAAATCTGAAGTAATATATAAGTATAGTTAAGTTAAACATCCCGCTTTACGCGACCCCCGTTATGTGCGGTTTCGGTTTTACGCGTATTTCAAATTTTTCAAATTTCACGCTAAAATGGCTCTTTCAAAGAATTATTCAGGTTTGGACATATTGCAGAGCATAGACAGTGATGATGACCGTGTTATGAAAGTATTTTACAAGACCGTAAACGAAACGCAACCCAGAAGACAATAGATAGGTACATTTTTCCTTAAAAAAATGCATAATGTATGTATTTTGTACTGATTTCTGGTTATGCTTAAACGTGACCCCCTTATACGTGAATTTCACTTAACGCGAATTTTTGCGGAACGTATCCCTCGCGAAAGCGGGGTATTACTGTATATTAAGTAAAGCACAACTTGAAAATCGCATCAATAAATTTCGCCAAAAAAAAAACTACCACCGCCGGACTGAGTATGACAGTAATAATAATAACCTTAATAGCCTATTGCTATCAGTTAACCTCTAAGTTGTGTTACACTAAGTTAGGATATGTACTTTGATAATTTAAATAATAATAAAGTCTTACGTCTCAATAATAGGCCCCTTGTCCTTTATCCAGAACCTGCTCCCCTCTTTATGTTCATCAAGACTACCCTCCTTAAAACTATCAACATAATGTTTGAGCATGTTCTTTTCATTATCATTTGCGGCATAATTAATGGCCTTTGTTAAATTATCAGTGACAATTTTTAAAAGTGAAGAATAATCACCCCTTGTCACTTGAAAATACGAGTTCTTATATTTCTCCTTATCCATTGTCAGGGGTGGTTTTGCAGATGTTTCAGAACTAGCCAAATGGCAAGTGTAGACAGGTACTGAAAATAAATAAAAAAAACACATATTCAGATCCTAAACATTCCGGTACTGACCAAAGAGGCTATTAATAATAATTATGCCAAAAAAAAAACAATTTTAGGTAAAATAATTATCTGGGTTCAGATTAAAGTTTATCTTGAAACATTAAATATAAAAAAAAAACTATACACATGTGAATAAGGCTTATAAATTAGTTTGTGATCTCCATTATCCAATTTACAATTCAATATACTCACAACCATCATCAGCAACAGTTTTAAACGTTCTGCAATTATAAGCCTCAATACGTTTTGTTTTCAACCAATCATTTACAAGATCTGAATCCTCTTTAGTGCAGTTACTTGAGAAATAAGTTGTTATACCCTGAAAAGGTATAATAATTAAATGTAGACAAACAAACTGAGGTCCTGGATTTAAAATTAAAGTAGTATGCAGACTGATGGTGATAGACAGTCTGCTTAGGGTAATACCATTGCTAAAAGTCACCAGGTATAAAATGTACACCGTCAACTTTAATAGTGCACATTCATCTCAAGCAAACATAGAAGAGATGACCGTTACCTATAGACACTCTTAACTTAAACATCAGGAATGTGGTCACATGTCAAATAGTTTGTTTCAGGACAATGTTTGTGTTGTCCTTGTCCTGAGACTCATAGTACTGGGAATCCCAGTGGGAATATCATCATCAAATTCATGTACAAATTATGTAGCTAATTAAATTTTATACATATTACTTAAATATAATTTAGATTAGATTACCTTATCAGACATACCCAAACTTGTCAATCTCGGAGCCAAATTATACATAGCATTTTGCGTGTTTTGCCATAATTTAGTTATATGAGTATTGTCATTTTTATAAGCTTCGGAAGCTTTTACAATATCTTCAAATGCCTTGTTTGATAAGTTTGGAATAAATTTGGTATCACCAAATCCTTTGTAATTGCCGCTGTTAGCAAAAACACCACCAGCATAAACAAGGAATGCCTGAAAAATTATGATTTCAAGAAAACAAAATTAAAAATTTGCCTTTATCTTACTGCTTATTTTATAATTTAATGATTAATTACGAAATATTTATTTACATGTTCTGTTTCATTAATATTAGGTGCTTACATATCAAATTGGCGTTTTTCGTACTGGCCACTTTAATCACGATTTTCTCCTCTTTGGTAAGGAATTCCAAATTCAAATTTTCACAGCTATTTACTCATGTATTTATCCTTCGATGACCGTCATTCATTTGTTTTTTTTCTTCTGTTTTTTTCTGTTTGCGTCACTCATTTTACAAAATGGAAAACTTAAAATATCGCATTATTTACGAGTACGAGTTCCGCCGTGGCACTAGTGCTGCGGAAACGACTCGAAGGGTGAATGATGTGTATGACGGACATGTCGCAAAAGAAAACACAGTTCGTTTTTGGTTCCAACGTTTTCGTTCTGGAAATTTTGACCTGCAGAACAAGCCCCGTGGACGGCCTGAGACCCAAGTTGATAATGAAGTATTGAAGGCTATTGTGGAAGCGGATCCATCGCAAACCACGTCCGAGTTAGCTGCAGGCTGCGGTGTTAGTGATAAAACTGTTTTAATTCACTTGAAGCAAATTGGGAAGATTAAAAAGCTTGAAAGGTGGGTACCTCACGAATTGACTGAAGCAAACCGGCAAACGCGCGTCGACTGCTGCGTTACATTACTGAACCGGCACAATAATGAAGGTATTTTAAACCGAATCATTACCTGTGATGAAAAATGGATTCTTTACGATAATCGAAAGCGCTCAGCGCAATGGTTGGATCCTGGCCAACCAGCCAAATCCTGCCCCAAGCGAAAATTAACCCCAAAAAAGTTACTTGTAAGCGTTTGGTGGACTAGTGCCGGTATTGTTCATTACAGTTTTCTCAAATCTGGCCAGACTATTACGGCTGATGTCTATTGTCAGCAATTGCAAACCATGATGGAAAAGCTAGCGGCTAAACAACCTAGGCTGGTCAATCGCTCCACGCCACTGCTGCTTCACGACAACGCTAGACCACACACTGCACAACAGACGGCTACCAAATTAGAAGAGCTTCAATTGGAATGTCTAAGACATCCTCCGTACTCCCCGGACCTTGCTCCAACAGATTACCATTTTTTTAGAAATTTGGACAACTTCTTGCAAGGGAAAAAATTCAACTCTGATGGGGCAGTCCAAATCGCCTTCACAGATTTTATTGATTCCCGTCCGACTGGTTTTTTTAGTAAAGGGATCAATGAACTACCTATGAGATGGCAAAAGTGCATAGAAAACAATGGTTCATACTTTGATTAATTAAATATATTATATTTAAAAATATTCGACTTTTTGTTCCTCCCATACAAAACGCCAATTTCATATGTAAGCACCATTGAGATATATAACTAGAGGCGCAAACCCCATACATTTGACATGAAAAAGCCGTAGGCCGTTTCAAACGATTTGACAATGTCAATCTTAGTGTTGCCGGTATAATTAAAAATTTTCCACACACTAATTTTTTTTTTCTTTAGATATTTTTATTCAGTGTCGATTATAATATATCTAGAGGCATGCATTTTTAGCTAAATAAAATAAAGTTCAATGTTTTAATTGTTTAATATAAGTTGAAATTATTCTTTCTTAAAAATAAAATATTTCTTTTTTTTATATTATAATACGGGTTATGGGAAACGATGTTTTACTAGCAACACTAAATGTAAAAAATATCCCTAATTTTATTTGTTTTTTGGTTGTTTAAGGACAATATAGATGTTGAAAGGATATATTTACGTGTGAAACGTAATCCCGCTTTTTTTGTTGTGCATTTGGGATCGAGAATTGCACGTTTTCACCACATATTTGCCCATTATGAGTTTATATACGTCCTGTCAAATACCAACTGACAGAAAGCTTAATTATGGCTGTGGGCAGATCTTCACTCGCCTCACGTTGGGAGCGTTATTGCGCCTCTAGTATATATCTCAATGGTAAGCACCTAATATTTAATATATTTAAAACATTAGAATATTAATACATCAGGTGGAGTGTTGTCATATTATGCAGAGCTACAATTTAAAAAAAAATGGTGATATTTTTAAATGTCTTACCCTCCAATCATCATCATTAACTCCAGCAGCGAGAGCAGACTTTTTAAGATTTTCCAATGGCTCTCCTAAAAATATTCTATGAAGCAATGAGAAAATACGAGGAGACTCCGGACTAGTCTGCATAAGCACAATTAGGCCTCCATTCCAAGCAGCCTAAAGCAAAAATTATTCGTATTAGTTATCTCCTGTTATTTGTTTATTTAATTATAATAAATATTGTCCTATTACCTGGCTTAGGTAATGAGCGTAAAGCTTTTCATCTTTAGTTAGGTTATTAAAGGCTGTGGAGCAATCAAGCTCGACAAACCTTTGGTTGTTTGGTAAGGCGAAATTCGATTTATCTCCAGACATACCTAAAACAACATTAGAAGTTATAAAAAAAACCGTGCGAACCCCACAACTTTTAGGTTAGGTTTGAAATTGTAAAAACTAAAAAGATTAGATTTTGTCAACAGGTTATCGTTGATAATGAATTTGGAATTTATATAACCAAATTACTACCTGTAATTGAAGCAGTAACGTGCGGTAGAGGGTTTCCCGTACAATATCGCGGCCATTTTAATATAGCTGAGTCGGCTAAAGAATGCCGGCATTTGGCTAAGTTAACAGTTAGTCTTCTCAACATTGAATTTAAAATATATTAAATTTACAAAATCGTAGATTAAAAATCACATACAAATAACAATTTACTTACTTGAAAAATTGCAAAAAACCGTACGAAAACAGTGATTTTAGACAATGACATGCATTACTTGTCAAGTTTTAAACAGAGACACCAGAGACAATTAATTTTTTACACTATGGACTTTATGTTGCTGTTGTAGTTCCTGTGAAAGCGAAAGGAGCGTTATCCACGCAGCCAAGTATTTGAAATGATTATTTCTTATTTTTTTGTTAAATGTTTTGATAAAAAGCCAGCGGAGTGGAGTATTAGAACTAACCTAACACAGTTCTCCAGCCTCTAACTCACTTTACGCGATGAATGCGTTTAGTAAAATCCACACCAAGAGTACAGAGTGAAATAATAAAGAATTTGTTCACACTATAGCGAAGTCTTTTCTCAAAGTTTTCTAACTGCTGTATACGTTTTACTAAACAGAGAAAAAATATTAAAATACAATTTATGGAATGTCATTTTTGAGCATTGCATCTGAGTATGCATCATATATTGTAGCTATATTTTCTGTGCATTGTTCGTTGCAAAGAAATTGTATTCCAATAATTGTTGTATTCCAATTTCTTTTGGTTCATTGGTAGATCATAGACAATCGTCAACATCTGACGTCATCTGACGTATAATCCAGTATAATCTCTATGTAGTCTTCTGTGGTCTGTCTGTGTGTCTCTGATCTGTGATAGAGAAATACTTCATACGCGACACTGCTTATTTATAATTTATAAATTGAAATAGTTTTACTTCTCACAATCATAGCCATGTCTTAATAATAATGAATTAATTATCCTTAAGTATCTTTAAATTATATATTGTAAACATGAAATTTTGATTAATAACTGTAGTATAAAACTAAAGCATTACAATGGAATTTAATGCACAAAATTTGGAATACGCCGTATCTGTTTTTTATAATAGTGAACAACAGAATAAGTTTCAAGCACACCAGTGGCTGACAGCAGCTCAGCGCAGCCCTGAAGCTTGGTGTTTCGTGTGGGAACTGCTCCAAACCAACAAGGTCTTTTTAGTGTCTCATAAGCTGCCCTGAAGAATTTCTTAATTGTTTTATTTTATATCTGTATACATTTTCTAGAGTACAGAAGTACAATTCTTTGCATCTACGACTCTTCATACAAAAATATGTAAATGTTGGCTGGAAGTGCCTGAAGAAAGGCATGAAGAATTAAAAGATAAATTATTGCAAGCTATCTTTAATTTTTCTAAGGGCCCCAAGATTGTTTTAAATAGATTATGTATAAGTGTAAGTTGTATTGAATATTATAATACCTAAACAAGATTTTTGAATATAAATATATCTATATTTTATTATGGGTAGGAATTTTTATTAGATTATATTCGATGGCGTTTGCTTTAATATGAAAAGTACGACTACTCTCACAGCTCATAATGCTTAATAATGTATTTTGTTTGTAATAATTATGTTACAATACTGTAAAAAAACATTTTAATTTTAATATTTTCAGTTAGCAGCATACATATTGCAACAGACAATAAGTGACTTGGCAACCATTTTAAGACCTCTATCATCTCCGGAAAATATGTCTATTTTACTTGAAGTTTTAACTGTGATACCAGATGAGGTATGTCACGTATCTGGGGCTAAAGTCAAAAGCTAATTGACGGTTGTTGTGGATTGACAACAAAATTTATGGGATTTGACGTTTCGTTGTCACATAGATGACGGTGAAATGTCACCAAATACACTATAAACTTAATTTAACGTCACTCGATTTAACGACAAATTCCTTAAAACATCGAGATTACCAGACTATGGTTGGTTTACATTGTTGTCCATACACACTATGTAGCATCACACCAACTCTAAATAACGACCACAATATGTCCTTATTAAACAATACACAGTACTTTCCAGTTGCCAAAATTAATAAGAACTGCAGCTGTGTACGTTCTTTTGTTTGTTACCTTGACTGTCGGCATCATATGGATTGAAGATTCTGTCGTTAGGTTGTTATGTATAATGTTATATATACTTTATTGGTAAATAATATTATATTAGTAAAATAGTATTGATTCTTCTTCTCTCCATAGACAACTCTCTATAACGCTATAAAATGTGCAGTCCTTTCAGCGACACTGTTATATATACAGTTTACACTGTATTTTGTTTTCGATTCGATCAAGGGACAACTGTAGAATGGCTTTTAACTTTAGTTCTAGTTTATTAAAAGCATAAAAAGTTGCTAAACTCTAAATATGTATTTTCTTAGTTTACCAGCATGACAATGGGTACACAAAAGAGGACTAGGAACAAATTACTCTTAAAACAAGCATGCCCAGCAGTACTCGATGACATGTTGAGACATTTACAAACTGTGTATGTAAAGTAAGTATTAACATAAAGAAATTACTAGAATCTGCTAATCTACTAGTCAGTCATAGATGTGACTCTACTAGATATTATATCCCTGCTTTATATATATTTGATTAAAAACAACAAAGAATACTTTAAAAAAATAGTATTTTATTGATAACTATTTCTATTAGGTGTATTTTTTGTGGAGATTTTTGATCTTAAATTAATCTGAAGTCTGGCGTCCTCTGGAAACTTGCTGAATCCGATCATATTTTTATCATGTGCACCCATCATAAACACAGTTTGCACAATATGCTGCTCTGTGAGTCAGTTTGACAAGTAATGTTGGCCGTTCAGCTCATAAATATAGGTAATTGAATTTTTGCGAATTATATGCGAAGTAACTGCCAGATACCGAGTGCTGCCATTTCCACAGATACAGAGATTATACTTACTTATTTTCTTTGAAAGCTAGTTTTGTTAGCTTCTTTTTAGAAAGATTCTATATTGAATTATTAGTTTTAGTATCCATAGTTTACCTATATTGCTCGTATTTTTAGTAAAGAACAACCAAATGAAGATTCTATATCATTATGGATTGCTGTGGCTTCTTGTTCAGCGAGTTGGCTTAGTGTTACGACTGGAGATGCTAGTTTCGTCACATTACCTGAATGCATTCCAATTTGTAATGCACTGTTACAAATTGTACATCATATTTTTATGTAAGTATGTTCCAAAGCAAATTGATTTAAAAAATTACCATTGATTATTTACACAGATAATTGGTTTGAATTTCAGCTCAAATGAGGCAGTGAGTGACAGCGGTTTAGAGGCATGTGAAGCTGCATTGAGTGCAGTGCGTGCTGCTGGAACGGCACCAGATGCATGCAAATATCCCTCTGCAGCCATACAAATAATGAATGCGCTTGCTGCATTAGCTATGCCTATATTAGCCAGAGATAATGTGCCTAATTCAATCAATGAGGTGTGTATTTACACAATAAGTTATAATAATATTAGATTAGTTGTTTTGCTGTTAATTTGAGATGTGAGGATGATATCGCCAATTAATAGTAGAGAGAGAGAGAAGACGGATGTGTCAGTGAGGATGATATTACAATCACAAGTTTTTCGTCTGTAAGATACATTCCTGAGGATCATTTACTTTATGAAGAAATGTGCCCTTATGTGAACATTCGTCCTCTCAACCCGGCATAATGAAAGCAAATGATGTCTGCAGATAGTTATGTGGTATATTTTTAACATAAGACAGAGTATGCTTACATCTTGGACTTATTAACAAAAAAGAAAACTAAAATAAAAAATTTTAATCTGTATTTTTTAGGAACTGTTAGGAGCTATATTGACTTGTGCGGTCGGTTTAGGCGATTCGCATTCTAAGACAATAGTAACGGCATTAGAGCAACCTGAGCCGCATAAGGGAGTGTGGCAATTCCTAGAATTATTATTAGCTGGTCAAGGATCTCCGGGGTTTTATCCATTACATGAAACTCGATCTCAATTCGTATTTGGATTTTGGTGTACATTGCAGGTAAGATATCAAGCTGACATATAAATATAGACTAAACAGTTCATTTCATTCAAATCTGTATGCGCGTAACACTAAGATCGATTTTTTTCAAAATTGTCTTCATTCCATGTCATGTACACCTATAGTCTTATTTTTAATTAGATAGACAAATTGACAACTCGAAACATACACCACGCCTCCATAATGTTGCCACGTTAGAAGTATAGTGTTGTTACACGAATACTTTAATTGATTAATTGAATTATCTTAAAATGACATTTCGACTAGTAATAGCAAATCTACCTATTTTATAATTATTCCGACAATAAATATGTTAATAATAATAAAAACTTTCTTAACAACTTAGGAGTTTAATTTATCTCAGTAATTAATTACTTTAGAGAAAAAAGTACTAAGATAATTTCATTATATCACTACGCTTTATCGACTGGCATAACTTGCGAAACCATTTTGTGTGTGTAAAAAAAATCGTATATCACTTTTTTTTATCAATTTCTGTCCAATGTACGTCATCGAAATGTTCAATCACACACGATTGCGTGTACGAATTCATACTAGTATTTACTAAACCAGTCACAAACAACGAACAGAAAAATATATTAAATATAAAGTTAATTGAATTTTCAATTAAAAGCTGGGTCACAAAATTACAACACTATTTATTTTTTTCCAAAACTCGGCATCCCTTCAAATGTCATTGTTGTCTATCTAATTATAAAGAAGACTATAGTGTACACCCATGTCCTGTCAGCACATGTTGCACATCGTCTTCTCAACTTCTCTTCTCAGTAGCAGCAGTTGTTTCTGCTCATGGACCGCACTCTAGCTTAACATCAGGCAAAGAAGAATGGTTGTAAAGCAATTCTGAAGTTCTGTCTGCCTATAACATTTTAAACAATAGAATGTGAAAATAATTTCTTAATTATATATTTAAAGGACGAGCTGCTATGTTACTTTGATGGATCAACAAAAATAAATGATAAATGGCGCGGAATGTTCTCCCGATTACTGAATATATTAATTGAGAAATCAGAGGCACCGTCAGAGGAAAATATGTCACGCGATGATGCTGAATTATTGAGGTGTTATAGACAGGATATTACTGATGCTGTGGTAAGAAATAGTATTAAATAAAATCAGTTATTAATTTGCTAATAAGCTTCCAATCCTCTATATTTAATTAAAATTATTTATGTTCATTTTATTTTGATCCTCTAAGATACATCATTCAATAAAACCAAATCCACATTTAAATTAGCACAATTGTAATCTACTTGAACCAATGACTCACGGTGAGTCAATTAGAGTTAGGTTATTTAAGTTTTATCAGAGGCTGAGCGTGATGGATCAATAGCGATGTAATTTCTCCCGTCGTGATACGCTGTGATAATCAGATAATGCTAGACTAAATAATAGTCTAGGTCTAACTTTCACGTGTTTTCAGTTTTGCTAGTAGAACATATCGCTTAAATATTATAGAGTATATATAAGTATATAGAATATATATAATAGAGTATATAGAATATATATAATACACATTTAGAGTTGATTAAATAAGAATTCATTAACCGTAAGCACAGCCCTACTATGCCAGTACATCTCTACACTACAAGTCGCATTATTAGCTGCCCGCGCATAGAGGGGAGACGTAACACGTACATTGTAGACCAATAAACAAATCGGCGACTTTAAAAAAAATTTGTTCATTAAAATTAAATTTGTAACACTGTTACTGAAGTCAGTTTATGATGTGCACCATGTTGTGAGATTATATTGTTTCATTGAAAATACGCTCGCGAATTGCCAATTCTCAGTTTATTTTTCGACCTTTGTTTATTTTGTAAAAAATTTCAGATGTATTGTTTTGGTGTATTGGCGGATATAAGTTGGAGTATAATAAATGCAGCGTGGTCGAGTGCTACAACGGATGCTAAACGTGAAGCAGTATTACATGTGTTCCTAGCAATGGCCGACGCAGAGACACCGCAACCATCACCAATAATGATCAGAGATATGCTCACTAATGCTATACAAATGGCTAATACTACAAATAATGCTAGATTGCTAAATACGTCGCTGGAATGCTTAGGTGATTAAAGTTTTGTATTATATAGAAATAATAACAATATTAAGAGATTTAATAGCACGGTTATTTTGATTTTCAGGTGCATATGCGAGTTGGTTAGGTTCATTGAATGAAATTAACATCACATTTACTGAGCCAATAACTCGAGATGCGCTTCAAGCATGTGGATCTGCTTTACAAAAATGTCCTCAAGCGGCTGCATTGTCTTTGAAAAAACTTAGTACAGAATGTAGTGATTTAGCAGCTCCATTGGCAAGGGAGATTACAGCCGCTGCTCAGGTTACTCTTATATCATTTTTTTATGTATAAATCAATGTTTACATAGCGTCAAAAATGTAAATGAAATTTCAGGATCCTAATGTTACAAGTGACAGCTGGGTACGAAGACAATTATTGGGTGCGGCTGGGGCTGCACTTGCTGCTTCGGACCTCAATGTGGCAGCTCCATTGTTACATGAATTAGCTGATATGCTAACCAAAGATCTCATACATGATGTATGTTATTAAAGTTTTTTTTATTAGAGCTCAACATATGAGCGCTCTCCACATGGTGGTTAATGTAGAGTTGCAGTCTGTGAGCTCTAAATAGATGCACATTTGTCTCCTCCTGTCAGCATAGGGGAGGCGATGGAGTGTGGTGCAATAATAATAAAAACGCGTATACCTCAATCCATGACTTTCGTAGATTTTTTTAAAGGCTATTTTTCCGTAATTGAGCAGCTACGGCCACTCATTGTGCGTGAGGTGGACCGCTTCACTGCAACCACCCGATGTCTCCCAGGAAGGACAGGAGACTTCGCGTTACTATACACCACCAGGAGCGTCCTTGAGATCCGCGACTTTAGTGAATTAATCAGTAAATGAGTGCGTGTATTGCAGGTGACTGTGTGTAAGAGCGGTCGTGGTGCAGGCGCTGAGTGTGCGGCTGCATTGTTGCTGTCGCTGTCCCGCAATGTGTGTTTGGGGGTGACCTTGTTCCGCGCGTTATTGCCTGCATTGCCGCCATATGCCGACGAGCCCGCGCTAGTGCCCGTAATACCTATTTTAAGATAATTTTACACTGGTAAACAAAATCTAAAGTTGAGACCATTGACCAAAAGAATGATTTATGAAAATACGATGCAATAGGGAAGTGAAATGTTGAAAAACTTCTTCATCTTTATTTATATTTTTTGCAGAGTTTATTTACACTGTTACGACAAGCTTTGATTCAGCTGATGGATGATTGTCTGCCGTTTCTAGATAATATTTCTGAATTATCTGAGCGAGCTCTTTCTAAACATCCATGCGCTAATGGAATTGAACTTATTACGTTGGTAAGTTGTTATATTTAATTATTACTGATAATTATTACTATCTGATTCCTTCCAATTATACAACTGAATGGAATAAATAGAGAAATCTGCAAGCAGCAGTCACCTCTGCTATGCTATGTCGGTTTGTATGCGAATAATATAAGAAAAATATATTTTCAGATAGCAATGATGTTTGACAAACAATGGCCTGGGTGTAGTCGTTTACTACATTTTAGTTTGGCAACAGGTGCTAGAGTATGCGCTGCTGATGCAGCCACCAATTGTGACATAACACAAGCGTTGTTTACATCATTACATAAACTTACTAAGAAAAAACCACACTACATTGATTCCTTATATGATGTTTTGCCGCAACTTATCGATTTGGGTAAGTGTTTTATAAATCAAAGAGGATAGTTGTTAAGGTAAACGATGCGATAGATTTATATATTAATAAGAATAAAAGTGACAGTTACATTTTTACAAAATTGTTGAAGCCTCTTTTGATACTTTAACAATAGTCCATGTTTCTGCCTACCCTTCTGGGATCATACAAAATAAGATGCTTGAAAAAGTTCGCAACCGATTATAATGCAACTACTCGCTTGAGTACATTGAATAATAAAAATAGTGTAAATACTATTGTTACATCGTATATTAATATTAAAACAATACAAAATAGAAAATCTTTGAAGACCTAATGGTTGTACACAGCATGATTGAATAAAAACTATATAAATTAGTATATAAAAAAATATGTATATTAAGAGCGACCGTGGTCTAGCGGTAAGCCACGTGAACTCGCGATCGACGCGACCCGTGTTCGAGACGCTAAATTCTGACTGGTACCAATCTGCCAATCTTTGTTATATGTACTTTGGTCGCTCAACGCCTATAGGCACTATTAAAGAGTGATAGGCAGACTGATGATGGTTATTAGCCCAGCCGTCCTGGGGTAGTACCACCACTTTCGAATGTGACACCCATGAAGTGTCCTTATCGCGTTTCGGGAATATCTAGATGGTGCATATTTGTCTCCTCAAGCCGACATGACTAAAGCCGTGGAGATTACTCTGTAGTAGCAGTTGTATCTGTTCATAGACTACTGATATATGTAGATTCAATAGATGGTGACAATCGACAATAACATTTCAGGTTATGAGTGTATGAAATTATGGGAATCGAATGCGGCGCGTGCGGCCTGTTGGTGGATAGTTACATTAATAGAAAAACGACCGCATACAATACAATATCGCGCACCAGATATTGTTGTGGTGGCTTTACGTTGCATTGGTAGGTAATTAACTATTTTTCAGAATATTTTTGAGTTCAAAGTTCCTTTACCTCGTTACATTTTTATTATCAGGTGGGGCAGTACCCCGTCATCAAGTGGAGCCCTTAGCTGAGATATTATTAGTCATGAACCGCGCCCAATGGGAAGACGCAGATTTGGCGATATGGCTGCGACAAGCCTTACAACCCGAAGGTTTCCCGACAATATTTGCAACAAATGAATATAAACAAAAGTTTATTACTGCAGTCCTTAAGTATGTTATTATTATTATTTACGAAAAGTAACATTATTGCATTGTCATTTACATCATACTAATAATGGTGCAAATAAAATGACCAGCATTCATTTAACAAGGACAGCCAAGGTGGATCGAATCGCATTGAGTAATTTATCAGTTTGCGATTTTTTTGCGATTTGCACCTCGATTCTTCTTCATTCTTCTTCTATTACCATTCTCTCCACTCAAGTTTAATTTTGTATAGTGTGCATATCAGGCTTTAACCATGGCAATTAGGCTTCTTCATTTTTAACCTTTTTTTATATATTTCAGAGAGAAAAGCAATAAAAGACGTTTATTTGAGTCTGTGCAGGAGTTCTCTCTGGTATGCCGTGGTATGATTACAACTGAATACGCAAAAGAATCCCTTAATTCCAAACTGGCGATGCCATAATTTATCATGTAAATATTGTTATTTATTTTAATATATTTTTGTTAATTTATTTTTATTTAAATAAACTTCGTTAGAGAAAATTTTGTTGTTTTGTAGTTATTTGTGTTAACTTCGGATACTGGTAAAAAATAATAGAAATTATGATTTAATAACTTTTATTTAAATTAACATAAATGAAGCAAAAACTCGAAAAAAAAAAGCCAGAGAATATGGTGGTCAGGATAATATTAATTAAATTGTTATTACAATTTTTATCGTTTGCTGTTTTCGATGCTATTCCATAATATCGATATTTTTAGTTTTCCTATATATAGCGCCTAAAGTGGACATTTGGGAATTTGCCACGGCTAGAGGCGCTCAGACCGCATCCCGCCGCAGCTGAATTTTCACATCAAAAACTTTGTACTATTTGTTGTTGTTGAATGTCAAAAGTTTTAGAATCTAATAGTGACCTTATCGAGGGTTATACTAGGATATTTAATAACTGTCCTAATTATTATCGTCAATCAAACATAAAGAATATACAAAACAACATAAACTTAATATCTACGAAGACGAACACTCCATAGACAACAAGTATTCAAAGTTGATGAGTGCTTTTTATCAATCAATGCAAACAATCAATTTATAATGGAATACTAAAAAAACAATTATTAAATAATGAATATAATAAACCTGGGGCTAAAGTCAAACACAATCGAGTTGTCACTTGATAAAATCGAAAACAAAATATTTGGGATTTGACGTTTCACTGTCATCCAAGTGATAACAAAACGTCAAATCCTATACATGTTTTTGATCCGATCAAGTGACAACTCTCCATTGGCTTTTGACTTCAGCCCCAATATATCTAAATTTTAATCTATAATTATATTATAACCAAAATTCATGTAACTCTTTCCTTTTCTTTATTTACCATTATTATCTTATCGTCTTCCAATTAAATTGGTACAAGAATTCAAACATCATTTACAGGCGGTTGATTCAGTTCTGATGTATCATCCGACGTGTTTTCAGATATTGACAAATGGAATGTTAACAAATTGTTAATGTTATACTTTCCATTTGGTCCTCTCAAATAATTTGTAGCATCATCCAAACAGATATAGAAACAATCCTTCCTCGAGACATTAAATGAGAAGTTTTCTACATCACTATGAGTAGTTCTCATGTAGTACATTTTCCTCTGACTATTCCCTTTGATGCATACGTCATATCTGTACTTTGAAGCATATTTCTTAGGTCCAATGAATGTGACGTAAATAGTGAGATTCCATGTACGAAGTTGCAAATCAGCGCGCACGTGAAACAACTCTTGGAAGACAACCACTGCCCAACTACAATGCTGATCCCTGTTCATCTTCATGGAGAATTTGTGTTTTGCTCCTGAACGGATTTCATGATGAGCCTGAAATGTTTTTTTTTATTAAGCATTAACAAATCACAATTGATTCAGTGTGTCCATGGCATACCACACGGATGGATAATACCTTAAATATTGAAGAATGTACTGAATGAAGATAGTATACCTTGGATGCGGTAATGGTGCGATATAGTAGACACTAAAATAATGCACTCAACTGTATTGTAACGAAAACGTGTGTATATTACCTGAAGATGTTCTTTGAGCGCATGTCGTTGCATAGGTTGGTGTGTACATCGTGGCATAGGACACGCGTGTTTACGTAACAAACAACTGTCTTCATGTGAACGACGATGACGAAGATGCATTTCGCGAGAACAACCGTGACGACATGGATACAGTATTATCTCAGCAACCTGTTTAATGAAATACATTATTATTATTTTTAAAAAAAACTACATTTTGTGTACTTGTTTCATTTAAGCCAAAGAAATCATTGCCCATGCAGCCTGGTCTTTCTCATTTTCCGTAGTTTTGGCGGGAAAATAAAGACATGCAATATACCAGCAAGCCGATCTCGATGCGTGACTAGGTCAGCTCATGGATGTTACTCTTGAACATCTAACTGTCATAAATTCAAGTTTTTACTTTTAATTGCATCTATGTAAAAGTAAATACCCTCTCCATAGCTCTATTCCTGACTGAGGATAGTCCACTGCGGCAAACAGGGCAGGCCGTCAGTCGTCCTCTGCACCTGTAACACAAGAGATGCCCACGACGACATTGACAGATTGGTGGCTCCATATTCTCGAAACAGACAGGGCACTCCAGGAGCGTCAGCATGTTCTGAAAGTTAATTACATATTATTCTACTGATGACTTTGTCAAGGAATAATATTAAAGTTTCACATTGTATAGAAAGGTGGTACTTGAATAAAAATGTTCATATAAAAAAATTATTTGGTTTTCGCTGCTAATTCAATTGAAATATGCATTACTTACTTTATTTAATTCTTCAGGTTTTCTGCTCGCTGCTTCTAAAAAATTATATATTATATTTTTTTACATTCATTAGAATACAACAAAATAATAAATCAACATACCAGAATCCTCTTCAGCAATAGACTCTGAATAGTGTGGTGTTTCTTCTTCCACCTTCAGAAAGAATATATTTACATACATCTTATTATATCTACTCTAATTACATTCTATAATAACATGCTATATAATTTTAAATCTATGCTAATATTATAAACATAGAAAGTATGTTCGTTTGCTCCCTAGGAATCAAATCAGTTAGACCATTTAGCATGTAACATTTAGATGTAGAATGGGGCTAAAATAGGTCATAGATTTTTTGAATATGACATGACATATGACATCAACATATGACAACTGGCGACAACGCTCCTTGACAATGTACTCTCCTCTCTATTTTCTATTATTTTCAAACTGATCCTGACCAGGCCACTTCACGAATGTCACACTTGAAAGCGGTGGTACTACCCCAGGAAGGCAGACTGTCTGCCTACCACTCTTTAATTAATGTATATATTATACCATAGGTACTGATTGACCAAAGTACATAACACAGTTACATTGGTACTTGTCAGAATTTAGCAAGATGTGAACACGGGTCTCATTCATTCAGTTCTACAGCTAGACCACGGCCACTCTAATAAGGGTCTATAAACTTGGAAACGCTAAATACATAGGAGGTTGTGAGAAACAGCTAGTTTACCTCAACATTATTAAGTGGTGTTGGATCAACTTCAGCATCTTCTAGTACAACTGGTGCTCTATCCACCTCTGGCTGTTCGAGAACTAAAACAATTTCATTATATATCAATCAGTCATTGAATATCATAGATATAGATTATGTATATCACTATGTACATTTGGGGATCTTTCAGGAATGAATGATAGTAAAAGTGTTACAAACTTACGGAATGAGCGGCAAGTGAAAACAATGCGGCCACGCCTCATAGCCTCAAGTGGTTTATGACACTATTATTTTAAAGTCATGGCAATGCACACAAATGTTCTAAGAATTTATATATTTGTTTGCAGTGCAATTTAAAAAAATACTATACTATATACTATAAATTAAATATTAATCTTGCAAGTGCAACCATCAAACAATATATACAACATCAAAATGTACATACCATGTCTCCCAATTTCCTTGAGTTCATTTAAGAAGTTACGTGCCATGTTGATTGGTAAATCTGAGAGAAGGCCCTCTGTAGGACTATCTGTATGTTCAGGTGGTGACTCATCAGCATTTCCTTAAACCAGTTTTTTTTTATTGTAATATTTTTTATTTTTTATTTTTTTTTTTTTATTTTATTTATTTTATTTTACAATTTTTATTTTACATAAAGAACGAGGAGTTTAGTGGACCCACACTAGGCATAGCCTGTCCTGTGTGTCCAAGGTTAGACAGATTTCCTCCAGTGTCATAATTACAGAAAATTTCAAGCTCACCATCACCATAAAAATAACAAATTAAACTAAAACTAAATACAACAATAAGTAGCAACTACACTAACCACCACCATCAAATAACAAATATTATAATGCTAAAATAATAATTAATTAACACAACAACTACTTCAGCATGGTATTTGGAAAAACCTATTTATCCACTCTTATAAAGGACTCTGTATGAAGATAGTCCCATGTTAAAAGTTGTTCCTTCATTTTTTGTCTAAATTTCCGGACCGATAAAGCGCCGACATTGAATTTGCTTAGGACTTTATTATACATAAAAGGGCCTAAAAATAGGTTGAACCGCTGAGCATAGGTGGTTTTTGTGGCGACGATCTTCACTGCCGGAATCCGAGCCTTCTTTATATTTTTGTTTGCCAATATAGTATTACGATGCATCTGAGTGATGATTTTTAGTATATAAAGTCTTCTAACACTAAGAACCTGAGTCTCTCTGTACAGTAGGGTTGTTGGGTGTCTGTAAGGCTTTTTAAACGCTGTCTTCAAGATAGCTCTTTGAGATCTTTCTATTTTTATGAAGGCAGACGTCGCGGCACCACCCCATGCAAGAATACAGTAAGTAAGAACTGATTCACATAGAGCTACATAGATTGTTAACAGTAAGCTTTTATCTATTACATCACGGAGTAACTTTATGCTATATATTAGTTTTCTCGCCCTACCGGATACCGCTTGAATGTGATTACTGAACTGATATATGACACATGACTTGACTTTATCTGCCTGAGGTAAAGCTAGAGTGCAGTTCATGAACAGAAACAACTCTTACTACAGATAAACTTCTACAGGCAGCGGTCGCCTCTGCTATGACGGCCTGAGGTAATGACAATCCAGGTTGACAATGCATATTTCTCTCGTTATACCTGGTTACCTCCTAACTGATTCCAGCACACGACAAGGCCATTTCACAGGTATTCACACCTCATCAGGCAGAATATGGTTTCATGCCAATTTACTATACAAAAAAACGTAAATATATGATTAACATAAAATCTTACGATTTGAATATGACTGCTCATTTCTTTGTGATGTTTCAGATACAAATGTATGTTGTGGATTGACCCTTCCTCTTTGACGTAATATGTTTCGAAACAGGGTTGTTGGACGACGATAGAGACGCTTCATTGCAAGCTTCTCTTGTAAGGGAAATGTAATTTCATCACCACGGAAGGTTCTATAATAATAAAAATTTACTTCTATATATTTGAATTATCAAACAGTTTTCACTTTAATGTGTACTTATTAAATTTAGGCTTGTTACCGCAATTGAATCAATTTTCATTTTGTTTTGCATGTGATGGAATTTGACACATGAATTTTTACATTTACAAATACACAATATTTCATTTCATCACAAAAGAATTAGTTAAAAAAATTGATCTACCATCTGATATATACCTGGTGGTACCCATACAGAATATATTTCAAACTATTATACTTGCCTGACTGTAAACCGGCGAGAGCTCGGTCCAGGACCCATTTGTCTTGATCCTAAAAAAATAATTTAATGTAATCTTTCAAAATTCTAAACAACATAAGCTTTATAGATACAGTTGAAATTCTATTTGTTTTATCTTTCCAGATATATTTTAGGTATTTTTAAAAAATTGTTTTTGTATTACTAACTACTAACTTTTTGAGTTTCTTTGTCGAGTTTTCTGAGGTCTTCTCCTCAATGGAGCCTTTCCAAAGCCTAATGTAATTGTAGTGTAATGATTTGACATTTTATTGGGCTAAATAATGTAGTTTCAAAAATTCACAATCTAAATACAGCATCAATTTATTAATTACATGTTAAGTACCTTGTCCACTGTCGATGCCACTACTCGTAGAAGGCTGTGCCTGTTCATTTCGCGAAGTTTCCTGGTTATTTATATCATATTCTGTTAAAATAAAAATTATGTCATGAACTTTCAATGTTCTTTAAATAAGTCTATGATAAGTGTGATGAAACGCCAGAGGAACGAAAGTAAACAAATCTTAATAATTCGACCTATGAATATATTTAACACTGCGCATCTCATGTTATAGAAATATTTATAACGTGTTTACTACTATAAGACTGCAACAAAATAACTATATAAGATACTTGCCACCATCCTCGCCTGCATCCCAGGAATCCATAATTCATTCACAAACGTATGATCTGGGTAACTGCGTTATTATTGCTCTATAGGAATAATAAAAAGCCTTTCGCAACGATGACAATTTAAGGAACAATGACAAGAAACAATGACAGATGACAACCGAAACCCAACAAAAACAGAAACCACCCGTCTCAAATACATATACGTGTGATCATAGACAATTAACGCGTGACGTGCGTGTGATAGAAGAATATGAACGGGATATGACGACATCGCATTTCCCGTTCACAATCCAATTCAATCCATAAGAATCACTACTATGCGTATGGAGTGGTCAATAGTGCGCACTTATAGAATAAATCTATTATGGTGAATACCATTTATCCCTTAAACTCTGACCTATTTTTAAAAAATATAATTATCCTTAAAATACTTATGTCCATATGTAACATATGACTTAACTATTACTATCACGTTAAAGTAGTGGTTAAAGTTAAAATTGGTTTGCTTCAAAAAAAATCTGTCACATTTGACGATTACTTTAACCTTAACCGTTACTGGCGAATCTCGGCCAGTCAAAGTTAAAGTAATAGTTAAATCAATGTCGCTAACGTCAAATCTTTGAAAAGCCGCTCTTGTTTATATTGAGAGAATTCATTTAAATCTTGTATTATTTATCTAAATTTGTTCTTATATCTAGTTATCTATTTGTATCTTGTATAGTTCATCAAACTTACAGTTTATTTTCCAGAAGAATTTTGAGATTATCCATTACTCAGCTGCTTCTTTGACTATCTTTTATAAATTCCAAATATTTTGTAAATACTAAAACACGATACAAATTTTTCGATTCTTTTTTTTTTTAATTCTCCCGTTCTGGGAAGGCAAAGGGAACAAAGACCATACAGCCATGTCTTCAATAATATATATATCTCATTTGTAGTAAATTCTTGAAGTTTTTACATCAAATTGCAATGGTGTTTTACAATTTGACGCTTTCTTGGAGTATTTGGCGGCAATTCACCCGGTCACGTCACAATATGAGCGTTTTCACGGCGTGGGATAACCACAAAAAAACCGCTTCTGTTGCCTCATATAGAGTGAATTTTAATGTTTCCACAATTACTCACATGCGCAGCATAAAATTACGCAAAATAACACCAATTTTACACAATAATAACCGCTAAACTAATTAAGGAAAGGGATAAAAAACACTTCAACCTTCCCGGGCAAAAGCGCGCCAAACACTCTTCTTTTTTTCTTTTAGTTTTTACGGCATTATAAACACCACGTTAAAAATAAATTCACTCGAAGTCGGCTCGATAGTTTCACAAATAATTGCCACAAAAAATATATTTTTTTCTATGATTTTTCGGGAGCAAAGAAATTGGAATACAATAGAAGACATGTTGAAAATAACACAGAATATCTATAGTCTGCACTCTTTTAACTCACCAAATACTGAATACAAAATGATGAGACAAATATATACGGGACAAGACAGGCTAAAATTGAAGTGTCCAGTTTTGAGGCAAATGCATAGATTATAGACTATTGTATAGAAGTAAAATAGGGATGTAGTCAATACGTATATCGAGATGTAAATGCAAGCATTTATCGACTCTTCTATTTACTCTATGACCAATTTTTTAACACTTATTATTTATAAACTAGTTATTTAATTTGTAGCAGTTGTAGAAAGATGACATACCAATTTTAAAAAGTCTTATCAGCTATAATTATATCAGTGATAATTATAAAAACTGGACAGAAAAAAATCCCTTAATAAAGGTCCAGCGGTAGACGTGGGCGGTGGACTCACGGTTGATGAGACCCGTGTTCAAATCTCACTAAAATTCTAACCGGTAGTGCCCAAGCACTATTCAAAGAGCGGTAGGCAGACTGACGATGGTCCCATATTAGGCCGGTCTGCCGTCCTAGGATAACACTATCACTTTAAAGTGTAACATAGTCGTATTTCGGGATCAGCTTGGAAATTACCGGATGTAACGATAGCACTGCCAACCAAGATGGCGTACATTCGTCTCGCACTATAACTTAACATCAGGCGGAGTACTATCATACGTCAAGCTACTATAACCGGCATTGTCTACCTACGCATAACGTCAGAGGTATTTAGGTAGTCGTGAATAAAACTATTTCTCAATCAAAATCAGTATATTTAGAAAACTATTGGATTGGTGGAACTTGATTGTTTAAAGCTGTTAGGAGCAAAATGCTACGAACAAAGTCTAGAGTGTTTTGTCCATATAAACTCCAATGATTTTTATCAAATTATTTCTTAATAATTCATCTCTCGAAAATCTAAGACAATAATAATAATTATT
Source organism: Tinea pellionella (assembly GCA_948150575.1). Taxonomy (NCBI): domain Eukaryota; kingdom Metazoa; phylum Arthropoda; class Insecta; order Lepidoptera; family Tineidae; genus Tinea; species Tinea pellionella. The sequence goes on from OX411250.1 coordinate 3,506,726, forward strand.
AATAACAACAATAATATGTAATGTAAAACACCCATATGTAATAAAAAAATAATAATTTAAAATATCGATATCCGTCTAGGACATGAAATAATATAAAAAAACAACACTAACATAACCTATAAAACGAATGTTTAATTTTTAAAATAAGACGGTTTTATTGATAACATATATTGCCTACAAATAAAATGTTATATGAGAATAACTGCCCACCAAAAATTATACTAAATTAGAAGAGTTAATATCTTAGAAATACTCAAAAACTTTTTAAGAATATTTACCGGTGAAAACTCGTAAATTCCTCATTATTTTCTTTACGAGAGGTATGTGAATGGCAACCTAGTACTATACAAGCCATAACAATTCACAATATTTAAAATTAAAGAAATAACTTAAGAAATAAACAATAAAAAATACAAAATAACGAAACGACACAAACGTAAACAAATCCAAATGAAACCCGACTAAAAAAAGAAGTGTGTCAAACTGTGGATTTTAGAACAAAATTCGAAGTTTTTTTAAAGTAGTCGGTTAATCAAAAAATAATGACCAGAATGATGACCAACTACTACAAAAATGATGACACTTCAAGGAAAAAAAAGGCAACAAAGGCGTTTCTATCTCTTTTTGTTGCATTTAATATCCTGGTAAGCTAAAAGAGCATAGAGTATCAGTTTTCTGCTGCTCTTTTGACGATGCTTCTATTATATTCCAATTTCTTTGTTCGGGAGAGAACTCCTCATTACACCAGCAACCCTTTTAACTATAACGAATTAATTTACACGATGGTGCAACGCGCGTGGAGTAAAAGTAACTGTCAAAGTTAAAGTAACAGTCAAAGTTACTTTAACCGGCCTTCTCTGGTGCAAACCACCCTAACAGCAAAAGTACTGTCGTGTGTCGACGGCTAATTTCGTATTAGGCCTGGATTTGATATTTCTTGATAAACTCACTGTTTGATTCATTGAAAACTACTAGTTTCCACAAAATACAACATGGAAACGTTTACAGTGAAGCAGTGACATCCCGACCGCCTCATAAATACTTGTGGGAAGAAAGTATTCCTGTATTAAAATAGCTGCACGAAACTACGATTACGAGCTACAAATAAGAAATAATGGGCATAAATGTCAAACCACTCTAACTAGCTAAATAAAAACTATAATTACTATTCAAGAAATAGTTTAATATTTATCCTAAATCTCCCGACTATCCTGGGTACCGATTACAAACCGAGCTCGCCGTGAGCAGCTGACTTCCTTCAAGCTTGCTTTGTAATGTAATTGGAGTGGGCATTCCCTTTCGTTTCCAGTCGAAAATAAAATAACGTACAGCCGATATTATGATAACTAGCTATGGAAATCACAGAACAGAATATAAGAAATATATTTCGCGCATTTGAGAGGCGCAAAGGAGCGCGGTTTATACTTTATAGTGTAAGTCGTCACGGCGCGCGGCGTAACGTGAGAAGAAGACCGCTTAAAATCAAGTTTGATGCGATATCCCAGAGACGAGACGATTAGTGGGGACTGTTTCGGAACAAAAGTTGTAGTGGAATCTGACAAAAAAAATCCTCATGCAAGCCTTGATCAGTAAGATCCTTGATCATACTTCCGTCTCACTCTTTCTCGCGGGTTACTGCATAAGGCTAAAGCTAGAGATGCGGGGAAAAAAGGTTTCATACATTGTGAGCTGATTCTTTTTGTTGAGATGGTTTAAAGTAGTAAAATGACAAAGTAAGTACAAAAAATATAATTATCATGGTCGAATACACTCAAACAATTCTTAAACAAAAAAAAATTATGAACATTAATTGAACTCAGTATGTTTAACAGCAATTTTAAAAATTGCAACAATTATATTTATTTTGATTTAAAAGTAGGTAGTATTACCACTTCATTAAATCAGGTAACATTTTTAAATGGAAATCACAATAATCATAATATTAAAAAACAAAAATGACTGAATACACGGTACGATTCTTCAGTATCTATGATTAAACTTCATCTGGAATAGATACTTCACATTCACTTGTGCCACGTCGTATACGATAAACCTGAGGTGGTATTAAGGAACATTACCTTTTATAATAGCTATACTATCCTAGTGCCTACATCATAGTTACAAAGAACAATTGATAACAATGACAAATTGGGTAACGAAGTCTACCAATTGGCGATGACTTTGTTTAAAATCTAACCCAAACAAAGAGTGGTACCTAGGCAGACTGATAATGGTCACCACCGAATGTAACACCTGTGAAGTAACCTTGTCACATTTTGAGATTAGTTTGGAAGTAGCCAGGTATATACGAGAGGAGTGTGTACTGCCAATCTGGATGGTGCACATTCGTCTTCATATCGGAGGAGACTTGTTGTTTCCGTTCATAGACTGCACCCTAGCTTACACCAGACAGAGCGTTATTATATGCCCAGCTACAAAAAATAAAATTAAAAACAATTATAAAAATTTATAATCTTGTCTCTTGTTATTTGCCAAGAATATAAATTAACAATAAAAAATAAATATATTTTAAAAGGATACTCATTATAGAGTAAAGAAGTGTTCAACTTCTTCTCTATCGGTTTTCCAAGTGGTACAATAGTGCCACATTCCAGGACATGGTTCTCATCTGGATTAGGCATTGTGCGCCCTTGGCCCCAAACTGAATGTTTACCAGGCGGCAGTTTAGTCACATTCTCAGATTGAGTGCATTCTTTCCTGTAAATCAATGATATTAATAAAAGCATTTTGTAGCAAACAATAGACCGTGAGGTGACCTAGACACGTTTCGAGATTAGTTTGGAAGTATGCAGGTAGAACGAACCCGGTGTTCATTCATCTTCTAAAGCCAGTATAGTGGAACTGACTGTGGCCTGAAGGCATTTCTCTGTAGTAGTAGTTCAGTCCACACATGTGCTGCACTCTATCCGAATATGAGGCAGATTTTCATCACAAACGCATATTTCCGCAAAGTAACGCCTGATACTATTAAACATATTAACGCATATACAGCCAGTATGCGGGCTGCATTATAGCTCGTCTAATCTTTCAAATACATCAATTTATTTATTGTGAAAAAAGACGGAATATGTAGTGATACTCAAAATATAGGCTATTATTTAATTTGTATCCTACATTAGGTCCTTGTGTAAATTGTTATTAAAATTTTGTATTGTAATAAAAAAATCAGTCTTACATTTCACCAAGAGCAACTTCACATAGCAGCATTATTCCGATAGGGTTAGTTCTACTAGTGGCACAATAATTAGCTGATTTGGAAACCATATCAGCAAAATAAATGCCTTTGCCAAACATGTATCCGGTGACTGGGGCTTCAGGCGGGGCGATGCGCAGACCTGACATGGAGAAATATTAATTACTACCTACTAGAAAGTTAAAATTGGTTAAAACCTAATTTGGAGGTGATGTATTTTCAGACATTTTCGTTTTTTTTTCTTAATATTTCAATATACGTCAAGTAAAGATGAAGTGGTGACACGCTCACTTAAATATTGCCATTTATATTCGAACCAGAATGTACAGACTGCAAAATAATCATGTATGTAAACAAAGTAAAAAGAAAACTTTATGTTCTGACGATACAGCGGCGTACCGAACTAATATTATTAATTATCATTTATTTTACCTTGTGAGAGAATTCCAGCAAAGTTAGTGACACGCGATCCGTGCCACAGAAGACGTCGGTTATGAAGTTTCTTAAACGGTTTGTAGCGTTTATCTTCACCATGACGGACCACTTTAAAGACCTGAAATAATTTAATTTGTTATTTTTCGAATTACTGTGAAATATTGATTGTCTCAGATAGGCGCCAATTTCACTAATATATCCTGGGGGAAATTCTCAAATGTAGTACTTATTAAGATTTTTGTTTCTATCACTTTTGGTTTCTACAAATTTTTTAACCAATTTATTATCATAAATTTCACAATAACTTTAAACATCGTTTAAATTATAAAAGATATTGGTTAACTTTATGTATAATACACTAAAGTTAACCAATATTTTTGTTTTATGTTAAAATATGAATTTTAAAGGCTTGTTTAAAAATTTTAAAAAACAAAAGGCTTTATTTCTGTGCAGATCATCGAATCGAAACACAAAATATATGGGATTTGACGTTTCACAGTTGATAAGGAAATGTCGGATCGCATACATTTTGTTGTCGATTCGATCAAGTGACAACTCTTGATTGGCTTTTGACTTTAGCCCCTGAACACATTAGTGTGTGAATGTATTGTAATGTAAAATATAATGTACGCCTGCTTACCTGTTCAATATCAAGAGTATATTGGCTGTGTGTAGCTGCATGAGTATTCTTCACATATTTCATAAGTAACTGATACTCGGAGGAGTCTTTATCGAGCGGCACTATTTCCGTCTTCAATTTTAAATAATGAGTTTCAACTGGACTATGAGTTGTATCTTCCTTTGAATCTACAAACAGAACAGTCAAATTTTTATTTTCGATTTTTGTTGTAGTTTATGTTACAACATACAAATATATTTAAGAGTAGTAGGCAAACTGATGGCTGTTTTTAGTCCAGTCTGTCATCCTGGGGTAATACCACCATTTTCGAATATAACACTCGTGAAGTGACCTTGTTGCATTTGGGGAACTGTTTGGAAGTAGCCAGGTATAACGAGAGAAGTGAGCACTGTCAATTTGGATGGTACACATTCGTCTTCACAAGCCGGCATAGCGGAGGTGACTTCTGTATGTTTATTTAAAAATTTAAACAATCAAAAAAACCTGCTGCAATCACAACTATGAACAACAACAAGTAACAATAGGAAACTATAATTTTAACTATTGGGAAAGTTTGCTTCTTCTCCTACTCCTAAAGATGTCTACAAAAACCAGGTACAACCCCTGCTATTGTAGTCTTTTATCCAGTGCACATGATGACCTAAACTTATGTTGGCGATAGAAATGGTACGAAAGCGTGTTAATGTAATAATAAAAATACAAATTATATATATTTTGTATGATGTTTTTCACTAAATGTTACTAGAAAATTAAGGATTGGAATTCCGTATAAGTGCTGAACACGGGTTATCCTAGTGAAGTATGCAGGAACAGTATACTTTCGCTTCGACCACATCCATTACTCCCCTCATGCGTGCACGTCGGTTGAGGGTGCTCCTCATCTGACCCTTTCTTAGCAGTTGACCGATCTGACTGAGAAAGGTCTTCCTAGTGCGCCCCCTTCCGACGCTGCCATCCACTTTCGCACGATTATTTCGATAATTTTTGTACACATTAATAAAATAAATAAATAAAATTTGTAAAACCTACCAGTATTTAATAAACTGTAGGCGAACTCAATTTCTAGTAGATTTTCTATCATATCACTTTTAGCTTTGATGGCTTCTACGTTATCCAGTAGGGGTGGATTAGCTATACCAAAATTGTGCGGTATCAGAGTGTAAAAACTATTAAAAAATAAATATAGAAATTAAATTCATTTTAAAAATAGTATTCTAATTTAATCATAACGCTTTATAGTACAGAAGGCGGAGTATGAGTCTACATTTATGTTGTCACGGCACGGCCTAAAGTGATATCTCTCCACATCTCGCTTAATTTGATTTTATTTACCTCGGCGGTCAAAATAATATTGCCTGATACTTGGTCCTCAGAGGAGCTCTTCCGTATTATTATGTGGGATAAAGTGTGATTCACACAAGCAATGGTAAAATTAAACATACAGCGGCCGGCAACAGTTCAAATTGGCTTATTCATTAGTTTTTTTAATAATAAAAATTGGTATTTCTAGAATACATACCTATTGGTTGCATCAATAATTTTATTTTGGCTGACAGAACCTTTCTCAATGAGCTTCAACAATTCAGAAAGTACTTTATACCCTGTCTTGATCTGTTTTTTAGAGAGTTTACCGAGTGGCATCTTTTCTGTATCAAGCTGATTATAAAATAACAATAAGTTAATTATCGTAAGAGCTAGAGAGGGAATGGAAGAGGGAGATTGGCGCGTGTTTTAGAAGTTTTAAGAGAAAAGGAAAAAGAAATCAAAAAAGATAAAATAACATACCTATTTAGTTAATTAATAAAATGAATTTAAAATTATTAAAAATTATTTTCCTATACTTAATTATTATTTTTAATACATATAAAATTTTATAAACACCTCGAATTCCATCAATGTCCGCCTCATAACATCAATATCAAATATTTTGATAACAAGCGTCTGCACTGGTATTGGTAATTTAGAATTTTTATCTGTTGCTATTTCGACAGGTTTTTGTTCATTATCCTCGTAGTCTACTTCAATTGGAATGTAACGACCTGGCACCTAAAATTTATTAGATTTTTTATGCCTGTACTAATCTAGTGCAATACAATACAATACAATTGTCACGTCTTCTACCCACAGGGATCTAGTGTACAGGTTATATTATAGGTACTGAGCGACCAAAGTACACATAACATAATTACATTGGTACCGGTCTCAATTTAGCGAGGTTTGAATATGGGTCTCATTGATTATGAGATCCGTCTTCTACTGTTAGACTAAGATCCTCAAGCCGGCATAGTGGAGGCGACTGCTGCCCGCACAGGTTTCTCTGTAGTAGCAGTTGTTTCCATTCATGGACCGCACTCTAGCTTTACATCAGGCGGAGTGTTGTCACATGCCGAGCTACAATAAAAAAAAAAAAAAAAAAAAAAAAAAAAAAAAAAAAAAAAAGATCGATAGTTGTTATTATCGCTCACTGAAACGAGCATAAAGTACATACTTTCATAAACATATCTCTGCATTCCCATGGATTATCCGTTTTCTCCATATAAATCTCTTCAAACTTGGCAATAGCTTCTTCTACATCACGGTATTCGTCCACTTTGCTTCCACCTATTTTTGTACCTATTCTTCCCCAAGATTTGAATAACCAATATCTAAAAAAAAATATATTAAACGGATTTTTCATTAAAAGAGTTAGGTAAGTGTGAGATGAGATGATTACATAATCAAAAACTTACTTCTTTTTATTATCAGCTTCCAATATTTGCAATTTGTAGTAAGAATTTTTCTGTGCAACAACATCTGTCTGACCGAGCACTACTGTGTATTTAGCATTTGAATCCTTATATACATGAGCTACATCTTCCAAACCGGAGTCAGGATCTACTGCCGTGCCACCTGTAATTCACATGGTTAATGAATTCAAATATCATATTGTCTAAATTAAACTTTCCCTCGTTTTCTCCTATTATGACATTGTAACCATATTGTCTATAACGCCAACAGTCAGGCAGAGTCCCAGTCAAGTCAAAAATAGCTTCAGCAAATATGCTGAATCTATTAAAATATCCAAAGAAGTTTTACAAGGAAAAAATATGTTTACCTATTTTAAACCATTATTACAAATTCGCACACTTTGTTAAGTGCATCAGTTCAAATTCGAAATCATGATAAGGAATACAATATACCTTTAACTTTCAACTTTGTAAGAGCAGACTTTCCAGACTTCACATACATACTGCCAGATTTGGCAATGGATTTACCATCAATTACATCTTGTGGTACTCTCTTAAGAGGCTGTAAATTAAGTTTAGTTATCTATTGAAAACCCATTTGTAATCGTAGATTAAAACAAATAGAGCAAGATACGGTTATATTCACTGTTGTTTACTCTTGAAAGTTGACACAACCACATGCAGTCACCAAAACACAATATTGATACTCATGCATAAGAAATGAAGACATAAAGACGTCAGAGTGAATACTGTCGCTCGTTTACATGGTATCAAAGTATGTCAGTTAGACCTAATTTGCGGGATCGTGCATAAAGTATCTTTTTGTTTTAATCTAAGTCTACAATCCAGTTGCTACTTAAGAAGATATGAGACTCACATCAGATCCCCACTCAGCAATGTTGTTCACTTTAATCAATTGAAGACTATCAGCAATTGTTCCTTTATCAGGGTCTATTAAATCCAAGTAAGTATCTTCGACAACCTAAAACACAGAATTTTAAGTGGCCCTGCTAATTGAGACACTTATAAATCTATTGTCTCCACAGTTCATTCTGATGTTTTTTTTTTCTTTTTTCAGGACGGTCAAGAGGGTTTAATAATAATATTTAATAATTTTGCTGGTTACCAGTATTTACATCCAGCGATTAGGTGAGCTTGCGCTGGTGTTAAGTGTGGAATCCAGGAGAAAAGAGATCCTGAACCTGAACACCTGGTATTACATTGGATATTATAAGCTATATTAAACTTTTAATTGGAATTATAGAATAATAAAACACCTCAATATCTTTCTCCTTAATTTGCTCCATCTTATCAGGCATTTTATCGACATCTTTCTTTGTTGAAATAACAGCAGCAATTTCATCATGAAGTTTGCTGGCTACAGAACCTCCGAGTTTAAGTATTCGTTTCTTTAATTCTTCCTTTGGTGTCTTCACTTTACCATAGATGAAGAATTGTAGATTTTTTAAAGGTGGAATTGGCCTTTCCTTTTTTACCCTGATAATTAAGAAAATACTTATTAGCAATCATATAATAAAGCTAAGATGAAAGATGAATTATATGTGCAGGACACATCAATAATAAACTATTTCATAGGAACAATAAAAGTTTTGAAAGGATTTTTTCTCAAGAGAACACTTCTAGATTTTAGTTTATTTTGTAAGAAAATAAATCTACATTCCTCATCAACAAACAGTTTTAATATTTATACCCATGTTATTGAGTAATTAAGACTTTTTCTAATGCAATATTTGAGGTTATTAAAAGCTTTAATAATTGAAGATATCTGTTTTTTTTTTGTGATTAAACATTGTACATATATTGATTGGTAATTAATGAAAATGAATGAAAAAATAAGATATTATTTTAGAATATTGCTTTGTTGGATATTATATTGGATATCAAGTAGACCCGAAAATGGACATTGTCCTTTGCAAGTAAGGTCAGCAAAATAAATCTATTATTTTTATATTGAATATATTCATGTTCGCTCACCCATCAGCTGGTTCTTCCTTCTTAATAACAATAAATTGAGGTTTAGGTTCCGATTTGAACAGCCGAACGCCAACTTTTGCTCTAAATTTTTTGAATGCTGGCTCACTTTTATATCCAGTTGGTACAATGAAAGGAACTCTTTCTGGCGCTTGTGTTACATTTTGGCATTTGCTCCATTCACTCATGTTGCCTGTTCGAAAAAGTCAGTGCTTTAATACTAATGGCATAAAGGAGAATTTTGAATAAAAATAAGATAACAATTTATTTTTTATTTTATTTAAAGTTTGCAGAAGATTTTGAAACGGAATAAACTTATCAAAATAAAAAAATCTATAACTTACCAGTACATTTGTACCCATAATTGTCTAATACATATTGTCCTTGTTTGCATTCAGTGCACGGCTTCAAAGCACCAAATGCCATTATGTCAGCAACACGATTCAAACACTAAAAGTAATTAATTACAATTAGAGAAAAATATTGAAGGAAGTATATCACATTTGTTCCCAGGCATGAGTGGATGGATATTCTTTGTTTATGTAGCCTTGATTTCCTACTGAACCAATCAGGTGCCCATCAATCTAAAGATACTGCCCTTCACCAGGCAAGCAGCTGCTGTCGTTAGACTAGAAGTTTCTAGTTGAGCAAGCCACCAGGAGTCACCATCCTAACCAATGAGGGACTGATCTCTCTTGTTCTGAGAGAACGAGGAGTGAGGAGGGGAGAGGGAGACTCATATGCTATTTAGGTTTTATTTTCACTCATAAATACCTCCTCCATGCCAGGTGCTATCTCCTGGGAATTTGCCTCTAATAGTTCATGGAGATTCTTCTTGTTATAATCAGTTAGAAGATCTCTGAAATTACAATTAATAATAATACAGTGTAAACTCTTTATAACGAAACTCAAGGGACTGAGCATTTTTTGTCGTTATAGAGAGTTTTCGTTATATGGAGTGAACAAAAAAACAACCATATTAACAAGATTTTTTAATATGTATGTATTATAAATTATTGTTTATACATATAGTCTGATAACTTTGTTTGACGTTTTTTGCTATGCCAGTACTTGTTTTGTATTATTTTATGTATTCTATTCATATCTAGATGTGTGGTGGAATCGTCTTGATTAAACAGCAAAAATTTTTCTACCAACTTAGCGGCATCTAGGGCTTGTTGAATTGTTGGTGGTGATTCGGCTTTGTCCACTTGATCATCTTCTTCATCTTGATTATCGGGTGTTTCCTGACTTTTTGACACTAAATCAACAATTTGTTCATCTGTAAGTGTACCAGTTGTGGCTACATCCTCATCTATATTTTCGTACGATTGTAGATCTTCGTTGAAATTGTTTGGTATGTCGAACTGGCTTATCCATTCACTCAGTGGTAGATTGTCTTCACTGTCAAATTGGTTCGTTTCTTGGCTACTACATAATCCAGCATGTCGAAAAGAATGTTGGATAGTGGCTGCTGTTACCTCTTCCCAGGCTTTTGATAAGAAGTTCACTGCCTGTAGCATGTTGATCGAGACCTTGCCGTCAGTTTCGATCATATCCATCAACATTTTCCGTCTATAGTGGCCCTTTATGCTTTTAATGACACTCTGATCCATTGGTTGTAGAATACTGGTTGTATTAGCTGGGAAAAATGCTAACTCTATGTTTCGAAGATTAGATATGATTGGGTGAGCAGGACAATTGTCTACTAGAAGCAAGATTTTCCGTGATTTTAATTCAGCATCCCATTTTCTCACTTCCTCTTCAAAAATCTGCGATGTCATCCAAGCTGACTTGTTTGCTTTGTACGTAACTGGCAACTGTTTTATGTTCTTGAAACACCGAGGGTTTTTCGATTTGCCTATAACTAAGAGCTTTCTTTTTTCTGTGCCACTCATATTGGCAGCCACTAGAACTGTAATACGCTCTTTAGACAGTTTTCCTCCAACACATTTTTCCCCTCTGAATTTTAAAGTTTTGTCGGGAGTCAACTTGAAAAAAAGGCCAGTTTCATCTGCATTAAAAATGTCTTCTGGTGAGTACTTCATCTTTAATTTAGGCCATACTGTACTAATCCAATTGTTAGTCACATTAATATCGACATCCCGCGCCTCTCCGTTCATTTTACCGTACGTAATTTGGTGACGGTGCTTAAATTTTCCGAGCCAACCTTCAGATGCTTTAAAGTCAATTATGCCAAGTTGGTTGGCAAACTTTTCAGCCTTAGCTTTTACAATTGGCCCCGAGATGGGTACATTATTCTGGCGCTGATTGTTAAACCACGACAACATTGCCTGATCTAAGTCTTCGAATTTTGGCTTTCTTAATTTTTTAGAAGAGTTTCCTTCCAGCGCCGCCTGTAGAATTGTTTTTTGGTTTTTCCAAATGGTAGCAACAGTGGATTGACTTAGTTCAAAACGCCTTCCAACGTCACTTTTCTTTTCACCCTTTTCAATCGCACGTATCACACAAACTTTTTCGTCAACACTAATCGCTTTCCGTTTACTGGCCATGTTAACAGTTTCAAAGTAGGTTTACGACTGATAATACGATAGGTACCCAGTATGCTTGGTCGAAGACCATCACTTCCGAGAAAACAATGCGTCTTACTGCACGTGTTCAAGGCAATTAAGGATAACAAAAGCTAGACCGACATCGGATGTTTCGGAGCTTCAAAGTTTTTTGTTACCTGATAACATAACATAAACAATAATACCGATAATAAATATTTACTGCCTAAAAATATGAACACATTTCTTCGTAATAGAGAATGGCGTATCGCTATAAAGAGTGTTTCAATATATGGGTTTTAACGCAAACCAACCAAGTTGGGCTCACTTCAACGTTATAGGGAGTTTATCGTTATAAAGGATAACGTTATAAAGAGTTTACACTGTATTTCATTTTTTAATAATCACTGTAACATGTATAACTTACAATCTCTCCACAGTACAAAACTTTACCATATCTATACAATACCTTGATACATTTAAATCTGATGTATTCAAAGCTTCGCAGCTATGGGTGGAGCATAATTTTTTTTTTAATTAGTTAAAACTCTACATTCTACAGGGTGAAGTTACTATCGGATGGTGCAATGTTTTTTTTAAAAAATAATGTGTTCGATTCCTGGCTGGGAAAATGGATTTCTCCTTTGAGCGTTTCTCGCTATCTCTTATAGTTTTGGATTTGGCCATGAAAGCCGACTTGAAAGATTCAACCAGTATAATACCAATTGAAATTGAGTGAATCACACAATTCATGTGCAGAAAATAACCTGCGATAATAGAATCAATCTTCTAGAAAATTAGGAAAAATATTCTTACCTGTATTTAAAGAACTGTTTATTTTGTTTTTCAATTTTTTTATCGAGAGCAATTTCTTGATCAATATCTATTGGTTCTTCCTTCAATTTTTTTACTGGTATATCATCACCTTTTAAGGCACTGCAAATAAGTATATAAAATATCACCATTAAACTTATGATGTATTCATTTTAATTTGAGATTACAATTTTTTAAAGCAATGTTCCCCTTTTTTTCATCTTTCTTCTTTAGCCAATCACATTGCTTTTATCATAGTCACTGAGCGATCAAAGCACATTGTTATATTGGTACCGGTCAGAATTTGGCGAGGTTTGAACATGGTATATCTCATTGATAGTGAGGTCCATCCTCTACCGCCAAACCACAGGGGCTCATCTCCATTGAGAGCAGAATTTTGAGGCTTCATAAGGCTCCAGTTCAGTCTCCTTATTACATACAGTACTGGCAAATAAGTGAATGTTTAATATTAAATACTAACGGTATTTCCTTCTTAACCATAGCTTTATCTTCTTTGCTCAAACTCTTGAAACCCGGTAGATCTTCTCCACTAGCCAGGTATAATAAATCATTTCTTACTTCAGCAAAACATTTCACATGATGCCATAATGGTTGACCGCCAAACTTTTGTCCAACTTCTGTATCAAATACTGTTTTGGATATTCTTACTTCATCCTAAATTAAATTGTATTTTTATTTATATCCTAGTATAAAACTATACACAGGAAGCCAATCTAAATAATTTCTTTATAAATCAAGGATTAGACCTTGTCTCTCTAGTCGTTAATGCTCATGGACCTCCACTGAGTTTACCACCAGACCAATCGAGGTCACATGTCGTGCCAAAATAAAAAAAAAACTATGATTCAAATAATTTGACAAATCTAACATATTTACCTTACAAATTTTAAGTTCACAAACTCTGCAAGTAGCCCTACTGGATTTTGAATATTCCACAGCAAAATCCCTTAAAGCTCCTAAATTAGAATCAGCCGCTCTTTTCGAAGCTTTCCCTTTCTTCCCCTTTTCTACGGGCATTACTACTCCAGAAGATGTACTAACTATAATTACAAAAGAAACCAATGTAAATATTGTTTTGTTATTATGTTTTTAGGAAGAAATATCAATAATTGATGTTGCTTACTAATAGTTTCTCTTATTCTCTTCTGATCAGCATTCCTCAAGGTATTTAATCTGCCTATTTCATCAGCACTTTTTGGCCTTTGTTTTTTAAAAAAACACTCTTCGTGGTACCAATTTGGTTGCTTGCCGTCGAAAAATGCAGACTGAAACAGCACACAATTAATCACAATTCTTGCAAAATATAAAAACTGCAAGATGCTTACTTGTACAAGGGCTGCAAGCCGCAACACTCCTCTATCAATTTTGGCTTTACAACCCTTACAACTGGCTCTTCCTGATACAGCATATTCTGCATCGTATGGTAAGTCCGCCATTATTAGCCCCTTTCAATACTTCTTGGAATGTATATTAATCACAATAGAAATAAAACTCGTGCACAGGTCTATTATTAAAAAAACCGACTTGTTTTGTGGCGGTTTTGCGCCTATAAAATGTCAAAAGCACGAACCGGCCCGGCCATTCAATCAAATGCCTAGTGTGAGATGTGTTTGAGTTTTATATTTACGGATTCACTGCGTATAGTAAGATCTGTCCACCAATCCGAGGTTCAAGTATGAGTATATATTTACGCGGTCAAAGCGTAAACTCATACTCAGGCCTCTAAGGGCTGAGGGTACGAGGTTCTATTTACAACGTGATAGAGTAACGTGAATACTCTCCACCAATCAGTCAGTGTTATTTTTGTCCTACTGTTGGATTAAAATCGCGTTACGCTTTCACAGCGTAAAAGTAACCTTGTACTTGACCATCTCTGATACACTGTCATTGTACGATGTTGACATTTGCATTTGCTTGTGACATGTTTCGTGAGTGTTTTCTTTTTCTTACGTGTGTATAAAATAGTTAATATTTTTATTTATTTACTTAATGAACATCACCATTTGTGAAAGTAAAGAGTGTCAAGAAGCTTCCTAATATTATGTTAATGCTTAAAAGAAAAAAATATATTTATTCATGTTAACTAATGCTTTATTACTGCAATTATGGATAAAGAAATCACTGATTATGACAACAAAGACGTTATAGAATTGTTAATTAAAGAAAAAGTTTCCAATGCGGTGGTAGAAATATGTAGGTATCATGATTTAGACGGTCAATGTCTTCTATGTTTGGAGGACCAAGACTTCCACGAGCACCCTTTTGACAAAGTGAAATTGGGTGAAAAGAAACGGTTTATGTTGTTTGTGAAGAAGATACAAAGGAAGAATCGTGATGCTATGCACGAGCTTGGTTTATGCGACGAGACTGTACACACTCCATCAACCAATATAAATTTTGTGGGAACCAATTTATCACATTTAGGCTATAACATACGTAATAAAGGGAATCATGAATTTGCTTACACCAGAAAACCAGAGTTAAGTTTTAGATCTGACATAAAAGCTTCGAAACTGAAACCAGAAGTTTGGAAAACTGCCATCGCCCTTGGTAATCATAATTATTTATTTTTGAACTATTTTTTTTACACAATGAGTGGTCATACCTGCTCAGTTGCGGAAAAGGAGCCGTGATCTACAGTATAATATTTCTGTTATTTTTCTAAAGAAAGCTAATTAATATATTAGTAATTTTTATTTTAATATTGTTTATTGATATCATTACGATGATAGTATGTATTAATATTTATTTATTGGTTATTTTTTAAATTAATTTTTGGCATATTAAAATGCTAAATATATTATTAGGAACATCAGCCTGAATTGGATTCACCATTTGTGCTTCATGTGACTGTTGAAATTTCTTTATCATCAGCTCTTCTAACTGATGGGTTGATGTCACATTTTTTAAGTTCAATTTTCATCATAATTTAATATTTAAACTTTATTTTAAGGTTATGTGTTCTTAGTAACATGGGTGACTGCTGTAGTGATGGTCATAGTGCATGACAAAGTTCCTGATATGAAGAAGTATCCCCCACTGCCAGATCTCTTCCTTGATAATGTTCCACACATACCATGGGCATTTGATATGTGTGAAATAACAGGATCATTTCTTCTGGCTATTTGGATAGGTGTATTATTCTTTCATAAACATAGGTAAATATAAAATAAAATTATTTAAGGATTATAATATGTATAATGCTAGTTAAGTACTGATAACATATAAGATATCCTTCTAATTTAATACAGTGTAAACTCTTTATAACGTTATCCTTTATAACGATAAACTCCCTATAACGTTGAAGTGAGCCCAACTTGGTTGGTTTGCGTTAAAACCCATATATTGAAACACTCTTTATAGCGATACGCCATTCTCTATTACGAAGAAATGTGTTCATATTTTTAGGCAGTAAATATTTATTATCGGTATTATTGTTTATGTTATGTTATCAGGTAACAAAAAACTTTGAAGCTCCGAAACATCCGATGTCGGTCTAGCTTTTGTTATCCTTAATTGCCTTGAACACGTGCAGTAAGACGCATTGTTTTCTCGGAAGTGATGGTCTTCGACCAAGCATACTGGGTACCTATCGTATTATCAGTCGTAAACCTACTTTGAAACTGTTAACATGGCCAGTAAACGGAAAGCGATTAGTGTTGACGAAAAAGTTTGTGTGATACGTGCGATTGAAAAGGGTGAAAAGAAAAGTGACGTTGGAAGGCGTTTTGAACTAAGTCAATCCACTGTTGCTACCATTTGGAAAAACCAAAAAACAATTCTACAGGCGGCGCTGGAAGGAAACTCTTCTAAAAAATTAAGAAAGCCAAAATTCGAAGACTTAGATCAGGCAATGTTGTCGTGGTTTAACAATCAGCGCCAGAATAATGTACCCATCTCGGGGCCAATTGTAAAAGCTAAGGCTGAAAAGTTTGCCAACCAACTTGGCATAATTGACTTTAAAGCATCTGAAGGTTGGCTCGGAAAATTTAAGCACCGTCACCAAATTACGTACGGTAAAATGAACGGAGAGGCGCGGGATGTCGATATTAATGTGACTAACAATTGGATTAGTACAGTATGGCCTAAATTAAAGATGAAGTACTCACCAGAAGACATTTTTAATGCAGATGAAACTGGCCTTTTTTTCAAGTTGACTCCCGACAAAACTTTAAAATTCAGAGGGGAAAAATGTGTTGGAGGAAAACTGTCTAAAGAGCGTATTACAGTTCTAGTGGCTGCCAATATGAGTGGCACAGAAAAAAGAAAGCTCTTAGTTATAGGCAAATCGAAAAACCCTCGGTGTTTCAAGAACATAAAACAGTTGCCAGTTACGTACAAAGCAAACAAGTCAGCTTGGATGACATCGCAGATTTTTGAAGAGGAAGTGAGAAAATGGGATGCTGAATTAAAATCACGGAAAATCTTGCTTCTAGTAGACAATTGTCCTGCTCACCCAATCATATCTAATCTTCGAAACATAGAGTTAGCATTTTTCCCAGCTAATACAACCAGTATTCTACAACCAATGGATCAGAGTGTCATTAAAAGCATAAAGGGCCACTATAGACGGAAAATGTTGATGGATATGATCGAAACTGACGGCAAGGTCTCGATCAACATGCTACAGGCAGTGAACTTCTTATCAAAAGCCTGGGAAGAGGTAACAGCAGCCACTATCCAACATTCTTTTCGACATGCTGGATTATGTAGTAGCCAAGAAACGAACCAATTTGACAGTGAAGACAATCTACCACTGAGTGAATGGATAAGCCAGTTCGACATACCAAACAATTTCAACGAAGATCTACAATCGTACGAAAATATAGATGAGGATGTAGCCACAACTGGTACACTTACAGATGAACAAATTGTTGATTTAGTGTCAAAAAGTCAGGAAACACCCGATAATCAAGATGAAGAAGATGATCAAGTGGACAAAGCCGAATCACCACCAACAATTCAACAAGCCCTAGATGCCGCTAAGTTGGTAGAAAAATTTTTGCTGTTTAATCAAGACGATTCCACCACACATCTAGATATGAATAGAATACATAAAATAATACAAAACAAGTACTGGCATAGCAAAAAACGTCAAACAAAGTTATCAGACTATATGTATAAACAATAATTTATAATACATACATATTAAAAAATCTTGTTAATATGGTTGTTTTTTTGTTCACTCCATATAACGAAAACTCTCTATAACGACAAAAAATGCTCAGTCCCTTGAGTTTCGTTATAAAGAGTTTACACTGTATATGAATTTATTGCTTTTTGATAGATTAAATATGTATAATCTTTTTTAGAGATAAAATAATAGTAGAAATAATTCTGTCTTTGTTTTAATATGTGTCTTTTGACCTGTAAAATATGCGTAAGCGTTTATTTTTTAAAAAATAATACATTTTATTATGTAATTTTTTTACGTTATGGCTTATCTTTTTCCGTCATAGGAGCTCAGTGCCACTAGCTTCGTACAGTCATTTAAAAAAGTAATGGCCTAATTCAAGGAGAGCTCAATTAATTCCCAATCACTAGACAAGGATAATTACAAATACAGTCTTTGTAAAAATATTTCTTACTGATGATTCATATTGTAGTTAATTCTAGTTAGTCATAAACGAGTTAACAGCGCTTTAGACAGGACCGCAACTTTCAAATATTTGATTTCTTTCAGATTTATACTTCTAAGAAGATTCTTTGCATTAGCAGGAACTGTATTCTTATTAAGATGTTTTACTATGCTTATAACTTCGCTCTCTGTACCTGGGTCGCATTTGAAGTGTGAACCCAGGTCTTATCCGCCAGCTGATGATCTAACTCATTGGGGTAGGAGGTTACAGCAGGCGTACGATATATGGAGCGGGGCCGGAATGTCGGTGCGTGGAGTTAGGACATGCGGTGACTACATGTTCTCCGGGCACACGGTTGCATTAACATTGCTCAATTTCTTCATAACTGAATGTGAGTTTCGCTATTGTTATTATTTATAATTTATTTAAAAAAAAAATTCTATTGAGCTATTGAGTCTGTTAAGAGATTACAGTTATCTAATCTGGTAGAAAATTAAATTTAACAAGGTAGGTTCTGTGGCGCACTGGTTAGCGCTCGGGTTCGATTCCCAATCCACAAAATATACTAAGTTATTTTAAAATAGGCATTATTAATATAATATTATATTTTTTTTATATATTTTTTTTTATTTTAGTTATAATTATAATTTGTGTTGTCCTTGTACTGATACCCAGAGTACAGAGTAGATACCCTAGCCTGAAATGTAGGCTTTGTACTGTTTTTTTTTTATTTATTAATAATAGATAGGTAATCGTTTGTGAAATCGACTTCTTTTATTTCGTTTTTCAAGACGGTCATTGTTATTGTGGAAGAATATTTATCAAATTGTCAGTGACTCACGTGTACATAATCTTCACGTTACGATCACGCATGCCCTTACTGAGGTCGGACACATGATCGAATGTAATAGAAATCATGTTCATGATAATAATAATTATATTTGTTTATCTTTAATACAATGATGCCTTCTCTAAACGGGGAATGCACAAATAATGGTAGCTTTACACGTATAATATATATAATTTTATATTTGCTTTAATTATACTACTACTACTTGTGATCTGTGATGAGGTAATAAAATACGTTAAAACGTATTCCACAATCTTAGTTTTTTTCTTTTTGCTGATATTATCTCGAAATATTTTTCGATTTAGCAAGGGTTAATTTTTTAGGCATTCCCCACTTTTGTTACCAATCGTGACGCATATATGATAATAATTGTGAAGACAGGTTAAAAGTAACGTTATTTACAAAACTAACAAAGAAAACGAAAGAATGAGATTAAATATTATTATTAAAAAGTATTAAAATGATTTTTAAAGATAAGAAACATAGCACGCGCTGATGTTGTTTCTTCGATCAATAAACACGAGTGTTTCTAACGTGTTTTAATTAGTATAATATGACTCTAACATTCACGCGATCTCTCTTCATATTAATAAGGTTTATTACTACGGACTGACTAAAATCAGTGACATGACAGGGGGTTTGAAGGTCATTTAAGGTGGTTTGCACCAGAGAAGGCCGGTTAAAGTAATTTTGACTGTTACTTTAACTTTGACAGTTACCTTTACTTTTACTCCACGCGCGTTGCACCATCGTGTAAATTAATTCGTTATAGTTAAAAGGGTTGCTGGTGTAATGAGGAGTTAGATAAATAATACAAGATTTAAATGAATTCTCTCAATACAAACAAGAGCGGCTTTTCAAAGATTTGACGTTAGCGACATTGATTTAACTATTACTTTAACTTTGACCGGCCGAAATTCGCCAGTAACGGTTAAGGTTAAAGTAATCGTCAAATGTGACAGATTTTTTTTGAAGCAAACCAATTTTAACTTTAACCATTACTTTAACGTGACAGTAATAGTTAAGTCATATGGTGCAAATGGACATTAGGATTTCTAGCTTTTGAGTTCCCATACTTGGGTCCCCATGCTGTAATATAAGTAAGCTAAGTACTAAATAATAAGGAATGGATTTAAGAACGGTAGCTGTAGGCACTGAAGCGTATGAAATAAGATTTATTCCATACTTCTTGCGAAATTCTCTCGATTTCGTTTATCGGTACTTTATTGGACGCAAATGGGCATGGTAATTTAAAAAATATATATTAGAAGCAAATATTATGTGAGTATTGCCAACTGTCGTATGTAGGCACATTGGAAACGGTCTGCTAAAGACGGATTTGAACCTACGACTTTTGAGTGGCAGATATTGCCAGTATTTCGTCATTAGACGGCGATAAATAATCATTTATTATTATTGATATAATACCATAATAATAACACACATCTGCGTCAAAATCAAACATTAGATTGCTTTATCAATGACGCAAAATTAATACCCTATGTGATTATGTGCTTCTTTGTCATTCTTAACAATTTTTCATTGCATTGTTTTTCTAAATAACACCTTTGTTCGTAATATTTTAAAAATTATTCTAATGTCCAGTGAATGCTCTAGTATTCTGCCGGCCACGAACGATGTATTTTCGCTGTGATGAATAAAACGAGCAAGAAAAGTGAGAGGCTTCGGAGTCATAGTGTTTGTTTTCATGACTTTACAGCGTTTCCGCAATTTTAAAATAGAATATTATCTAATTTATCTATAATGTTTTGTTCACAATAACAATGTAAACTTTTATATAATATCAAAATAAGATAATTTATAAGGCTGCTCTAATTATAGGCTAAGTGCACTCAAAGTTAGTGACAAATATTTGTTTAGTTTTAATTAGCATTGTTGGTTCAATTTATATGTATCTATTACACATTGTTGCTAATAGAACCAAATGTTTGTAGCTTAATTGTACCAGTTAATTTTGCTATTATTTTAACAGTTATTGTTCACGTTTATTTATAGGCAACGTGAATGTGCTATTAAAGAATGTAGGTCGGCAGTAATTAATTTCGTAATGAGTTTTATCACGTATAACGTCAATAAGGGGTAGGCAGAGCATTGGAAACAACGCCGTCTTTACTTTAACTACCAGACTGGGCTCTGAGATCAATTTAAAAAGTTGTTAACATAACGCAAACTATACGTTTTATGTCTACTATGATACAGTGGCGGACTAAGGCTAGAGCGGGCCCTAGGCAACATTGTAATTCCGAGCCTATTTTTCAGTTATGATACATACATTTGGTAAAAACCTAATTTTCGGACCCCAAAAATTACGGGCCCAAAACACGTGCCGGCTGCCTAGGCCGTAGTCCGCCCATGCGTCATATTAGGTATTACATTCGACAATTGCCTCTTAAACAACAGCTGCTTTAAATAGATAATTTAAAAAAAAACTGTTATTTTTTTTTTATTTACAGACACATCACGTAACCTGTACCTCCTCCATATACTGACATGGGTGATGAATATGTTTGGTATATTCTTCATATTGGCAGCGCACGAGCATTATTCAATAGACGTGTTCATAGCATTTTATATTACATCTCGATTGTTCCTCTACTACCATACTCTATCTAATAATCAAGCGCTAATGAGAAGTGATTCCTCAAGGTAACTTTATTGAAATATAATGACTTAAAACTGGTACGAATTATGCTCTTTCTGTTAATTTGATTAATCATAGAGCATAATATGAAAGAAGCCTTTTTATTTAACTATTTTCATATTTCTAGGCGTGACAATTGTATTGTATTGTCTTATTTATTTCTAGGACTAGAATATGGTTTCCATTATTGTCATTCTTCGAATCAGAAGTCGACGGAATTGTACCTAATGAATACGAGAGCCCACTAGAAGTAGTGACGAACTTGAGAGAATGGTTTTTTCAATTAGTCGCCGACCTGAAGCAGACGACCGTCGCTAAAATCGCTGGTACCAAACTACAGGAAGGCGCTGCAATGGGAGAATATTCGGTTGTTAAAATCGTCGATGGAATCAAAAGGAACCTGAGCTTAGTTGAAGAATACACCAATAATCGTCAGAAACTTGTCACATTAGACAAGAATGTGCAAGCGTGTCTATTAGATCAACATCCAAACTGTGAATTACATCACAGAAGTTTAGTTGGTTTACCTGATGATAATTTATTAAAAGAATTAGGATGTTCACCTAAAAAGAACATTTAGTCATTTAATTTATATTTTTTTAAGGTAGCATAAATTTGGGCCGACAAAGACGGCTCACATTGTTTCAAAATAAATATTTTTATGAAATGCAGCCTGTCCTAGTAAAGGTTATGTTCAAAATTGGCACCAACCAATCCTGAGCTGCAACTGATCAGATAACTATGGCGAGAAATCTCACGTTCTCGACTTAGTGCGTGTTTCGCTCCAAATCATCTCTAACTGAAGTAGTCGACGTGGTTTTACCCGCGAACTTGTGAGCTTAATATATGAACATAGCCCAACATTGGTCAAATTGCCCAATTTATTATAAGAAAGATCTAATGGTTATTTATATCTCTCTATGGATATTTGTGTAGTTTAAAACTATTTATTAAAGATTTTAGTTTGTAATTTTCATTGTAAAACGAACTGATATAGATACCTGAAGTTTACATTTCCATTTTAGATTTTATATTATGTTATTTCATATAATAATATAAATTTCGTATAAGTTATTTATTTGCTCAATAATAAAGTTATTGCAGCAGGAACAAATTATTATGTCTTTTACTGTATACCCTCTGTTAGAAAATTGTGGCGTGATGGTAGAAGAATTCATTTGATATAGCGAATTTTTTCGATGCTGATACGAGCGAGTGTTTAGTATTCGTAGAATTAATTGTAACAAATCTACTAATTGAATATATAATATGACGAGCTTAGAAAATGCAGAATGTGTAGGTTACAAACATGTATTATTTTTATTATTTGGTAACTACGTGCGATAAATATATAAATTATAGATAGTGGCCTGAGTATGAGGTTTACATTTACGGCCTCACGGCGCGGGCGTAAAGTGACCTTGCACCGATAACAACGCTTTATTTGAAATTTTTTAACCTTCGCGGTCAAAATAATATCTTGGTACCGATTACGAACCGAGCTCACAGTGACTTACGATGAGTAGCTTACTTCCTTTGAACTTGCTTTCAAAAGTAATTGGACAAGCCACGGCCAATAGGGAACGCCCACCGTGGCTCGTCCAATTACATTACAAAGTGATCCGGAAGGTACTCACCGTTTCTCACGGTGAACTCGGTTCGTAATCGGCACCCTGATCGGTAGAGAGATTCTACTTTACGCCGTGATAGCCTAAATGCAAACTCATACTTAGCCCTCATAGAATAGCATCGATATTCTCTTTATATATCATTGAATTTCAATTATTTTTTTTATTGTGGTAACACCAGAACTGTCGTTTGCCCAGATTATTATTAAAAAACAGATTGACTAATGGCCAAGCCTTTTTTGTCGTCATTAATATACTTTTATTACACAATTTTAGCGATATAATATTGATATAAAACGAATAATTAACTATGGTTGTTAAAGTGTACATTAGTGGTATTTCAGGAAACAAAGAGGTATGTTTAATATTAGACAAATTCCTGGGTTGGCCGGGTTCTTCCTGGTCTTATTGTCACTATGTTGAATCATAATATATTTTATTACGTGACGGAAAACGTTTGTAGGTGAAGAAAAGACAACAGCGAGTTTTAATGATACTAGATTCTAAGAACATCAAATATGAAGTGATCGACATAACGGAACCTGGCAAGGAAGACGTTAAAGATTTTATGCAAAACAATGCCAAGTCAAACGGCGGCACGGTTAGCGACCCGAATCCACGCTCACCACTCCCTCCTCAGATATTTAATGATGACGAATACTGCGGTGTAAGTATCAACAAGATGTTTATTTGTTTGGTGTAACTTGGCACAGAAAACATGATCTGTCTAGTTATTTCGTGAATTATGAGATGTAAATTCCTTACTATCTAAACATATACATATTTGTTTATAGGACTATGATCAATTTGACTTAGCAAACGAAATAGACAAATTAGAAAACTTTGTGAAAGTAGAGGAACCACCTGAAGAAGAATCAGAAAAGGTATTACTTATACGTCGTTTTTTATGCATCTCTAGCATTTTAAGTGTAACATGTGTGATGTGACCTTGTTGTGATTTAGGTACAGTCTGAAAGTAGCAAAGTATAACATGGAGTGTGCACTGTCAACCTGGATGGTTCACATCCATCACATCACAAGCTGGCTTGATAGGCAACTGCTGCCTGCACAGATTTATCAGTGGTTGTAATTGTGTCCATTGATGGACTGCACTTAGCTTTAACATCAGACAATGTGTTCTCATATGGCAAACTATGATTAAAAATTCTAGATTTGTTTATTATTATCATATTTTACTAATAATTTATAAATACATATTTATATCTTGATCAGTTATGTTAGTAAACAAAATAATTAACTGTGCCAAAACATATTAGAATCTATTTTATACTTATCATTTTAACAACTTTATTTTAGGAAAATATTGTAAATGGTCTTAATGGAATAAAGTCATCAAAAGAGGGTACTCCTGCTAAGGAAGCATCATCCAAGGAAGGCACCCCTGCAAAAGATGCAGCATCAAAAGAAGGCACTCCTGCAAAAGACGCTATTTCTAAAGAAGGTACTCCTGCTAAGGAAGCTGCATCGAAAGAAGGCGCACCTGCAAAAGACGGGATATCCAAGGAAGGTACACCTGCTAAGGATGCAACATCAAAGGAAGGTACACCAGCTAAGGATGTAAAATCTAAGGAGGGCACACCAGCAAAGGATGCAACTTCTAAGGAAGGGACACCAGCCAGCGGAGTAGCATCGAGAGAAGCTACTCCAGCGAAAGAAGCGAGCCCTGTCAAAGAATCAACACCAGATCGACAAAAATCAATGGAGAGAGAAGTCACTCCAAACAAATCGGAATCCGTCGCATCCTCTAAGAAATCTTCAAAAGAAAATACCCCCGAAAAAGATGAAACCGCTAATAAAAACGCAAGCTCTCGTGAACAATCTGTAGACAAAGAAACTGTGAGTAAAAAGAATGAACCAACTGAGAGTCTACTTGAAAGTGAAAGAGCATCGGCAGACCAATAATAATGCTAACAGCTCAATCTCTTAGACGTAAGCCTACACTTGCATCGCATCTCATCTATTTATATTGCATCAATTGTACATAACAAATTAATATTTAAAATTATATGGATTTATGATTTGTATGATAAAATAAGCTGGCCTATTATGTGCTCGTATTGATTTTGTATATTGATAGCCAGTGCGTCCAGTATTTACTTTTCATGCGCAGTTAGGCTGTTTTGTGATCCACCTTAATACCAATTTCACTTGGCATCTTAAGTTGTACAGACCGAAGTTGTAAGTGCAGTATTCAGGACCCTTGAAAGGTTTTAAGAAACATTTTTATGTAAATTTTAAGACAGGGTGGATCACGAATTATTTTGCATGACTGTGTCATCATTCTTTTAAGGAACGTATTATTGGATAGTATTAACGATTTAAATTATTATTTTTTTACTTGGAGTGGGTTTATTCACTTTTTCTGAATTATTATAGATTTTATATTTGAATGTAAAGGTGCCTTTTTACAATGAATTGTGTTTTATACAATGTTTTTATAAATTATTTTTATTATAAATTTTATTCTTAAATGAAATCAAGTGATCTTTATTTATTGGCATTCTCTGCTAAATCTGCACTGCTTTGATGTTTTCTCATGACTTAATTTGTATTTTATTAATTTTTAAAGACAATTTTTTAACATTTTTTAAAATCTAATATAAAATGAATTATAGAGTTGTTGTTTTATTTGGATCTTGATTCAACTTGAGTGTTTGACAGCGCGGGAACGTACATCTTTTTTTTCGTTTTTATAAATTGTTTAGTGATTCTTATAGTATAAAACTGGTATTAATCTGTACGACGATGAGCTACGGTAGCGAACAACTTATGAAAACAAAGGTCTGCTCTATATATGGTGCAGTAAACAGTAATTTTTTTGTGGTAATACTCATATCGATGTTTCTGAGCAAAATCGCTGCCAAACACGCGTAAGAAAGCATCGCAGAATACCTGCGATTTGATATACAAAACAAGTAATAATTATGTTAATTTTGTAATTTTATTTTGGCTGATTTGATTTGGGCCATGCCTTTTTTAATAAATTTAAAAATCAAACACTAGTAGATAAAATTGTTTATTTTAGCAATATTGTCTAGTAAACATATACGGCTCAAAACCACCAAGGTGGCAAATTTCATTTGGAAAGAAATAAAAGTATCAGATAGTTATTAAATTACAAAAATCTATACTCTAAATCATTGAAATTGATTTTGTTTATCTGTACATTATTATTATTTTCGTAAGAATGCATTATTTCATTTATCATGATAAAATGTTTGTGCTTAAAGTCATTCCGAGAACGCGTCCCGAAGTACTATTGCCGGAAAACAAGCATCTAAATCACGAAGTATTTAATATCATTTTATTTAATTAATGGGCTAAATAGAATAATTATTTTCTTAAAAAGGGACAATTTGATATAATGTTTACATTACAAAACTATTTGTAGCATAAAATTTGTCAAATAGTTTGTCCGGAAAAGTACACGTCATTTTTGTGAACGCATCAATAACTGACCAAAATATTTGATTGATGAACGCACCCTTTAGTAGTGCCAACCTGACGTAGAGGAAGCGCGTGTGTGGGTGGAGTGTCGCTGAGTTTTTCGCCAAATTATTGGAAAATAAAGTGGTATGTCGTTTTCTATTTACAATTTCCATACCGTACATCAATAGTACATCATTACGGGAGCACGTGTTATTGTTTGTAATATTGGAAATATACTTTTTCATAGAATAATCGGTAAAACTATTATAGTTTACTTGTCGTTAACCTAGAAATATTGTGTTCAAAATGGCTACCGCCGGTGTCAAGCGCGCGAAGATTCAAAAACGTCATTCCGAGAACGCTCATTTCGGGAGCGTTCCCGAGGATGATGGCACGTTCCCGGAATGACGACAATGTTCCCGAAATGATGATATGATGCTAAAGCAATACATTTTCAATGATAAAATATAAAAAAATACTATTTAATGTAATTTCAGCAAGCATGGAAGCAGAGAAAGACGGAAAAAAGAAAAGAAGGCCAAAAAAACAACAAAAAAAAGATAGTTTAGCATATTTACGGTATAGAGAAAAAGCAAATGCTAGGAAAAGAAAGTTTTTAGATAATATGACTGCCGAACAAAGAGAAATTAAACGAGCTAAGGACAGGGAGTATTACCAAAAGAAAAAAGCGGAAAAAAAAGTTACTAAAGTTAGTGATATGAGGGCCTATGGATGGTGTTGGCGGAGTTTTAAAAAGAACGGCCGATAGACATGTTTTGATGGGAAAAGATATAAAGTCCGGTTCTGACTTTGTTGGCCTCTTCACCGAGTAGTCTATTCTGGTAAAAGAAGTTTCTGATAAAGAAGTGACTGAAATGAAAGAAACGATTCCTAAAGCAATAGATGCTATACCGGGTATAATGAAAATTACTAATATAAAATGGAAAAAAGGACCCAAAGTGTGTTTAGAATTGTTTCAATATAAACATTTCCAAAAAAGGGTCAACCTACAAGATATACGCCCCGATAACGATGTGCTTCTAGAAAATGAATTGTTTCATCTTGAAGAACCGCCTATTGACCCGTTGCATCTTGAAGAACCAACTGAAGCAAATTATTACAAAGACCTGGTGAATAACAACAAGAAGCAAAGTATTTTCAAAGTCATTTATGGTTCTTCGTCTTCAGATGATGAGGATTTAATGACGATCTCAAATCGCAAGCGAGCGGAGCAAAATATCATTAATGCTGAAGCTGGAACGTCTTACGGGGCTGAGAAAGAAATCATCCTAATTTAATTTCTCCTGGGACATACCTGTTAATTAATGTACCAACACAAAAACAAGGCGTTTTCTACAGATACGTTGGTGTCAGTCAAACATATGTAGAAGACGACGGAGAAGTTAAAATTACTTTCCTGAAATCTGTGCGCAATAGTGCCAAAGTACTCAAACTGGATCCAAAAGATATATCTTACATTGCATATGAACAAATAAAAGAGATAGTTCCGGTTCCTACAATTAAAAAGGAAAAATGTCGTCAGTATTATTATTTTAAGTCAGATGTTGATATATTCGAAAAAGACTAATTACATTTTTGCTTATTTAAAAGAGACTTTATTACTTTAATTTTGTTAATTGCATTAATGCTTAGTTATTTTCCTTCAAAAGATTCATTTATTTTACTTTAATTGATATCCTTCCGTTAATTTATCTTTAAATAATTATTATTACTTACTATTAGGTGTAACAACCAAGTTCCAAAGTTTTAATGTAAGTGTTACGTGATTGAGAAGACTGCAGTTGTGAACTGATTTATGTAGTTTATAAATGTTAATTTTCTTACTAATAACATACCTATATTGATAATCATTTAATTAAAAGTTAATAACAACTATGTTTCTGTGTTTTTCTTAACATAACCGCCCCTAACTGCTCCCAAAACGTTATGTCATCATTCAGTGAACGCATTGGTAATTTCGGGAACACTGAATCATTTTCGGGAACACTACTTAAACTCGATATTTACCACAAATGTTAGATGTTTTTAAATGTACTATTATGTGAATATATTAAAAATGTTCTTTTTTATATAATATACTATAGTTCCACTTTAAATTTCTTTTGAATTTCTTGTAAAAGTAAACTTTAAATTTGAAAATCGTAACCTTACCATAAATTCAACTTTGATTCCGATTTACATAAAAAATATGAGGAAAATTCAAAGGTTTTATATGAGGAATATTCAAATATAGCAAAGTACTGTTATTTATTTAATTTTAATATACATATTACAAACATTTTTTATTTTAAATTAAATATTTAAAATCGTTCCCGAAATGACGAAAATTGCTGACAAGTATCCTTTAACACACTGTAATTTAAAAAAATATAATTTTTATGCATGCTCCTGCAAAATATGTTAAGAAAAAAAAGCTCGCAATCATTTAAACCTATTTTTAAATCGATAACTTTTAAACATTTTTCACAAAATTCTAAACTCTAAATTCGCCACCTTGGTGATTTTGAGCCATACATAAAAATTGCCTATGCAAAGGTGCTACTGGGAATGTACGGAAATACAGTCTTAGATTAACTTTTACTATATTATACGAAAAATTAATATATATTACAATCTTTGAGATTATTCTTTATTTGAGATAATTCATTAAAACTTACTTCAACATATCCAAAAATAATGCATTTGTTAATTTCACTTTCGACGTATGTAGACATTTATGTCATGGGCTAATAAGGAATATTCCCCATTTAATTACAACGAACATCTCATGAGATCATGCGTCGAATATAAATACAATAATAGAAACTACATATCAAAAGAAAATAATTTAAACTTAATTAATAAATAAAAATACAAAACGAACTATACATACATCCACGTATACATTAATAATAAGTAAAAAATTATTTACAATTTTGTTGTATCAAAATATAATTTTGATTTTATAATGGAGTTTGAAAATAAATAAACAAATATTGCACATTGGAAAATATATGTACATCAACATAAACATTGACATTTATGGATCTCCTTGCGTTTATTATGGCAGGTAATGTAGCAATACAGTAATTAATTAAATCTCGATCAATCATTTACTGCCATTAGTCAAAAGAAGGACTAGAATTTTGCGATAATTTTCTTAAAATAATTTTTAAAATACAACCAGGCTTTTAATAAAATACTGCGCTCCTTTTTTATCAACCAGAGCGCCCAAACATTTACGGTAAATTATTGTTCAAGGAAAGTAACGTTGATACGTCTTAAACTACATTATACGCTTATTTGTGAGGTCAAATAATGTCATAATTTGTGCTTCTCAGTAAGGCCAAGGTCTCATTGCAGGTGACAGACACACTTGAGCTAAGAATTTAGTTGGTCGCAGATGAGTTGTTCTTGTGTAGCAACGCATGTCAAGGTAGGAAACACACGGCTCGTATAGTGGGCGCTAACCATCAACTAACCTCTTGCCACTATGCGCGCCACCTGCGTTGTGGCCGTGGCCTGGCGATAAAATCTACAATTTGACTATTTCGTTAAAAAAATCGAAGCACCAACATGTGATCGTGTGCTTTCAATACTTCGTAGGCCCTAGAACGAAAATAGAACTAATTGAGCAGAAACATTTAAACGGGTGTACCAAAGTCAGGATCACCATCACCTGAGAGCAGATGAGAAGGATACTTGATTCTGTCAATGATCGTGTCACCGTTCGATAATGTAGGCGCGGTTTCTAGAACACGTTTAGCCGAACCTATTCTGAACATTTTATTGCGTAATAGATTCGAATCTAGTCCGTTGGGTTTTGCAGTATTTTTGGGTTTTATCGTTGTAATCGCAGGAATCACCACCTCCTGCGGTGGAGGAAGGGGCACAGTCGGTATATTAACAAGTGGAGTTTCGTTAATTTCTAAATTTTCTTCGACATTAGTCGCTTCTTTTTGTGCAGGCTCTTCTTTGACTTTTGGGACGGGTTCTTCCTTCGGTTTATCAAACACTGTCGAGATACCATGACCGTTAATAGGTAAAGTTTCCGTTTCATCAGACGACGGGTCATCATCTACAGCACGATAAGCACCTTTGCTTCTCCAGTCGAAGGGTTTCACACGTTTCTTCTTTAGACTGGTGCGCCGTAAATGTACCGGTGTAGAACCGGCGGAGTCATTCGAAGAGGCTGGTAATGGACCTCTGTAGGCTCCACGGTTTCTTATCGCTTCCATCTTAATGGAGTCATCGTCTATTTCGAGTATAGAGAGATTATTATTAATAGTGTTGTTGATGTATTCAGGGTAAAGTGTAACGGGTGGTTTATGATCTGGCTCTGTGTATTTAGTAGGCTCTTCTTCTTCCTCACTTGCAGATCTCGTCGCAGAATGGGGTCTGGAACAATTAGGTAATCGATTCCAAAACTGCTAAGACTTGGTGGTATCGTTTACGAAAAAAATATTACCTATTGAATTCAGGTGTTCGTGGCGCAGTTGGTGTCGCACCAGACCCATTAGGTTCAGGATCATAAGTTTCACCATCGTCAGGATAGAGTGGGAATCTAGAAAAATCATTAAATTCAAATAACAGAAATATATTGGGCGCAATATAATTAATAATAATGTAGTTTTTGACCTGTAGTTATCATCAGAGAGTTGATCATCATCATCAGTCGCTATAAACTGCACACAGAGAGCACAATCACCCTTTACACTCTGCAACGCCTGCACTGCCTCTTTGTGACATGCCTGTACAATAATAATGAAATCCTTAGAAATTACATTAAAAGGTGTAAGCATTGATATATTCAATGTTTAATCTAGCTGTTAAACGCAATTGCGTGTCAAATCTCTGTCCCCACTATCCCTAAACAACGATAACATTTTCTGTCACTTGTTGCCTTTTTCCCACAGGGATAGGCAGAGACAACGGAACGCCACTTGCCACGATCCTGACACAACTTCCTTGCTTCATCACATCAACAATTCTTTTAATACAAGCCCAACGGTTATAGGCACTAGGCAGCGCAGCTTTCATAAGGATGTCTTCGATTTGATCGGAAACAACCCTCCTGGGTCTGCCTTGTTTAACGCATCCATTCACATCAGATTTATAAAGTCCTTCCATCAATCTCCTTTCACTCATTCTTTCCATATGCCCAAACGATCGAAGCTTAATTGTCTCTCTAATAGTTATATTTATCTACCTGTGTAAGATCCAAGTCATTAATAGCGAGAATGGCGTCTCCGACATACAATTGTCCAGTCAGTGCGGCAGGTCCACCCGTCTCCAATTCTGATATCAGAATAGGTACACCGTGCTCGCGACCACCCTGTATACAAAATATCTAGGGTAGAGGAAACTACAATAGATTCAGTAAGGTGTGTTTGAGACAGAGTGGAATCTTATTTCTTCCTGCGTCAATTCCCTTTCGTTATGTACCCTTGAGAAGACGAACGTGCACCATCCATTCACAAGACACTCGTTACACTTCCAAGGCGATCTCGGAACGCAGGTTCACTTCCTGGGTGTTACAGTTGAAAATGGCTGGTACTATTTGAATATGAATAAAATAAACTCACGGTAACGGATATACCAAGTCCCAAATGTGGTGAACGTCTAACGCGTACTGTACGCGGTCGGGACGCGAGCGGTGCACGGTTGGAGCGCGGCGGTCTCGGCGGACAAGGTGCTAACCCGCGACAAACACGAACCAATGTTTTGTGTCGTTGTAATAATATTTCTGCTTCTACCTATATCATATATTAAATACACAAAGTGACAAGGTATAATGTTTTAACGAGCACAAAATAGTCTGTCTAAGGAAAGCGCGCTCTGGAAAAACGCGGCAAATTCAAAAAGTTTTCATGTGGCATTACTAAACTAATAACGGCCTAGGTGAGGGCAAAAATTAAACCTATGCCAATTTGAAAATCATTCCGAGATATCGCTTTTATTAGATATATTTTTTAATTCTTAGTTTAAGTAAATGACATTATTGCAAATATTTCCTTTATTTTTAAGTTTTTTTTCTGAATAAAAATATTTTTTTTGTACCTTGCCCCATTAATAATACCACACGAAATTTTTTTAATTTGCCACGGGCACTTTTACTAAACAGATCGTAGCATACCTGAGCCCACAATGAATCTCTTATTTCAGATCGCATATCACGTCCAAGTAATTGTAGTTGTTGAATTCTTCCCGCCAATTCTTTATCTAAATATTTTGTTGCTAACCTAAACATGACAATCACATTAACGCGAAGTAAAAACAATTTACATGTTACACACATACGAGCAAATACGGCGTTAGATCGCACGCTTTTGAAAGAGTTACTGGCGAGTGTGTACCAATACTAATCCTGTTTTTTTTTAGTAGCTCGGTATTATGACCTCTCCGCCTGATGTCAAGCTAGAGTGTGGCCCATGATCGGAAACAACTGCTACCACGGAGAAATTAAGACAAACGTGCACAGTGTTCTCGCTATATCCGGCGGCTTGCGCTTGAATATGGCGGTCCGATCATCAGTCTGCCTGCCTCTACGACTAAATAATAATTAATAAAAAAAATGAAGCACCCACCTCGCACCAAACAATTCAGAATGCAATGCGAGTACAGTTTCGCGTAATGTGGCATTTTCCCTTGCAAATTGGGCTGCTTCGTATCTAGCATGTGATCCTTCGAGCAGGGAGCTTGCACCTTCACCAGCCTCGTGGCCATTAACTGTCGAACAATAAACAATAATACATTTTAAATAAATGACCCCTGCAGCGTTTTGTCTCGTGTAGGTGGCAGAATGTATTAGGTACACGTGTGACTTCTATTATTTATTTATTTACAAGCTAAAATTGTGAGTATAATTATAATTATTGCCAATGTGACGCCCCGCTGATATATGGTAAAGTATAATACGAGTACATTAAAATTTTGTGTCAATAAATACATTAATAATCGAATGAAACAATAAAAAAAATATGTCAGGAATTAAATTAATTACAACGAAAATAATACTAATATGTTACATGCTAAAGATGTGAAATTTGAGGGGCCGAACGCTTAATGTTAGATTAAACACCGTAAAGCAAATAAAAATTAGGATAAAAATTCAACAAGAGCTAGAGGGAGAGGTGTAATGGAGGTGCTTTAAAACTGGTACACGTAACAGTAAAAAAGTGAAAAACTTAATAATGAATTGATTACGATAAGGATTAGCCTCCGAATATCCACTTAACGATATAATGAGATTATAAAAACAGCATCAATAATTTAAAAACGTATCAAATACTTTCACTAAACTTAATCCACATCTAATATAGAGATTACAATTCTATTGAATGGGGGATTACATTTATATATTGCTAAATTATACGAAATATAATCTGTGCCCGCATAAAATGACGAGCGGTTTCGGATTTTAATAAAAACCTATTGTGGAAACGACATATGTTGCATATGATTCAATCTTCCGCATGAAATTTGAGTGCTTAGAGTTATTTTCAATTATTACTTACCTGAGGCAGCTCGCGCTTCGACTAACTCTGCTCTCATATCAACAAGCTCAGCCTGAAACAATACATTAACAGTAATACAAATTGTATTTACGATACACAACCCGTTTATTAAGGAATCCTATAAAAGATTCCCTAATAAGTATACAAAGAAAGAATGAGACGTGAATAATGGCAACAATAGATTTAATCAGGTACTTTGAATCAATAGCGTCGCAAGTACAGCGTCAACGAGCTTGACAGATGGTCGAAGCGACCGACGCTCTCTCACACGTCCATACGCCATAAATCGTTTGACCTTCGCTCTCAACAAGAGTAAACCCCTACAAAACAAATATACGCCTATCGTATATTGCCCTCACCAATAAGCAGTTTAATGTATGTTGATTTGATTATACATTTCCGTCTAAACTCTAAGGGATCGGAAGTGTGTGATGATATAAGACAGAGTAAGCAAGCAAACAGCACGCGTGCATCGAGGGCGATGTCAAGTGGACGCAATTGCAGCGATCCTCAGCCGGTGGTCCATAATCAATTGTAGGTGCATTATTTAATTGTACAATGCAGTTGTAAATTCCACAGACTATAAATAAATATCCATCGAAATTTTACGACCAATCTAAGCAATGCACGGTTCACAATATCGAATGCAATATGGACAGCGGGAATGTTATTTACAGCGGATGTGAACGAAGAAAGCTCGCAATTACAAATAAAGCTATAGATAGGATTCGATTAAAATCCATTTGACGATTGCCGACACGGATATTTATTCGCATTCACTGCATTGTTACTGATTATTAGATAAATAATCCAAAGTCATGGTTTGGGATACCGTTATAATGCGAAGGGATTTATTATTTATGTAATAAGCACAGTTTTAAATCGTATAGGCGTAAAATATAATGGTGTTACTAGCAGCCAGAGAAAACGATGTTACAAAATGTTGTAGTGCGAGAATAAGTGTATATACCATGTTCGTAGGCATGCATATTGAATTTTACGGCTTTACTACAATTTACACGACGAACGTTCAATTTATTGCTTATATACTGTCATATAATAAACAACGATTTCTTTTTTGTGTGAAAATAAAAACTATGAATAATTTTTATACTTTATAATCGAAAGAAAGAATACATTATACATACAATGCCCTGAGGCGCGTTGCGTGACCTCAAACTAGTATATTATTATTAGTGTTAATGAAATATTGTATACATTTAATAATAATAAATATAATATCATTATATTTACTAATATTAACACGAGAATACAAATGGTTTGCTCTATTTAAAATACAAATTCAATACTGAAATTTAGTTCTAAATATTGTATTGCTCGTAAAAAAAATAGTTACAACGGAATTCAACACATTGAATAATCTGATATACTACAATAATAAATAAGAATACTTAATAACAAGCCGAGACTTTAACTTTTGGAATACACACCTCACTGCTACTTACTTTCATCTGGCATATAATTACGTTACATTGATGGTGCTGCGTGGCGAATGTGTTAGAATATTAAGAGACTCGGTGCTGGCATTTGTTCTGGTCAATAATATAAAGAATGATGAGGCAATAGGTAAGCATAGTAATCGACATGCGCCCTTTCCTCGCAACAGTAGATAGACACGCTTTGTAGGCGGTGATGTTTGATAAGACGAAGTCGGAAGATTGATTCACCGCCGCGAGTTATCATCAAATACATCGGAAATCGTAGCGGGACACACGTGTAGTCCGCGATCAAATTCAACAATACGTGGCGAGAGATCGCGATAAATCAACGTGTTCGCTGACATTGACGGTTGTCTTTAAGTTACAACTGGAAATTTGACACCTATTTGAGTAATCGCTCATCATTATCTACCGCGCACCGAGCACGAGGTTCGCATTCATAATGCACTCCCACTTTTAACAGTTCTAGCAATCTATCTTAGTAATAAAGTTAAAAGAAAGTATTACAATATACAATGAACTCATTAAGATGCGACGAGAGTTTATAGAGTCTCAGCACGTCTCCGACAAATGTATACAGCTTTCGTATATGTACAGTATTTATGCACACCACCCGGCGCGGTCTGACAATTACACGTGACAGAGGTCATCGTTGCTAAACTCGATGCACTCGTAATGCTATTATTTCTAACCCATGACTGTTATCAAACGAAAATGTCATGTCTTGAAATTCGCTTAAGATACGAACGCGGAAGAGAATAGCAGCAAGAGGCGGCGAGCTTATAATGCAGCATACGCTTCATCCGGAACAATTCAATTAGGTGCAGTGGATGCGTCAGGTGCATGAGAACGTTGAACACCCAGGCCGCGACGGATAGAGTTACATTGTTTGGAAATTAATGACAGTCATGCCTTGCACCGTTATTTTAATAAAAATTAAATATCGTTCAGATAATATGAAACGGTATTGATAATTAGGATGGATTACCACCCGAATAACGGATTTTATCAGCATTTAGGACGAAAGAAGAAATATGAAAGCACAGCGGGAAGCATAATATGTATCTCCGGATTGACCTCTTACATTTTAAGCTATCTCCTGAATACATTAACGAAGCACTTCTGCGATTAGTTTGATGTACTGTAAACTATTTAAAAAACATTTCTCGAGTCTCGATCCACTTAAGGATAATAAAATGAGTAATTACGTCACATACTAAAACTAAATGTTTATATTTAATAAAGTCTAAAATAAATATTATAATAATCGAATATAATTGGCCTATTAACTTTATAACTAATAGTTGTGTAATAAACAGTGGGACGATCATTTTAGTTACAAAAGACAACGTAATCCGTTTACAAGAATTGCATGGTGTTATTAAATCATCAAGAGATTAATACTTACAAATATAAATATTGCGTAATAAACTGTGTTCTAAATCATAAAGTTTATATTTTGAGAATTACGAAGAATAATTTGTACTAATACTCGAGTACTCAGACGGATTCAATTGCAAAACATTCACAGAATCAATAACAATGCAACATATTTTTTTATATAAGTAATAATATTGTATGAGTCACAATAGTTCAACGAATATGCACAATTGGTTGTAAAAACAAAGATGCTCAAATTACATAGAGATTGAGCAAGTTTTATTCAAAGTACTCGTAAACTATGTAAACGACTGATAAAGCTGCAGGCAGTAGAACATAGCCTCATTTCGAACATACTCCAGGGATAGGCAGACTCTACAAACAATAATCTATCTATACTAATGCTAAACCACTGAAGATTTCGATAAAATTTGTCAAACACATATATTTAATCCTGGGGCGTAATTGTTCCTCAAATAAAAAAAGGGATCAAAGTTTATATAAGGAATCATAAGTTAGTGATATGAATATTTGTGTTTAAACTTTAGGTGAAAGATTTACGTGTCTCAGCGTTTTTACAAAATCATCCCTCAACGGAGTAAAGTAAGGGATGAAAGTTTGTACAGCAAACCAATATTTTCTAGATGGTAGCTCAATCATCTTTAGCTAAAAATCAAATAATGTAACGTCCACAGTGAGCTGCAAATGCAAAACAACATAGTTAATTTCAAAACTTGACATTTTCTACAAATTCAACATGAAGTAGTACTTGTTCACTTAATTGTCAATGCGTAGAATTCCTCTCTAGTCTTAAAATGGATGATTGCATCATAGGTTTCTCGCAATTACTTGACTTAGAAATCAAGTGACCATCATTTATTCAAAATCATTAAAAATTACATGTATAAAGTCTAAGTATTTTAAAGCAGGATAAAACATAAGAAAATAAATAATATTAACAAAAGTAAATTAAAATTATGTATGATGGCAACTAAACAGAAAAAAGCCAATGTAAAATGAAACGACGCGTAGCTTAGTGGTTATGGCAGAGGAGGTTGTGTGCGCGTCCTTTTTTTCTGTATATTTTCATCATTATAACAAATTCAGCATTTTAATAAGCTGATTCAAATAATAATAACGAAAAAATCGAAGAATATAAAATAATTTCCAATTAGGAAATAATACTTCAATCCATGTGAATTGAAGGTGCACTCTATTGTTCCTAGATCCGTGTGCTGATAGGTAGGAATTATTTGCAATAACTGCGAATTCGTGTCGAGGCGTAGACGGGATTAGATCAGAATTTATAGCTGTTAGTTTAGAGAGCAATGGTTGCTAGCTCCTTGTAGACTGACTCCAAATTCCTGTGTCATTACACGCCGAGATTTGAATTGAAACGAGGATCACTACATATGTATGCAAATTCTTTGATTAAAACAGCTTCAAATATAAATATTGTTTACAAATTCAAACAAGTCTCTCTAATTACGCTCGATAAAAAATCATACACCATAAATAACCGCCCGTCCGAAACTGGAACGCAAATTCAATAAACTGAGTTCCGTATACCGGTATTATTGATTCACAGCATGTGGAGAAACATTAAAGAACGGGTGTGGCCTGAAGACTATATTACTGTATCGACAGATTTAAAATAATCGCTGCTATAACTTCATCTGCCTCTTACAATGAAATGGCCGCGAGAAAACACTCATGATAGTGAATCATCAAATTGCAATTGTACAGCGTGCAGCAAAATACTGCATCGTGCAGTGAAAACTCCTAGATCAAAAAACCTGCCAACTGTTTGACAAATATCGTATTAAATACGAGTAGACTGTATCAAACCACAAAGAGTGCCTTAAAGAGAAATCGTGTCTGACCCATTCAAATACAGAAAATATGTTTTCGAGAGACATTGAAATTAATACTGCTATAATCGCGTGTAGTTCATAACAATGATCCTGTACAAAACAGGTTTTCGTAATGTACGTACCTTGTGGTCATGATAGTTCTGACTGACCACAAGCCGAACATCACTAAAGGATCAGACACGCAGAAAACTACGATACCTATGTCTATATTACTTTAGAATTTATAAATAATAACCAAAGCACATAGAACTAATCAATCAGCCAAGCGATTAAATAAAAAATACAGCTGCTTTGAAAAAAAAAAAAAGAAAACAACTTACAGAAAAAAAACGAAAGCGCAAGGGTACAAACTTAAAGCTGCGCATTACAAAATTGGTCGACGTCATCGCCATTCAATAGTCACGTAGGATAAATCCTTGTAAAATTCCAACAGCACGCAAAATAGAAAAACGTGAAATGAATGCAACAGTATAAAGACGTGACACCATTAGGAAATATAATTTTTAAAGATGTATCAAATTACGCCGATCTTAATCGTCCGTAATTTAGTAAGCCTTTGTACGTTAACTATTTATTGAGAAATCAGAATTTCGTAAATTGTAATAAAGATCTGAAACGGTAGTAAATTTACAGATAAATCAGAACCTTAGCACATCTAATAAGTGACAAGTATTTAAAGTTCAGGGTGCGCCAAGGAGAGTGGTTCACAAGGGTCAGGTCTCAATGCAAGCTTAGGTATCCTGACCTTACGCGCAATTCAAATAAAATCACGATGTAACTGCGGGTACAACAAGAATGTCATGCGTTTTAGAATAACACATTAATATTCCATATCATTTGAAATGAAAAGATTTGATATTTAAGTTATAACATAATGTTCAGATAATAAAAATCAAAATTAAATATATTAGGAATTACTAAGTGATTTGAATTATTTAATATTTAAATTGGTTGTTAAAAGTTATAATATTCAGCTTTTATTTATTTGGATTAATTTTTTTTTATTGTAGCTCGGCATGTGACAACACTCCGCCTGATGTAAAGCTAAAGTGCGGTCCATGAATGGAAACAACTGCTACTACAGAGAAACCTGTGCGGGCAGCAGTCGCCTCCACTATGCCGGCTTGAGGAGACGAGCATGTACCATCTAGATTGACAGTGCACACTCCTCTCGTTATACCTGGCTACTTTTAAGCTATTTCCGAAACGCGACAAGGCCGCTTCACGGGTTTTACATTCAACAGTGGTGGTACTACCCCCTGGACAAATAACCATCATTAGTCTGCCTA
The DNA here is from genome assembly GCA_948150575.1 of Tinea pellionella. Taxonomy (NCBI): domain Eukaryota; kingdom Metazoa; phylum Arthropoda; class Insecta; order Lepidoptera; family Tineidae; genus Tinea; species Tinea pellionella. The sequence continues at coordinate 3,546,766 of OX411250.1, forward strand.
CCACTCTTTAATAGTGCCTATAGGCACTGAGCGACCAAAGTACATATAACAAAGTTACATTGGTACCGGTCAGAATTAGCGTGGTTCGAACACGGGTCTCATCGATCGTGAGTTCACGCGTCTTACCGCTAGACCACGGCCGCTCATGAAATGAAATATTTATTATTAAAGTAATAACTTGTTTATAATTTTGAAAATAGATACATAAAAGGTAACAAAAATCACAGGATTGCTTTGAAAACATCTATACTGATAGACAAATTTAATATTCATCGCATTTTATAAAGAATACGCAGTATTATTAAATGACAACAATAAACTTATTCACCGTGTTAATAAAAATGCAAATGACATTGTCGTGACTTCCACCTTGACCCAAGTCAATAAACATTAAAATTATAATCCGATGACGACTACAGGTGCTAAAATATTATAATATAAAGAATTTTATCATACTAATAGCCAATTTGACTCAACAACACTATTTGTTAGATAATTTTTTAAAATATATAGATTACAATGGTAAATACGTGTAATCCCAACACCTGACACGTAAAGTGAACTCTCATTATAGCAACTGGTACAATACATTATCTTAAGATGTGCTAATAGTATGTAATAAGAGCTAACTCAACAATAATATAAGACATTTTACTACCTTCTGTATTTCTTTGACACTAAAAACCGGCTTGTGAGGATTATTTCAATCCATTTATTTATTATTGCACAATTTTAGACTTTAACTTAATTAACATATAATATATTTTAAAACATTGAATTCAATTAAAGAAACTCAAACATTTATGACCGCGGCAATAAAAGCAATTGCTCAAAAGGAAATGCAATTAAAAGAAAATTAGCATTAACTAGCTCAGAATTAACACAGCCATCTAGATTTAATCGTCCAATAATACGAGATTGGTTCTGTTAAGTCCCAGTGTACTATTAATACTGGCTAAAGTACAGTCAGAGATAGTTAGCGAATTAACCTTTAATCTACTCGCACATCGGTTAATGAAGCCAACCACTGAAGAAGCGACTATCATCAGCCAATGACAATTTTTAATTTGCAACATGACAGATTTCAATTCCTACGTCGCCGAGCCGGTTCGCAGTGACACCGTAACAAATAGGACTACCATCGTATTACCTACACGTAAATCATACATAAACGATTTAATAAACTATCAATCAAATTTATATACGACATTTTAATGTTTATTTTCTGTAAAATTATTATTTGTATTTGCAGTTCATAATATTATAATAAAGCACATTTTATGAGAAAGATGAAACGATAGGTTAAATCATGATTTATTATGCAATTGACAATAAATAACGGAGTAGCTTTTGCCAGTTGCTCATAATTCACGAGAAGCAATCATATTTTTATTGCTCGAAGCCCCAATACTACTGATATTATGGTTGACACCGCCATTGTCAGTGTAACTGGTAGAGACCATTGGGGGATTGATTAATTTCTTACCAATTTATTTTATGAATATTCATCATTACATTACAGTTTCATAAACGATACGACCGTGATCCTAGACTTCCATTTCATACGAAACGACATTATTTAGAAGCAATTTATGTGCAAAAATATGCAACAGTCCGTGGTAACTCAAGAAGGAAACAAGATATAATTAAATGTAAATAAAATGATGAACGAACATTAAATTATTGGTTACAGTAAATCAAAAAACAGGTCTTTATTTATTAAGTGTATAAACTCAATCAAGGGATGAGACCACCATAAGTGCCATCGAACCAGTCCTCGAAAGTGGTTTTAAAGATGACCACCGGCAAAGCAGTCGAGGCAATAACCAACACGGCTCCGAGCAATCAACTAAAACATCTTTCAAGAAACGACAAACCGTCATATTTGTACGAAGATAACGGACGCATACTAAATTCGTATTGTTTCAATATTTGAAAATGCAATTTTAGACATTATGGCACGGAAGAAAATAAATTTCAAAAGCAGACATCACCAAACATCCTCTATATGTTTATGATGTGCACATCACTGCCTTATCATGGTTTGCATAAAACATAAGATACCGTCACATAGGGAACGACAATTCTTAAAAAGTTCATAGATAAAAGAGGCGAGCTAAATTTATCAACCTTTTAAACTCGCATAAAACATCATACGGTGTGTCTTGTTTTAACGCGTGTATGTCTACGTAAAACGAGGGTTGTCAATATTATCCCACCATAAAATACTACAAGTGTGCTAACCACATGGAGTTTCTCTCTTCTTCATTAGCAACTAATCAATAGATTCATTTAGTGTCTCCTAATTTACAATTTATGACCAAAACACCGACAACTTTCTCACGCAAGTTATAAAGATACGTGTAGAACTATAAAATGTTATTAATTACAATTTTTAATTGGAATTTAACTACTAATTTACGTAGAAAAGTAAAAAAATAAAGGTTATTAGTATATTAGTTCATTTTCAGTGATTCATCCCGTCTTTCAGGCTAAGCGAGATGCGCAAACGCATTCAAGCGTGTACCGAGCCCTCTGCGACACACCGGCAGGCACCGGTCGCCAGTGTCGATTCGGATGTTGCGAGGAACGCCCGCACCTGGCTAACACACAAATGACATGCGCACATTTCGCGAACCATGCCTTACCAGTGAAATGATACCATTATTTACTAAAGTGTGAAGTGAAAAAATAAATTGATAGTTCAACTTTATTTGGAAACTGTTTTCGACCATTCCCAGGTAAGAAATTTTTGTCCATTTATTCCGAAAATAACTTGATTCTTATCTAAACAAATAACAATAAATATCATTTAAAGTCTGCACAAATATTATAATGACGATAAATTTACATTAAAAAAACTTGAAATAGAATATTCTAGATATATTTATTCAACTTACACATTCAAAGAAGTTCATTAAAATGAGAAATTTTTTTTTTAAACTAAAACACAGCAATGGAAATTATTGCCATCCTTGCAAAAGGCCTACATTTTACAGTTTCATACTTCCAAAAGTTCCAATTAAAAAGGTCGATAAATAGCAAATTGTTTATTTTTAAAATTCAGCGATGACGCTTATACCAAATTACAAACCACATCGCGAAACTTTTAGAGGTCGCTTAAAAACCACATTAAAGTGACCTACCAGTCCCAGTTCGAATATTATGTTAATTAATGTTTAATGTGAGCTAAATTTAACCACATGCAAATCAGTGTATCCATTAATACCCAATAAGAATTTTTAATTATTCAAATATAAATAATATTAATTCAAAGGCAAGAATTTGCAGATAAATTGGCAGATATAGTTTAAGAACCATCCCCGCAATGAGCTCGAATAAATTTGTCATAAATCAAAGTATTACCAACAGACAACGGTTAACGAGCGAGGCGAGCGAGAGACATCAAAATAATGGGACGCACAAATTAACTCTAACTCGATTAATAAACTACGGTAACGATTTCTGAAACTGAAGACTAACAATTTCGGACACTATTTCATAATCGTGGGAAGGGCTACCGGGTGAAGGGCAATTCGACCGCATCTCGTTAACATCATATCGATGATTTCACACTGGTCAAGGAGCCGGTTGTGCAAAACATAGAGCTTAACATAGATTTTGATTGGTGTGTACACAGCAATAAAAAATTGTTCGGTAATTAGCGAAATAATAGTTATAGTTAATAAGCCTTAGGTACTCTATAAGTATAATGTACAGGAATTAAATAAGGTCCATAACGCAAACCAAACCCCTGGTGAATACGTATTAGTCTAGTCTGCCGTCCTGGGGCAGTACCACCACTTTCGAATGTAACATCCGTGAAATGACCTCGTCGCGTTTCGGGAGCAGTTTGAATGTAGCCAGGTATAGCGGAAGGAGTATGCATTGTAAATCTAGATGGTGCATACTCGTCTTATCAGGCCGGCAAAGCGGAGGCTATTGTCATATGCCGAGCTACAATAATAAAAAAATCAGCCACTACCAGCTACGCAATGTTACTAAACAAAAAATTTACATATAGAGTCGAAATAATGTAAAGTAATTTCTACAATTAACAACATGAATATAATTACAAAGAAAGACTAAATGAATTTACAAGAGAAAACATTGTTAATAAATACGTAACGCACCTATAAAAGATAAACACAGCTCCTGTCACATATTATGTTCATCGGTATGAGGTATTTATCCAGGATGGTGGTATGTTCAGTAGACAAACATATCACGAGAACACCGAAGATGCAGCGACAAGTGCGACTATTTGTCCTTCGTAAACACTCGACAGCGGCTCCTGACTTAGGCCCCGCCAGATAGTGCCACTTCTAACCACTTTTATAATGGAAGTTAAAAATAAAACTCCTTACAACTATTTTATAAATAGAAACATCAAATAATATTTTTTAATTACAGACAGGAATTTCTATAGATATAGGAAGAAACGATAAATTTTGCGTAATTATAATTAGTTAGTCGAAGTTCAAAATACATATTAACAAATATTTACGCCCGTATATTGGATTTTTAATACTTTCACGCTTGTTACACAACTATCCTCAGTTGATTTTTCTCGCTTTACGATGCCATAAACAATAACAGTTACCATACAATACTGCATTAAGGAAACTCAAATATACGTTTGACGCCATACGGTTAGGGTTTTCAGCCTCCTGATCGCTTATTGTTTTGTTAACCTCCATACCATTAAGAGGGATCAGTTGCGAGACAAGAGAAAGTGCAAGATTTACTTTACAACCTTTATATTATGTAACATGCGTCGGTGAAACAAGAAAAATAATAGAAGAAAATAACACTTAAAATAATGCGGAAATCGTAAAACCCAAGGTAAATTCATAAGACGAGTTTTTGATCGATGTCAATGTCGTAGCATTTGGATCGAGTAGTATCAACCTGCAGAAGGCCATTATTTAATCAACATAATCGAAAGGATCATCTTCTAATCATATAGCTACACATTTACATGGAAACTGCAAAAATATATGGTAATGATCGCGACGCAAGGTAGAGCAATCTTATAATATATAAAATATTATAATTAAGATAGTATGGCAAAATACCGGTTCGATAACGTTAAATCTGTAACTTGTAACACAATGAATTATTTGCGCCAAACGACAGTGAAGTTGAACGCCGTCGTCCCGCGCAATGTTGTAGTCGACATCGGATATTCATTACGAATAGACTTAAACCACTCCTAATTCATATACAACATCACAATTAACGTTGTTACTTAAAACTATACATTTATACAGTTGAATTATCTTCTACAAAAGAGACACCGAGAACTCTAAAAGCTGTTAAGACAATAAATATGTATTGAAACCTGTCTCATTGACCCGAATGACACAGCAGAACACACAAGGTGTGAATCAGATTGTTCTAACTAATTGCCTAACAGCTACATTAGTTAAACACCGAAAAACAAACAATGATATCATTTAAACTAAACTTTATTATTTCAACGGAAGCATAAAATGTTTTTATAACAGTACTTGCAAATATCTACTGAAATTGAACAATATAACGTGATATGATTTATTATAGTGAGATAGTATGAATAAATGCGGCCTACACGAATGAATTTTTAAGACCTGTCACGGCCGTGTTCAGCAATGTACTATTGTCTTAAAAGTTGGAGACATTTGATTAGGATCAGTTTGTATGTTGTTAAGAGACGCGGATGAGACAGGTCCGACCCTAAATGAAGGTACACGTAGACATAATATTATTTTAACATTGCATAATCTGAATTAAGCTGCTCTGTAGGATTAAAAAACATTTAAAGTTCTTTATAAAATATGATAAGCGTTTGTAAACTAAATGCCATTGACAGGATAGCCGATAGCAGGAAAGCTTTCGTAGTTTATTATAATATTGTCACGGAGACGAAAAAAACACAAAAATCTTTGTGCTGTTCCTAGTATTTTATAAAAAGGAACCAAAATTATTCAATAATTGATCGTAACACGGCAACCACAATGTATTATTTATAATAAATAATACACGCAACAGAATACTCCCCACGGGATATAATAATGGTTTTTTAAGTGTTTGAAAAAGTAACAAATAATATTGTGAGGCTAACCTACAAATGTTACTTATGTCCATCACAGAAACAAAAAGACAATTACCTTCAAATACATTATGTTAGGAAGCAAATTTCAATTAAATATTTTATCAAAAGATGTAGTTGCAGTTGGCAACAAATTGAATTTGGTGTACCTACAGTCTCGAAATGATTGGAGAATTCTTGAGCGCCGACGTAGTCTCCGACACCCGGTTAATTACAGGCCGGTTTGCGCAACCGCCAGTCAGACGGTCTCCACGCCGTCTGTCCACGTACGTAGGTTTTATTTGCATTTTACTTGCTAATTTATACTTATGTTTTGATACTAACTACTTATGTCAAAGTAACTAAATGTTTTAGGTTGTAAAATATCAAGTTTCAAGATGTTTCTCCCATGCAAAATATAGCATAAACAAAGCTAAGTTTTATGTATATGATAATTTATAATAAGTAATAACAATATTAAAGGTAAGATGACCTATTGTTAGCGATACTACAATCGAGGGCAGTGTTGTGGTGACACGACCTAAGTCGAGCTGATAAGCTATACCTAGTGCATTCCTAGTTAACAGAAATACTGACACACTTCGAATAAGTTAACTAGGACAATATCATTATTTAGCTTCGAGATAATATTAATTGAAAACGTGTAGGTTATACGTGATGTGCATACAATGTAGGAGTCGGAGAGTATAACAAGTTCACCAGAAGATATGCAGCTGACAGCTGATGTCATCGAGTAGCGTACAGCAATGATGAGGCCTGTCGACTGACGCCTCAGGCTCCGACCTACCTACGCTCGGCTATTCGTCAATCTTTACTAAGAAAAAAATATTATGAAACCATTTAATTATAAAATGTGATGAGTTACTTTGTGCGTAAAGATGAATTTCAATAACACGCAAAACGAAGAGTAAAAGAAGAAAAAAATAAAAGCTCAATCAGTCGTTCCACCGCATTCCTTTGGCTAACCCCCGATGCCATTGCGACGCAAAAAGATACAATCAAATTATAACATCGGATAAGTTTTACTCATATCTTCAAAATGAGCACATTCAACTAATCAATATACCTATGTACTATAAACCAAATAGTTTCTCTGCGACCTCCTTTCATTTCAAAAGCTTACCAAAAAGAAATATTGGTATTATGGTAATTTTAATGTAAGAAGTGTTAACTAATATTGTATGACGACGTGATCCACCATTTATCTTTATTAAAATCAGACACACAAGCTGCGAGGCACTGAATAGGGATTACAAATGCTTCTCACTTTCATTAAAATATCTACAGCATAGATGTCTACTGGAATACATTTACAAAGGAGATGCGATAAGAGCGACAGGAAGAATTATGTTAGAAAGTAATTTTAAAGCTCTTCGGTAGCTATACAAATTATAGTCTAAGTTAAATCATCTAAAAAAAAAGTTTATAAGGATACCGTACTCCGGAAGTGGAGTGAGTCAGCTAGAAAAGATCCGATTAATTTCCATTATCCCCAAGATGTGCATGTCGCTATAATAAATTAGTTTGAAGTATCCTAGAGGCGGAGACGTATTAAACAAAGAAATGCTTCCCAAATAGCATTGAACAAAGGAGTTTAATTAAACAAGTGACATCACCGGGAAGTAAATGAAAATGTTCCTTTAATATTTAAATTATATCTTTTATTTTGTTAAGTATAAAGTGTGGTTTATGAACAGAAACTCCTGCAACCACAGAGAAATGTCTACAGGAAACAGACGCCTCATCTTTGTGTAATAATGCACATTGTTCATTTTGACTTCTGTAATTTGCTTCGAAGCTGGATCCTGAAACGTGACTAGGTCACTTCACGGGCGTTTTTGAATCCCCATAAAGGGATTAGTCAATGGAACAGAACAAACATGAATGTATGTTGTTACACTGTTAATACTATTATTCTAAATAAAATAAGGTATTAAAAAGCTACTGCTTGATCCGCTTGGCAATAAGCCAATAGTAATGAACTTTGACAAATAGCAAACGTACCGAATGTAATACTAAATGTAAATATACTGAACGACGTGACGGCGTTTATTACGTGGACGTCCCGGGTTTTATTCCCGGTCGAAACAAATATTTGTAATATTTACTATTATTTTAGAAGAAAGAAATATTTTTGGTTTGATCTCTATAAATTAAATGAAAATAAGACAAACGAAAAACCTTAACCAAACAGTCAAGTAAAATGTTGAATACATTATATCCTACTCTTACAATAATTCATGACTAATTAGATTAAAGTTATTATTTAAAAAATGCGCAGATATTTTCATTGTAAGTACGCAGTGTGTATTAAGTCAAGTACTTCCAGGTATAAGTAAATGATAATAAAGGGTTATCAATCCAGTTGCAGACAGACATCAATTTTTTATTTATACCCTGCAGACTACACAAGTAAAATTTAAGTACCGAAGAAACTTAATAAATACGGAGAAATTTTTAGTACCTACAAAACATAGTTTCAAAAAAATTTGGTCCTTGCCTAGTACTTAACTAATACCTGCTTAACAACAATTAAACAAGCCGTGTTACAATTAAAATTTTGAACCGACGCATACTACTGTTTAATGCAAATTAATATAACATTTATATATCATATATAACATTTTTTAGTACTGTACAATCTTGGGTGCGGTACTGGACACATACTAAAACAAGCATAGTATTATGTTGACACAAAGTGATGATTAATCCCATGAGGCAATAAAACAGAGAAAGCTTGTACTAACTATTACTTAGTAATATTTCGTAATAAATCTGATAATAGTTCCAAAAGCACGATGCGTCCTGATCTATCAGAAATTAATACGGGCACATCAAAGGGGAACAGGGCGTGTCGAATCGACGTCGGTTACCAAATGTGTACACGAGTACGTGCCCACCAGTCAACACTGCTCGCATCATCCAAAAATGGATCACAATCTCATTATTTCCTCGATACAACAAAACTGATACGCTGTAACTTTTTATTGTATCTCGTTTGATTTTTTTTTATGGCAGCTCGACATGTGTCCACATTCCGCTTGATGTTCAGCTTAAGTGCGATTCATGAACGGAAACAACTAATACTCCCAAAGGAGACGAATATGTACCATTCATCGACAGGGCATACTCCTCTCGTTTTTGGCTACAATACAGTCTTAATTTTATCATAAAGTATTTGATTTGATGTCTATCTAAACATTAGAAAACGATAGTTCACGATAGAATATGTGAAACTATTTAATTTAAAATTACTTTCTTTAAAGAGGTCCTCGAACTACGCTGGTATGCAAATAAATATACATATAGAAACAGGATGAGACCGCACACCTGCCGACGATCATCGAAATAAACAATGCATTATCATCACTATGCACTTTGCATAGACAAAAGCGAACTGCACTCTCTTTAACTATACATATAGATGAGTTGTAAGTGTTATGATTATTTATCATACACGTTCTGAGAATTCAGTTGCCTTTCCTCTCGTATCAGGTCATAAGTAACAACTATGGAATTGACATATCTATATAGTTTACCTATGCCGAGCTAGTGCTTGTATCAGAAGGATTGAACGACCGAAGTATATAGTACTGTATTCACACACTGGTACTGGTCAGCGAGATTTGATCACGTGTCTCATCGATCATAAGTTCGCCTCTACCGCTAGCTTTTTTATGTAGTAGCTGTGGAAACAACTGCTAACACAGAGAAATGTCGTTTCTGCTATGCCGGCTCCAGGAGACAAAGATGCACTATCCGTTTAACATCCTTTAGTTATAAGCTATATGCATACTAATTACTCCTTATTAGTTAATGACTATAACTAACTATAACTTCGAGAGATTGCCCATAAGAGCGTTCAGCGATATAGGTTTTAATTAAACACAAATTTATATAGAGTAATAAATTAGAAACGCATTTGCAAGGGAATAAACAGCCTGGCGCTGCTTTATAAAGCTTCTACTCATAGTTGTAATAATTAATGCTCTTTCACGAGAGGCTTCAACTTTATTGAATCAATTTGCTACGTAAAATATCACAATTGCAAACAATATGGAAGAGCGGGTGGGTAGTCGTACTTTACGGAAAATAAATCATAAATGTTCTGCAGCCAAAACTAGTCGCGAGATGCGGAAATATGAATGTCAAAAAGTTGCTCGTCACTATCCCGGCGATTTTTCTTGACGCTTTATGTGACCACACTTATGCAAGCTAGAGTGCTGTCTATGAGCTGAAATAACTGCAGCCACAGAGAAATGTGTGTAGACAGCAGTCGCCTATACAATTCCAACTTAATGAACGTCTGCCATCCGCACTTCTTCATCACATTACTTCACGGGTGTTATGGCAGACTGGATTAATAGGTATTATCAGTCTGCCTACCATTTACGCTAACTATTTCTGATCACCCCTACAATGCCTCTAATGAAAGCTGTTTAGACGTAATCTCAATATAATTTATATCCTAGTTATCATAATATTAATTTCCAAATCTATTCGTAGGCTGGGCGATGTTATATGCAGCAGTGGCGGCGCTAGCGTGCCTGTGTCTGGTGGCGACCTCACCCGCGTCAGAGCCATTCGCTCTCAGAACACATCTGCACTCACTACATGTTACAAAGGTACGTGTCCCTATTACAACTAGGAAGTTCCTAATGCATAACGTAATCTCTAACATCCAATGGAGATAAGGGTTAGTTCCTATTCTTTAAAAGAAAGCTCTATGTCAACCGCATAAGTATGTATGTATCTAATATTACCAGATATTAAAAATTAATCATCTTCGAGGGCAAATTAAACAAATTAAAATTTATTTTTACCATTATTGATTTTTGTTTATGATAGCTCACCATGTTACCCTCTGCTATCACAGAAAAGGTTCGAAGATAGCAGTCGCCTACTATGCCAGTTTAAGGTCGATTTTCACCAAAAGGCCCGTTAAAGTTACATTAACTATTACTTTTACGGCGACGTAACCGTTAAACGTTTACATTTACTCCACACGCGTTGCACCATCGTCGCGACTGTCATTTTTGACGCTTACTTTAACGCTAATCGTAAAAATCGTGGCTGGTTAAAATGAAAGTAATCGTCAAACCAATGTCACTAACGTCAAATGTATGAAAAGAAACCAAATATGTTTTTCTATTATTATTTCGGGATCAGCCACGCTTTTAAAGATAACAATATGAATTTACACGATAACGCAACACGTCACGGTAAAATGTAACAGTCAAAGTAACTTTAACGGGCCCTAAGGAAGCGAATGTACTTTTCCAAGCTGATGCCGAAACGCGACTAGATCGCTTCACGTTACTTGAAAGTCGAAGCAATCATAAGACTGTCTGCCCTACTTCAAAATTTACTAAAAAATACAAATACCAATACGAATTAATAAACTATTTAATAATTAATAAGATATCATGTATTAAATTCCAGGAACTAAGCAGTGTGTTGATAGCAATTGAAGAGAGACTTAAAACTATAGATAAAATCAGCAGCGTGCAAGCTCAATACGCAAGAAAACTGGACGTTATTCAGGATAAATTGGGTGAGTAATATTTAAACTTTATGTTGCTAAATAAAAAAGTTAGATTTTATTCAACAGGACTTTCATTGAGACCTTTATTTAGCACAGATTATTCTTGATTGATGAATGATGATTATTATTAAATTATGATTAAAATAGGGAAAAAATCAGCACAACCATAGCCTAAGAGCAGGAATTGAATCCGTGTTATACGCACGGATGCTCTGCGAATCACAGCGCTTTCGTGAAAGCGTCGAACTTCGGTCGAAGCTCGGCATATGAAAACACTCCGCCTGATGTAAAGCTAGAGTGCGGTCCGTGAACAGAAACAACTACCACTACAGATAAATCTCTACAGGCAGCAGTCGCCTCCGCTATAGCGGCCTGAGAAACGAATGTGCACCATCTAGATTGACAGTGCACACTCCTCTCGTTCCATCGATAGTTGGATTTTTATTTAACATTTGTTGACATAAATAAGCCTCTGTATTTTTAAAGGCAAAAAAGAAACAGAACAATTAGATTATAATTAAGATAGCAACAGATTAAAACGCTCGTAAACTAAGGGAATTCATTAACGTTCAGTATGTCACATCCTATTTTGGTATGTTAACTGGTCTGTCCACTTTCGCAACATACATCCATGTCACATACTCAGCACAACAATTAAATAAACAAGGATGACATACAATCAATTTATTGAATGGATCCGGCGCTACCTCAAAATTACATACATAATTATACATTTAAATAATACTTCATTAACATTGCCAAGAATTCTTACTTATTGAAATACTATCACACTCATATTCCTACCGGGATAGGCAGAAAGTATGGAGCGCCAGAGACACACACCACTTTCCTCTACCACAGCCATTACGCTCATACATGCACACCAGTTGAAGGTGCTCCTAATTTTTTGCAATCGAATTTACTTATTTAACCACTTCCAAGCCATGGACAAGTAAGGTCTTATATCTATGTTAATTATTCCCCATAACTACCCATTTGGATGAGTTATTTGAGCAAACTATTTTTGTAGAGTTACAAATAGTTAATTCGAATAACGTTTTAATAGCAGTGTTATTTCAGATCGAGTCGAAACAACCCTATCTTTAAGATTAGAACGAGCTCAATTAGCTGCTGAAAGATTAGAGCACCGTCTCCACATGCTACAGACAAGTGTTCAGGTAATTTAGTTTTATTACTTAATAAACATCATACGAAGACATTATTGAAAATTTTATGCTATTTTACAGGCTTCGATCGAAGAAAGCAGCAAACACCTGGAAGAGAGCCAGGCAAAAGTCACTCTTGTAGCAACTAATTTAACAAATCATTTAACATCTCATAGACATTTATTGGAGAAGGTAATTTATACTGCTTAAAGTTGATAATTTATGCAGGATGAATAAATTCTGCATACCTTAATAGACGCTGGAAAGATTTTAATTATTTTTTAATTTAGGTAAGTGGGGCATACGTCGAAACATGGCGTCGAGGTTTAACCTTAGAGACCTTAATGAAAGATGGTCTCTCACTAATAAACGCAACACGACGAGAGTTAGCTGATGGTCTTCGAACGATGGCTAGGAGGCAACGCGACGCCAGGATGACTTCGGCAGACCTCGAGAATGCATTTACAAGAAAACTCAACGATAATACAAATCGTATAGATTTAAAGGTACGTCTTTCTCCTATTAAAGGATATGTAAGACATTTTGACGTTAATAATAATAATAATTTCAGATGCAAGAAATGTTAGATGCTCAGAAGCATTTTATAGATTCATGTCAAAGAGTACAATTGGACGACCCAACACATGTGGCGGATGTTCTCGATAAGTTAATAGATTCACTAATTAATAAGTAAGGACAATATTATATCATATTTTTACGATCATTAAAAAAACTTTTTATAGTCATGATGAAAGTAGATTAACAAAAAAGATCTATTGTGCAAAAGTGGATGGCAGTGTCGGAAGGGGATGCCCTAGGAAGACCTTTCTCAGTCAGATCGGTCAACTGCAGAGAAAGGGTGAGACGAGGAGTACCCTCAACCGATATGCATGTATGAGGGGAGTAATGGATGTGGTCAAAGCGAAAGTGGTATGTAGAGAGAGGAGTCGCTGGCGCTCCATAGTTTCTGCCTACCCCAGTGGGAAGGCGTGAGCTAAGTATTAATAATCATACTTCACCTGATGTTAAGCTAGTTAGAGTGTAGTCTGGAACAGGCTTGACCAACACGCGGCACGTTAAATTGTATATATTGCTAAGTGCCGCGGTTTTTGCCTAAATCAATTTAATATGATTTAAGTTAACAAAGCTAAAATGTTGTAAATCATATTAGCAACTCATATTTTCCAGGACAGCATCAACATTCCGCGAGTTACAAAATATACAAACAGCGATCCGAAATCACGACACGCGAGTTAGTAAAATACTAAATACTAGTCGAATACAACAGGTATCTATTTATGAATTTAATTAAATATTAACATAGTCACATTAGATACCAGTTACATTGGTACCAGCCAAGTTTTGGGAGGTTTGAACATGAGGTCATCATGGTCATCACAAGGTTGCCATGGTCAATAAAATTTAGATCTGGTTGTAATTGAGCGATTGGGGCCACTCGTTGTGAGGTCCGAGACACGTTCCTGCACAGCTCAGGCGTATAGTTCGTTCCTAATTAATGTTCTAAATGCATTTTATAATTGCAGAGCGATTCTTCCGCATGTCGTCGTTTAGAATCAGTATTTCGTAATTCAACACGAACTGCTACAAAAGAGGGCGAGTTGCAACAATTGACTGAAAAATTTGTGGCTCTAACTAACCGAGCTGATGCAGCATTACAGAAATTAGAGTCGAGACTTTTTGATGATGATCCGGCGCAAAGTTCAGATGTGTCACACGCTGCAGTAGATCAATTATTACGTAAACTTAAAGGCATTAAGTATGTATTACGTTATGACGTATTTTAAGTATGAAACTCAGGGACATAAATCTAAGGCTGTCACCTGAGACCTTTTAAATAGGTGAAAATAGCTACACTTAGAGTTTTCAATCATGTTAAATAGACTAACCAATTCTTGCTTATAATCTACCTGTATGCTAAATTTCATCTAGATCCTTCCAGACGTTTAAGTGTGATTGGAGGACAAACAAACACATCTTCACATAAAATTTATAATACTAGTATTTATAGGTTATGATGAAACGTTGTATTTTTATCAAAAACAATAATTCATAAAAGTTAATATAAACAAAGTGATAAAATTGTTGATTCCATAAAAATTTTGGAATTTTAATACTAATATTTTAATGAATTACAATATATTTTATGATTATTAAGCATTTTTATTATTTACAGTGATCAAGATCTGGATGAGGATTCTGATGAAGAACAGGAGTCAGGATATTTTGACGATGACATGGGAGGTGATATAATGGAGGAAGATAGACTTATTATGACAAAAAGAGGTGAATCTGGAAAGAACAACAAACTAATAAAGGAACTAACCACACGACAACCTCATCGAAGACATCTCCACAAACATCCATATGACAGAGGCCCACATAGTCACAAAAATTCTTTGCTGCCATAAATTATAATAAAAATATTGTCATTATACTCTTGTGTTTATTTATACTACAATAAATTTTTTTTTTTTACAATAGTAGCTTCTCTTGTAGGTACATTGCACAATAAATATGATTTTAAATACATGTCTGTCAATGGTCAAACAATTCTATTTTTTTTTTACAAGAATAATTCATATGGAGGCCTTATCACTAAAAAGCGATCTCTCAAAGTCATTCCATAAAGAAATAGATTATACATATAGTAAAGGATTTAGAGTAAACCAAATGATTTAATTCCGTAAAATATTATACAAATAACTACAACTTACCTCTAACTTTGCACTACTTTGAAATATAGTTAGAGCTTTGTGCGTAAGTTGTGCAAAACATGAACTCAGTGTGGCAATCTTCTGACGGGCCGCATATACTATTTCTGCATCTTCGACTTCCAATTCAGCTGAAATTTAGTTCACATTTATAAATTTCCAACAGACACATGAATCGCACAATTATTAATTTAGGTATTTAATTAATGGTTTAAAGAATTACCCTTTGAGAAATCTATGAAGATTTAAACTACCTACTAACGAATATGCGAAAACAATTATTAAAATCACACATAAGCGAACGATTCCACCAAAATAGTAAAGAAAATTAATACGTAACATCAGATGGATTATGTTTTGATCTAAGCTCTTCGCGAGGAGGCCTAAAGTTGTATATCAGAGACATAATTAAAATTATACTTACTTAAGGAAGTATCTAATTCCACAATAGCTTTATCAAAGTCTTTCTCTAATATATCAAGCCATCGAAAACCCACCCCGGTAGTCGCCATTTTCACAATAAAGTTTTGTTCACAACAAAGAAACGTCAAACTGACATTAAGTGTCTTAATTATAGGCAATGGTATGCCAATTTTCTGCCTTAAGTGTTGCCAACGAGACAAGAAACAATGATCGCTGAACGATTGCGAAACCATAAGAACATGAACACTAGGACATGAAGGGAATCGGGAATTTGCGACCTCGATTTTAAAGAAAAGAATAAAGGACAATAAAAGTAAAGTTATATTATGCATATATTATATTTCGAAATGTTAACAATGAAGTATATAAATCCTGAAACAATTAAATAAAATTAAGAAGCAGACAGGACGGCAGGCAATTGTAATATTTAAGATCTTGGAAGACAAAAAATGTATATAAAACGACTAGCCCTGCGTGTTTAGCTAACATTTTCTTTGCAATAAAAATATTAATCAACTTGTTTATTAGAAAATTACCACTTCTTTTCCAAACAATAAAATTATTTCAAAACAT
The DNA here is from genome assembly GCA_948150575.1 of Tinea pellionella. Lineage (NCBI taxonomy): Eukaryota > Metazoa > Arthropoda > Insecta > Lepidoptera > Tineidae > Tinea > Tinea pellionella. Next base: position 3,563,299 of record OX411250.1, read on the forward strand.
TTATTACATACAATACATATCTCATACAGAAATCTTCAACAGTATTACTAAATCCATTGGTCCACAACCCTTCACAGGGACCATTATAATAAAAGTATGAATTAATAACATTGATTAGGTTTTTTTTTGGCATCATGGTGAAACTTGAAAATAATAGCTAAAAGTTACTCCATTCCATTTCAGCGCTTCGGAGACATAGCACTATACATTATATTAAACACATATTAAGTAAATCACATCACTCACAAATCAATATAAATACATATACTTTAAATGCAATCTCACAATATTGTTAGAATCTATATTAATTTTATTAGCATCTATAAAATATTTACAATTACAAAAGCCCTTTCACTTAACAATGATCCACTTAAATCTAAAAAACCGCTTCTTTATTGACGTTGTTGAACTTTGAGCAGCAAGTGATGCTGAAAGCTGACACTGCAGCATTGAGCTCAATGACGCTTTTGAGATCAATTGGGTGCTTGAATGCGGTTGGTTCACCATCCATAAAAATATTTTATTTAACAATCAATCAATTTTGAAAAGGAGAATATCCATTCGCTTAAGAGAATTGGGCCCACAATTTTCTTTTTGAATTCATAATTTATTTTTACTTAATTTTGTAAGAAAATAAATCCACATTCATTAACATCAATCAGTTTTAATTTTTTTTTACCCGGGTTATTGAGTAATTAGATTATTTCTGAGTTCATTATTAAATTAAATGATTTAATAATTTATGATATTAGTTTTTTATGTAATTAAACATTGTCTTTTGATTGATAAACGATATGTTGATATAATTAAATAAATTAATAAAAAATATATATATTTTAAAATATTGTTTTGTTAACAACCTATTAGATATCAAGTGGGGCCGAGAATGGGCATTATCCATTGCATAATTTTCAACTATTACTAATTTACAAATTTCTTAATGCCAATGTGCAATCTAAAATCTAAACTATTCTAAACCATGTAAAAAATACACAAAACATATAAAATAGCATCTATGAACTACAAATTGAACACAAGTTTACTGATAAAACTAACCTATTTGTGATTTTGTTCTATTCAGGTATACATGTAACCTATCTTAATGGATGTTGATAAAATTAAAGTTCAGCCATATTATTACTTGATGTAGTAACGTTTAGGGAATCATAAAATGTGCCAAAAGAGCAGGGAATGCACGTGAGAAAGAAATAATCATACTACTTGGTCAAACAAATAATCAAATTGAAAATGTTGGCGATTTTGTATAACTCACATATTCCCATGCCTGTAAGGATAGCGAAGAGATTTTTTTACATATTTATTAAGTGTATTTATAATACAGTAAGATGATAATTATTAAACCAGGCCTCTCAGTCAAAAGCCAAAGAAGGTTATCACTTGGGCGACAGCAAAATGTCAAATCCCACATATTTTGTTTTCGATTCAATCAAGAGACAACTTCTTAATGGATGTTGATAAAATTAAAGTTCAGCCATATTATTACTTGATGTAGTAACGTTTAGGGAATCATAAAATGTGCCAAAAGAGCAGGGAATGCACGTGAGAAAGAAATAATCATACTACTTGGTCAAACAAATAATCAAATTGAAAATGTTGGCGATTTTGTATAACTCACATATTCCCATGCCTGTAAGGATAGCGAAGAGATTTTTTTACATATTTATTAAGTGTATTTATAATACAGTAAGATGATAATTATTAAACCAGGCCTCTCAGTCAAAAGCCAAAGAAGGTTATCACTTGGGCGACAGCAAAATGTCAAATCCCACATATTTTGTTTTCGATTCAATCAAGAGACAACTTCTTAATGGATGTTGATAAAATTAAAGTTCAGCCATATTATTACTTGATGTAGTAACGTTTAGGGAATCATAAAATGTGCCAAAAGAGCAGGGAATGCACGTGAGAAAGAAATAATCATACTACTTGGTCAAACTAATAATCAAATTGAAAATGTTGGCGATTTTGTATAACTCACATATTCCCATGCCTGTAAGGATAGCGAAGAGATTTTTTTACATATTTATTAAATGTATTTATAATACAGTAAGATGATAATTATCTAACCAGGCCTCTCAGTCAAAAGCCAAAGAAGGTTATCACTCGGGCGACAGCAAAATGTCAAATCAAGTGACAACTTTCATTGTGCTTTTGACTTATATTTGATTGATATATACAACTAGATGTGCAATAACGCTCCCGTCATGTGACGCGAGAGAAAATATGGCCACAGCCACATTTAGATTCTCTGTCACTTAGTATTTGACTTGACGGCAGCATTGTCAAATGGTTTGAAGCGGCCTACGCTTTTTTAATGTTAGATGTCTGAAGTTTGCACCTCTATGTAAGCCCCTGTTTCCTGTGTCTAATCCCTTATAATCATAACATCCAACAAGACAATATTGCTATTTATCAACGAATATTGTTGATAAGAAACATTTAATTATGAGAATCAACTCCGCAAAGTTTTATAGTTGTATTTTTGACTGTAATTTGATATTCATTTTAAAGAGAAACACTTCTACTAACAATTAACTGTACAATGACCTAAAGATGTCATGGTTGGTGGGAGGAAACTACAAAAAAGACCTTATTTTACATAATTTTTGTGCCTTAATTACATATTAAAATAAAAAATAAAAAAAAAAACTTACCCACCGCTACTTTTAACTGTTTACTTAGTACTTGTTAGAATTTAATCAATTATACATAATTACATAAAAGAACAATCTAAACCTCACTGTCCACTACACTTTTCATCAGCAGGAGTTAAGCATTCATGCAAGCAGATTCCCATTGGCTTCATTTTTAAATTTTTTAATCCACATTTTTTCTCACTTCCATCCACATGTGACAGTTTGCAGCAATTTTGTATCAATAACTAGTTTTTTTGGCGCGCTTCGCTAGTTTATTTTTTTGAAAAAACAAATTATGGATTTCGAAATTAGAGGGCATTCCCAACGACTTTTATTGTGGCACTTCGGCCTCTCTCTCTCCCTCGTTCAGTTTCCGAGATATCGCCATCACATCCAGTCAAAGTATAGGTTTTCCCGGGATCACGGGGGCCCCCTCTATACGTCCCAAAAAGAATCAACCCCCAAGTGCCCCATAATTGATGTCAGTGAGTGAGTCAGTGGTAATCGAGCTTTATATAATATAAAGAAATGTCTTGGACAGTGAGTTTTAACATCTAAATAAATCTAAAATCTTATTAAGTTATGGTGAAAATTGTACGGTAAAAACAATTGCGAAGAGGAATTTTGACACAGTGGCGTTGCACAGCTTTCTTACAATTTTTCTGTCCAGTTTTCATCATAATTTAATAATAACAACCCCAGCATTGATTAAACCAAAAATTGTAATAAAAAAAAATTAAATAAACAATTTGTTGTATTAACTATTTAGGCTTCTCTAAAAGTTTGTACATACAAAACTTTAAGATACTACGCATCCATTCTTTTCCTGTATATTGCCATCAGATCGTTCAATCTCAACTAACATCGCATGGAATAAATCTGATACAGACTGAAAAAAAAGGATTTATAAGAAAAAGATTGTTTTTAACATTTACATTACATTCAATTTTATTTGAGACACATACCTCATTTTCTTTAGCACTGGTCTCAACAAATGCCGCCTTCCATTTTTCAGCTAATCTTTTGCCCTCCTCTGTACTTATCTTTCTTTCTCTGTGCAAATCTGTCTTATTACCAACTAACACTATTGGTACACTGAAAATTATTAACATCATTCGTAACTATCATATGTTCTCTTAATAATATTACAAACTTATTATTTATTACCAAAATTGAACAAGGAAACTACATACTATTCAGATATATAATAAATTGACTTACTGAATTTTTCCAACCATATCGAGTAACTTATCATAAATTATTTGTACTATTTGGAAACTTTTGCTCGATGTAATGGAATATACTAAAACATATCCATGGAAATCCATGCTGTATTGTGCTGGAAATATACTGTATTCATCCTGACCAGCTGTGTCGACTAATTTAACTTCATACTCCGTAGAATTGAGACGAATAAACTTTGTAAAAGCTTTAAAAAAAAAAGAACCACTTCAAACATACATTACCGTGTTATGGAAAATTGTTACAAATTACACTTACTGTTTTCTATTGTAGGGTCATATGAATCGACAAACTGTCCTTCTACGAACTGAATAATGAGCGATGATTTGCCTAGAAATTTTATTATAATATCAATACAATATACGTCATGAGAAAATCGACGCAACATGCAAAATTGATTTCAGAATAATTACCGACTGAACGATAGCCCATCATGGCAATTTTTCTTTGCTTTGCAGGCATTTTGATTTTGTGAATTCTAAGAACTTTTCCAATATTTATATGCAATATCTAATATAAAATAAAATGATTGTACGAAACGAATCAACAAAAGAAGAATGACATTTGCCACAGACAAAATTTATTATTTTTTAAAATAACTGAGACTTGAATGTCATGTTTTAAAAATTGGTTAATAACAACCATTAACCCGGAGCTGTATTTCAATTTGATATTTAATTACTTATTATAGGAAATGAATGGTAAACAAATCCTATATCTTTTCACGGGCGCAGCTTGTCTTGTTTGACAGCTGATTTTGACAACTATTATTGTCTCTGGTCTCCCTCTGAACGTTTGGTAAATATTTGCGATTTGCGTTGTAATATTTGTGTGTTTTCTTTATTTCCTCTATTTTCACGTAATATTTAAGTGTTTTAGATATATCTCGTGATTACTTGTGCATAATTGGCACTGTTTCGTCAGTATGACTGTAATAATACCCGATTGTCCCCCAAGTCTCAAAGGGATACAACATTATTTAAAAACCGCCACCGAACATGATACTCGGGATCCTGTGGTCGCTTACTGGTGCAGGCTGCATGCTTTACAAACGGGCCTTAAAATTACTGTAAACAAAACGCCAGAAGAAACTAAGATTCTTATGGGTTTGTACTTTTACATTATCACTTTATGAGTCATCTCTATTTTGTAGTAGGTCTATTTAACAAAGATTTTCTTTATTAATAGCTATTATGGACTGGCTCGAGGAGGCCAAGAAAATTCATCAACAAAATGAAGCAATATCAAATGATGTGGCAGCACAGGCTCACTTAGAAAATTATGCTCTTAAATTATTTACTTATGCTGATAAACAGGACAGAGAAGAAAATTATGGAAAGTAAGCACCTTCATTAAATATTATTTTTATGATATATTGTGAAACTTTCTTTTCATTGTCTGTATTTGTTACTTGTAAAAGGCCCTGGCATGTTAAGGTCCGTTTGCACCAGAAGGCCATGTCAAAAATATCAGGTGCGACGATGGTGCAACTTGTGGAGTAAATGTAAACAAAACGGTTAAAGTGAGCGTAAAAGTAATAGTTAAAGTAACTTTAACGGGCGTTCTGGTGTAAACGGACCTAATACTTTATCATGTGAGCTATCCTATCCCTTTTACAAACACCAGCACATCATCATGGTGATGTGGCATATGGAGTGTGTTTTTGAAGTCTTTCATATATCATTCATTTTTTACTTGACTGATTAGTACTTTTACTTATATTATTTAGTTGAAGTGACTGTGGTCTATGGTATAGCGGTAGATGTGTCCTCACAATCGATGAGACCTGTGTTCAAATCTCACTAAATTCTGACTGTTACCAATGTAATAACATAGTTTGATCACCTAGTGCATATGATACAAGCACTATCTCAGTATTGGCATAAAAAAAAGAATTATGTACTTATGTTTTCACAGAAATGTTGTAAAAGCTTTTTACACAGCTGGTATGATCTATGATGTGTTGACAACATTCGGAGAGTTGACAGATGAAGCAGCACAGAATAGAAAGTATGCTAAGTGGAAAGCTGCTTATATCCATAATTGTCTTAAAAATGGCGAAACACCAGTTCCAGGTAATACAGAAAAATTACTTTATTATTTACCGTTGTCTCTGCCTATCCCTGTAGGAAAAAGGCGTGACAATTGTATTGTAAGTCAATAATATTATGTTTTAATTATTGCATGACATATAACCACACTCTGCCTGATGTTAAGCTAGAGTGTGTTCTGAGTGGAAACAACTGCTATCACAGGGAGATTTCTGCAGACAGCAGTCACTTCTGCTATAACAGTTTCTGAAGATGAATGTGCACCATCCAGGTTGACTAGTGCTCTCTCATCTGAGTATACCCAGTTACTTCCAAACTAAATCACTTTACAGGTGTTATGGTTAAAATGGTGTTTATATCCCAGGATGGCACACTAGGCTAATAATCATCATCCGTCCTCCTACAACTCTTTAATTATTGGTACTAGTTGAGTATTTATGTTATATTTTCCTTACTCAGGACCAATTCAATCAGAGGATGCTCCTGAAGACACTACTAACAGTACTGAAAATACAGATGAGCCTGCAGCACCAAGCACTTCACAAATGCCCAATCAAAATTTATTTGATTCTCCGCAACCACCGACAAGTTTTAACTCCACTATACCCGATCCCAACTCAGCACCAGGATCAATTTTTTCTTCAACATTACCTGATCCCAACATGGTAATAAGGGCTGCATCGCAGTTACCGCCCGTTCCCTATACCCCGGATCCAAATCCTGGTGGTTTTGTACCTTACGAACCATCTGCTCTAAATCCACCCCAGCCGACACCGACAAATTTATATGGAGATTCAATTGCTCAGTTAACTCCGGACCAAATAACGAAAGCTCAGAAATATTGTAAATGGGCGAGCAGTGCACTCAATTACGATGACGTCAAAACTGCTGTTACTAATTTGAGGAATGCTTTAGAGTTATTGCAGACTGGTAGGGATCCTGCTTGAAATGTAATTAGCCTTTGACTAACCCCTCCAATGAGGGAGGTAGAGATGTTATGGGAGTTAACTAAGAATTAGACTGAGCTTTCAGCTAACTTCACTTGACAGATGTCAAATAACTTTGAAGGTACCACCATAAAAATAAATTTGAATAAATCCAGTTTTTTTTTTTTATTTAGTAAATGAAGTTTTTTCGTTTTCAAATTCAGTTTGTCTCATATAAGTTTATTTTATTAGTACACATCAGAGGTTTTTATTACTTTTTGTGTGTTTATATAGACTTTATTATTATATTTTTTCTGTACACCATACACATGCTGAAGTTTGAGCGTCTGTCTTGACAGTCCTATCCTTAGTTGGCTCCATGGACCATATAGTTGGCTCTTATAGTACTGTTTTCAACCATTCCTGGTCTATATAGCTGATATTCATTTACATTAACCATTTCAGCTTCAGTGTAATTAAACTCCTATTTGAGTAATCTCAAGGCTTATAATATAGTTTGGCTTTCCTTATGAGAGTGAGAACATAATTAGTGCTTATACAATGTTTTAAGAGTTGTGATTAATAAGAAAATGCTTTAAACGTAACATATATCATTAACAATCAATTATTTATTTGTGAATTTAAGTATTTAATTTTTAAATATCTATAATAAGCTTTTTTTAAATATGATGGCACAGTCATCAATTAAGTGTTATATAAAGTTACGAGTATATGCATGCATCCAGCACATTTGGTTAAAAATAAAACACAGAAATAATTATACTTGATTTTTTTTCACGCATTATAAATTAAATATTAAAACATACATGTGTCTAATATCAAACTTTTTTTACACTCCAACTTATAGAGAATTATCTTCAGTCAGCAGTCGCCTCCCTTATGCCGACTTGAGTTGATAGCGCACACTCTTCTCGTTGTGCCTGGCTACTTCCAAGCCTGATGTCTTAGGTAAAAGTGGCAATACTACTGTCTACACTCTACAGTGTAGGCAGAACGACATTAATAACAATCGTCAGTCTGCCTACCACTCTTTAAATCACAAAATAAATAAAAAATGACTAGTACGAAATTACACATTAAAAGGTGAGAGATAATGTTGAAAAATAGCTATAATTGAGCAAACATTAAGTGCATTTTGATTGGGAAGGTGTAAATGATGACAGCCATCTTTTTGATATATTTTTTGAATAATATACATTAATTTGGTCGACCTGTGTTTCTGGAAAACTTTTATAATTGCTTTGTTCTATTTTTATTAATTTTTAAAAACGTAATCGCAACGACTAAACCGTTGCCAACAAACAAAGAAAAAAATAGAGTGTTTGGCGCGCTTTTGCCCGGGAAGGTTGAGGTGTTTTTTTATCCCTTTCCTTAATTAGTTTAGTGGTTATTATTGTGTAAAATTGGTGTTATTTTGCGTAATTTTATGCTGCGCATGTGAGTAATTGTGGAAACATTAAAATTCACTCTATATGAGGCAACAGAAGCGGTTTTTTTTTTGGGGTTATCCCACGCCGTGAAAACGCTCATATTGTGACGTGACCGGGTGAATTGCCGCCAAATACTCCAAGAAAGCGTCAAATTGTAAAACACCATTGCAATTTGATGTAAAAACTTCAAGAATTTACTACAAATGAGATATATATTATATTACTGAAGACATATTATATTACTGAAGACATGGCTGTATGGGCTTTGTTCCCTTTGCCTTCCCAGAATGGGAGAATTAACAAAAAAAAAAAAAAAGAAAAAAATAATCATATGTCAAAAAAATAATCAAAGGTCAAGGCAACTTTTGATTAAAAAATCCTGTTAATATAAACATAGTTTTGTTTAAAAATTATAATAGTTATTCGTAGGTACATAACACTGTTATTGTAAAGAAACACAAAGAGAAGATATTTGACAAACATGTGAGGTTATAACCATAGACAACAAAATAATATATAAATTGTTAGGTTGGTACTTTGTCTTCTAACTACACAAATGTTTATGACTGTCCGAGAAAGGTCGATCGCGTGTCATTAGTTTTTCAAATGTCTCCTCGATTTATTAATGGGCTTTTTTACACCTTGCCCATTGCTACAATTTAGCATTTATCGCTTAACTATAAATTGGCAGTTATACAAATAACACACAAGAACTAAGACCGCTCACTCACACACGCACACGACATACAAAATTGAACCTAGTACGCTTAAATTAATATCACTTTTATGTACAACTATAAGTAATTGAGTTGAAATAATTTCCAATGACACTAATAACTACCCAGTATTATCATAAAGAAAGTGATTGCTCTATACTAATATATATAATACTGACTATAGTACATAAAATAGACTACTTTTTATACCTATATAGCAGTGGCAAAGGGTAGGATTTCACCGGAAGGGCAATAGGAAGTCGTTACAGTTTGAAATATTTAAACTTCGCGGTCATAATATTGTCTGATTGGTGAAGCTCTCACTTTACGCCGGGACAGCGTAAATGTTAACACATACTTCGCCATGTACCCTAAACTAGATTTTAAAATAGATTCAAAATTAATGAATAATACGTATTATTATTATATCAATAATTGTATGTTCCGTACGCATTCCGGAATTACCAGTCCGATTTGAATAGTTTTTTCTTGCATTAGAGGTTTTTATTATTAAGATGGGTGAGCCCGCGGGGCCATTGGCGTCATAAAGGCCGCCTTTCATTGCGAGGTAATGACTCCATTGAGCCCGCTGGCAGCGGAAGACAAAAAACCGTTTTCTTAATGGAAGACAAAATTATTTTACTCCGTTTACTCGTCTTGGTGAATTGGAGCATTACAGGTATAGTAGCCCCAATCCAGGGTTCTCTGCGACCCAGGTATGGATTTCCATATCTAAATAACACTACTTTAGAATTAATATTATTTTTTGGTGGGAGAGTTTATATAATCGGAAAAAAACTTAAAGAGGGCACTGCTAAGGCAATGGGTACGAGAATTTAAATTCGAAGGCTACCAATTATTTCAAAAGGGAAGCCGTCGGTTAATCGGTTTGTAAAGAAGCTTTGCCACTGCTACATAATTATTAAATGATTCTTTTTAATATATAAAATGCTGTGTGTATACATAGTTATAATGCAGTTTTTGATTTTGATTACAAATGTGTACTTATATTATGCGTTTGTTTCATATCGGGGTTAATCCTTTTTCAGTCCATTGCCGTTTTGTGTTGCAGTGGCTCTTTCTAATTCCTCCCGCCGACTGGTTTGATACCTGAATAATAAACATTGACTTGATTACACTGGAATAGTTTGAAAAATACCGCCGTTTTATTTGGAAAATATTTAAAAAAAAACCTATTTATTCATATAAAAGCTTTATTCGCCTATATTATGTTAAAAGCGAGCTTAATGCTACATTTTTTTCTACTTGTCCTTCTGGAAGCAGAAAGGTAATAATGCCCAGGTAGAGAGAAAACTATAACTATAGAGGTACTACTTAATACTATTTATATCTTCACACAACTTTTATCAACACTCTGCCTGATGTAAAGCTACAGACTTTGAGGCAGCAGTCGCCTCCGGCATGTCGGCCTGAGGAGATGAATGTACATTGTACACCATCCAGATTGACAGTGCACACTCCTCTCTTCCAAACTGTTCTCGAAACGCTACAAGGTCACTTCACGGGTGTTACATCGAAAGTGGTGGTACCCCAGGATGACAAACTGGGCTAATAACCATCATCAGTCTACCTACCATTCTCACTATCTACACATATACACACAAAATTTAATTCCTTTTTTTAAGACAAAATGGTGGCCGAATCATCAATTTTTGATTTCAAACACATCAACGGCTCAGTTCAGTCAGAATGAATCGATCGGGAATAGTTCGCCAATTATCTAATACATTATTAGCATCCATTAGAAGAGGCCAGTGTCACATCAAGGTTACTGAATGAGTTTTATTTATAATTTCATGGGTGGACTGGCAGTGATGTGTCTTCCTGACACATGCATAAAAATACAATAAAATCGTCGTTTCGTCCGTAAAAACCTACATATTTACTTGTATAGTGCGTCACAAAAACACGTTGATTTTTGGCAATATTCCAATGAAGATGCTTTTCCGTTCGATACCACCAATTTTATTTCGTAATACATGTTTAAACTATTAGTAATATAAAATTTAGTTATGTTAATTATTTTGCGGCATATAAGTTATAGGCTATTCTCATGTTTTGATGGGATTCTAATAATGCCGGCCTCCCACCGCGAGCTTTCTTAGTGGAATGCAAAATTCTTATACTCTGTTCCTTACAACCATTTCCCGCTCATTACTCTTCTTAGATGAAAGATTGACATCAGCGGTCGTTCCACAATTTAATGGAACGACAGAAGAGGGGTTGCCAGAACTTTTTAGTCCGCGAGGGGATTGTTTCGACGGAGGGAGTGGTGATGAACCAGTCTGCTACACAACTTTCTTCAACTAATATATAAAAATCAAACTTACCACACCACAAGTCTGCCACTGAGCATAAAGAAGAATACAATAGCTGGTGCACAACGATCGAATGGATCGCTCACCATTATGTGAGAGTATGCCGCTAAAATCATAAGCGTTAATAGACCCACATTTGCGAAATTCTTTATTTTATCTAAAAATGAAGTGCGTATTTATTATTTATTAAAATACAAACTAATATCTAATATATTACTGTTGGAACAACATATTCCGGTGTCTGAATCAATGATAGGTAAAATATAATAATAGTTAAAATGTCGATAGGACTAAATAGATCTCAAGGCGCGAATTTTTGCTTGCTTCTTCATAACAACCTACTGTAAATACCGAAAAAATACAACGGATTTTTTATGTAGTTACTAGGTATGTAAATACTGTAGAACTTTTAAGTTTTTTTTCTTTAAATATAACAAATATGTAGTTATAATCCTGTATAACATGGTTACTGTCGGAATTAGTTGAAATTCCAAAATCTCCTTCCTATACAAAATCTGAACATCTTTCGAGCGCGGCATTTGTTGAAACCTCATTAAGCATCCCTCATCCCTAGTTTACCTTTTTTTTTATTGTAGCTCGGCATGTGACAACCCTCCGCCTGATGTAAAGCTAGAGTGCGGTCCATGAATGGAAACAACTGCTACCACAGAGTTTTGTTTTGCTGCTACAGGCTTGAGGAGACGAGCATGTACCATCTTAGACAGTGATAGACAGTGCACACTCCTCTCGTTATACCTGGCTACTTTCAAACTATTCCCGAAACGCGACAAAGTCACTTCACGGGTGTTACATTCGAAAGTGGTGGTACTACCCCAGGACGGCAGACTGGACAAATAACCATAATCAGTCTGCCTACCACTCTTTAATAGTGCAATAGTACAAAGTTACATTGGTACCGGTCAGAATTAGCGAGGTTCGAACACGGGTCTCATCGATCGTGAGTTCACGCGTCTTACCGCTAGACCACGGCCGCTCTAAAGGATAATTCGCCACCGACTAGATTAATAAGATAGTTTTATTACACTTACGACTAGGTATTGTAGCTAAAGCCAGTCCAAATATTATTTCTAGAGTCCCAACACTCCTTCGGTACCATTTTGACGGTAACTTGAAATCGAATGTTTCACTAAAGGGAAACACTTTCGCATATCTCACGTACTCTTTTCTCTGTAACAATGTTATTTGAAATACCTATTACAGATGGCAAATTTCTTTTATTTACATGATACTTAGTTTAGGAATTATTATTTTAAAAAAAAAAGCCCATTCGCCTAAAAAAATGGGCCCACAATTTTTTTCTCAAGTTTGTTAATGATTTTTAGTGAATTTTGTTGAAAAAGAAAACTACATTCCTTATTACTGATCAGTTTTATTTTTTACACCTAGGTTATTGAGTAATTAGATATTTGCTGATGCAATATTTTTTTTTTAATTAGGAAATGATGTGTTGATATAATTAAAATGAATTAATAAAAAATAATATATTATTTTAGAATATTATTTTGTACCAAACCATTAGGTATCAAGTGGGCCCGAAAATGGACATTCTCCTTTACAATACAGTCTCTTGTTTGGCATCATTCTACTTGTCTGCTGTTGCTAATTAGTGAGGTAACATATATAATACATTATAAATGCTAGAGAAGAATGAGTACACAGTAATGTATTTAGATTATAATAATCTGGCACATGAATATTTAAATAACATTCGGCTGAATAGAACAAGCGCGACCATCACGGGCGCAGACACGTCCCGTGTCTCTACCCGCCTCCCGTTAGCTGTCGCAACGAAATTACTCTTAGTGGTATTAGGCGGCAAGCCAAAGACTAAAATAGCAAATCATATCACTTAACTACAGAAATGTACACTGTATGACCTTTAATTTAAAAAACAGGTATAAATCTCTAGATGTAATAAGAAGTTATAATCTTAATTATAGGTTGCAATTAACGTAAATACCACTCACCAAGTCTTTGTGTAATTCCTTAGAAATAAATGGGGTGATTTTCGTGATTCCCACGAATATAAAGAACACTCCTAATAAAATCGATAAACTTTTTAAAACGATAGAGCCCATTTTATATATTATATATTTCGTTATTTAGTAATACTCGTATTATATCAGTAGTTATAATCATTCACTCGACACTATTTTCCATTATTTTTATAGTATAACAAAAAACATTAAAGACTGCGGCATATTTTTACGACACACGGGACCGCGTAAATTAATCGCGGTGAACGGAAACGCCACCGCGTACTTCGCGCCGGCGCGAAAAAATCCATACTCGAATAAACACAACAATGTTGCCAACTTAAATTAACATAAGGAATCCTCATTTTATTATTTATTACCTCTGGGATGTGCTTGGACTCGAGAGCAAGGGCTTATTCGACCGTTGTGCTTTCAGGGTTAGCGTCAAAATTAAACAATAACAGGTTCTTTAAAATTATTTATAGAATAACAAGCATAGAAAAAGAAATAGTATTTGGGCTGAGCACCCATTTATGGAATTATAATGTTACTGAGCACAGCTAGATTATAAAATATGACCAGAAATGTCAAAATAAAAATATATTACTTTCTGTAATACCTTCGTTTAAAAATAATGTTTTAAAATTATTAATAAAATTTGAAGATCCACACAAAAGAACATGATCGTCAGGATTAAATTCTCTATAAATTTTTATGTCCTCAATAGATAGTTTGTGGTATTCTATTGGTTCTTTGTAATATAATTTTCTATCGCCATCACTTATACTACTTACGAAGATCTTATACTTAAAATTCCAATAAGAACTGTACTCATAGAGCTCTTCTCGTAAAGGTATTTGATCAATACTTTTACAGCAATATAGTAGTACAATATTTGTTATATCATCTTCATTATCTATTATTTGTCTTATTATGGAATATAACGGAGCTATTCCGGTGCCCTGTGCTGCCATGAATATCCGTTTATACTTATTTGTCAATATTTTATAGCATCCATATGGACCCCTCCATAAAGTCTCATCGCCAACTTCTAAAGAACACAATTTAGATGAAACAGAACCGTTCCTATAATCTTTCACTAAAATCATAAAATCAAAACAAATGTCATTAAGATTCTTCAACAGTTTTAATGGAGTATATGCCCTCGTACAAGTTATATCATCACTAATGTATTTATATAAAAAATGGTCCCCAGGTTTCCACCATACATTTTGCTCATTAGATTTATTTTTAAAAAGTAATAGCTTATGTGAATAACATATGTCAATTTTATACTGTACAATAAATGTTGTATATTGAAGTTGTGATATTCCATTTTCAGCCACAGTAAGTATTACATTTTCACGTTGGGCATGTTCATAGGCTTTTAATTTTTGTCTATAAACATCAAATACACAAGGATTGCAACCGCTTCCACAACAATCATTTTCTGATGGTTCGACAGGACGTAACATTATAATACATTAAGCTAAATAATAACAAAAGGCTATATTAGGGTTATAACCATTACCTTTTTGAAAATAATATTTTGTAAAGAGAACATATAAATCGTATTCGAAAATTGAAAAGAAAAAATCGCCCTCTGCAATAGAATCTATTTCAAATCTATTTGACATTTGTATTTGACAATGTTTACACTATTCATTACGTAAATAGACTAAACACGACAAAATATTTTCAAACGTTGACATACATCATTGGGTTTATTTAGTTTTTGAATTTGGAAATAAATGATATTATGAAAAAGGAAAGTTGCAAAAACTGCTTCCTTGGGATATATTTGCACGTTTTACCTACCGGATGTTTAACCATAAGATAAAAAATAATAGTTTTAGAAGGAAATTCGTTACAAGTATGTATTTTACTCGTTGTTGTACACAACTATAAGGATGAAACGATAATCATTCACAAATTAAGTTAAGCTTTTATTAATATGTACGAATTAGTGTATATTTTCAAATAAGTAACTACCGAATATTACAAATCAAAAGTTCATTGCCCTTTAAGTTGTATACAAAAGTTTTCAATTGCTAGCGCCCTCTACACAGACGCCAAACAAACCTAACCGCGCCGGTGCGCAGCCCGCCATTATTCCGCTCGCCATTTCTAAGGAGCTTGGTGTAAACAATTTTGTAAGTATTTTTTTGACTTTTACTATATTTCATATAAGTAAAATTATTTCAATAAATACCCAGCTCATTTCCTTGCCTGATAGGTATAAAAAATAAATTATATCTTCGCTATGTACTCTTTTTTTGTAAATTATAGTGCCCGATCAATTAAACTCCATTACAGTCGGCTTTAGGCTTATTGCAAATTTACTATAATCGATATGAAGTGTTATTTTATGTTACTAGAAATTATAAAATATTTTAAGAGGTTTTGTCAAAGTAGTATAGTTTCTGCAAAATTCTGCAACTTGTTATTTGGCGTCCAAGCTCTTATACTTTCATGTCATTAGCATTAATCGAACAGGTATGGCAAATTCAGCTTTTTTTATCGTTGTTCATTTGTTAATTTTATAGTTCTTAACTAATTTCATCTATAAGCATTTGTTTCTTGGATTATGTTAGGTCTTTGTGGTGAATTATGTATAGAACAAATAATAATCAATAAGGGCGTCCATAAGAAATTCATGAGAATCCATCCATATTGAAAAGTGAGAACGCATTTCAGGGTTCGCTTATAAGGTTTACTGTAATATTTTTATTTATTAATGTAACAGAACATTATAAATATACTATTGTACTTTTAAATTAGTTTTTTTTTTTTACAAAGTAGAATAAAGAAGTTAAACCAGAGTAGAATTTTTTATTTTTATATTTCAGGATTGACCACCAATAGTTTTAAATAATTACCACAATGTCTGATGATGGATCAACCGTTGTGGAGAAGAAGGGCCGTGGTAGGCCCAAAGCGAACGGAACCCAAGCTGTAAGTTTATCAGGATAAACAAAATTTTGATTTACATCTACTAATAATATAAATGTGAAAGTTTATTTGTTCGTCCCCCAATAGCTTGTTCATAATAATAATTATAAATCATTACAACAATTGTATTTTCAAAGGAGGCTAAAGTGGAAACAAAAAAGAGGGGCCGAACTCCAGTAGCAGCTAAGCCAGCTAAAGAATCTGCAAAGTCATCTGATGATGAACAGGCACCGACAGCCAAGAGAGGGCGTGGCAGGCCTAAGGGCTCCAAAAAGAAGACTTCTGCTAAGGGAAAGGTATATATTGTATTATAAAGGAATATATTTTCTAATATTAAATATTAACATAATATATTTCGCTTTAATCAAGTTTATAGGCTGCTATAGCAGTAATAGAATAATACTAATTAAATTATCTACTTTTTTCCAGGCCGGAGAATCCAGGGGACGTGGACGCCCACGCAAGGACACCGCTCCAAAGAAGGATGCTGCCTCCACTGAAGAGGAGCAAGATGATGATGAGGATGATGAAGGTTCTGATCAGTAGGAGTCTCAGTGAACACGCACACTCTTTAGTTTAATCGTCTAGATAACTCTTGTGTGTTTTGAGGGAATTTTATTTTATTAGGTTCTATACTTTTTAAAACATATTTTTGAGGCAAGAATTATTAGAAAGAGTTATCTTGGCATTATAAAGAATTCTCATTCGCGTTTAGAAGATGTAAGAACAATTTAATAGTTATTTTGAAATGACATGACTTAGATCTTAGCTCTACAAGCATTTGTAGGCATTAACATTTTTGTAGATGTTTCTTTTTACATAATTATCATGGATTAGTATTAATTGACTCTCCTTAGAAATGTGTAAGGAATTACTTTTTAAGATTCTCTTAGTTGAGTAATAGGTATAATATGTGTAATCTGCTTTATTTTAAGAATAAATTTAGTCCCCCTTCATTAAAAAGTATTATATTCTTAAATTTTGAATTTAATTTTGTCTTTATAAACAATTCAGGGGCAGATTGTATTTATGTTTTGTTAAGTTCAATACTACTATTGCTTCAATCAAGCTATGATTTGATTATTAAACAAAACAAAAGTTATTCTAGATTCGAGTGCCATTTCATTTTATATGGATACTTTAAATTTGATCAGACTGAAATTTGTCTTTGACAAAATTGTGTGTATGTGAGTGTATGTACAATTAGAACAAAATATAAATAAATCGACTAAACCCCTCTTTGTTGTTTTTTATTTCTTTGTATGTTTATTTTGTACTACTGTATATTAATCTTATTTAGCCGAGACGATTATTATACAGCATCTTCACTGCCTTGAGTTATTTTTCGGCCTGCATTAATCAAAATAGTCATTTCTCGCTAAAACTCCCATGTCATCGGCAAAGGTACCTCCACTATTAAAAGGGAAAACTAATCTGAAAAATATTGAAATATTACTGAAGTCTGGGCTGCCAAAAGTGGAGTGTTTGACAGTCGGGGCGGTTTTCTGTTACTTTTTAAATTTTTTTTAGTTCTCCCATTCTGGGAAGGCAAAGAAGACAAAATGTATTGACGTTTGCATTAAAATGTTTTGTATATGTAGACATTTTACAACTCGATGCTTTCGTTTGCATTGTTTGGTAATATTTGCTTATTCATTTGAGGGGAGATTGCCATTAAATCCAAATAAAAAGAAGAAAATTTTGCTCAAAAACAAAAATATATGGGCATTGGCACCGTGTGAGATCCCTCAAAAAATTGTAAGAAGTGACTTTTCATATTCTTGTTCTTTCTAGTCCTTGGCTGCCATAGCACATCATTATATACCACGCCATTTTTACACAATAACAACCACAGAAAACCAATTTACAAAAACGTAAATTTCTACTCGATAATTCCCGCGCAAATGGTCGTCAAATGCTCCTATCCCTTTGCTTTGCATAAAAAAACTTATAGTTGCCAGCGTTAAATATTATACCTATAATAAGCGTGTAAAAGTTCCGGGTTTTATTTCACAAGTTGACCTTGCGATTGTATCTAAAATGAAAAGATTATAAAGATTGTTCATTTATTATTTTTCGCATTAACTTTAGATTTTGTACTAATAAATGAGTAATTAAAAGATATAATTCTTATTCAGATGACAAACATTTATTTTGTCATTTGAGTGGGGGATTTATTGTTAAAGTATGGCAAACCTAACAAAAACTTCGCGTTCCGTGCCCGTGTGCACGCTTTGTGCGTCTTTCTTTTCGTGTTTTGCGTTTTTATTTGAAAATCGAATGTTTATGTAGTTCCTGTTTTTACATCTTATCACGGATTATTATTTAACGTTTTCTTTGCAATTGTTCCTGTACAGTGTAAAGAAGTTTATGTGTATCATTGATATTATGTGTAACTTTGACGTGCGTTAAAAAGTTTTAAAAAGTTTTGAAAAGTCTTTAAAGTGATTGTATTTTACGTTTTATGTGAATATTATGTGGTAATTAGTGCCTTGTAGTGTTACAAATGCTGGATTTACAATAAAGTATTTTGTTATGTTGAAGTAAGTAACTTTTATAAACATTATTATAATGTTAGTTTGAAAACATTGTTCATTGCTTGTATATAGTTTATTGATACACAAATTAGGTTAATTCTAAAATACATTATCTGAATATTTATTGAAGTGACTATTACACTTTCAATCATTGCATAAAGTACTTGATAAAGGTGGAATTATTGCTAATGAAGTTTTGTTGTACTATGTGTGGCAATAAACACAAATGATTTTATACATTATTGTCAATAACAATAGTAAGAAAAACAACATTTTTATTTATTAGAGAATATTTTCTTTATTTCTTTATCTCTGATCGCTACCTAAGCAAAGTAAAGCTTCTTTTTCGTGAACGTGAGCATATTATTCTGAAAATTAATATCCATATGTTGATTTTTTTCCTTAAAATGAGACGGTGACTTTTTTATTTTTTTAAGCTGAGACAACTGCTACTGCAGATAAATGTTTGGAGACAGCATTTGCACCACCTCAGTTGACAGTATACACTCCTCTTTGTTAAATCTTCCCACTTGTGCCACTTTAAGGGCTTATACTTGAAAATGGTACTATTTCTTCACACAAGTGAGAGCATCGTCAAATCCCATACATTTTGTTTTCGATTTGATCAAGTGAGAACCTTCTTTGACCCCAGGACAGCTAACTGGGTTGACAGCCATCATCACCACTCTTAAAATTATTAATGATAATAATTTATTTGTATGATTTTGGTTTGCATAATTAAATATAGTAACATAATTTTTGTCCGCAAAATCTACCATAACTAAATCTAAATAACTGTTATAACAAATCTAAATTTGTTTTCTAAAATAGATATTACCATACAATATATAATAGATATTATTATATTAGAAAATTCATATTTATATAATATTAGATGGTTATAGTTTGTACCCCATATTTTTCTCTCTACGCTTCTTTTTTCTCTTTCCATTCTCCATTTCCATTTCCATGCTAATTAATGTTTAATAATCTGATTTTATTTGTATAATTTATTAATTTGTAGATTCCCGCAGGCTCGTTCTCCGCTTCGTTTTGCGTGTGATTTATTAATTTTATAAATTGTGTGTAAATTTTTAAGATAAATTCGGCAGTTATCAGTGTATATTTTTATATCTGTTTTCATAAAATAATATAATTAAATATAGGTAGGTTATACGCTAGATTTCTAGGTACTTACCTAGTATTTAGATTGTTTGTCTTTATTATTTTTTAAATGCCTACACTGAGCTACCCAAAGTCAACACGGGTCTTGTCGATCGCTAGACCACAGCTGCTCTTGATTTTGTTAAAGTAACAAAAAGAATAACTTTATAAATTAATTAAAACATGCTGCATTTAAAAACAGTATTATATAAATGTATTTTTGTGCGCCTTATCTAATCCTAACCAGACGTTAGCGAAACAGATAAAAATAAACGCGCGTTCGTGGAGGTCACACAGTTTGAGCGGTGAACCTGCCTAGGTAAAGGTAGGCCGCTCGTAGGTACGACGGCTAACGGGATCGCGAAGTAGAGCATTTGAAATATCAATGATGCTGGTTACCTTGGAACAGGTGGAATTTAATAACATTTACATTAGTGCATTTACAAATGGATCAATTTTATTTGTCGAATATGAAGTATATGCCGATAAAATCACGCGCCTTGTACGATCAACGGTGTGCATTTTTTAAAATTGTTTATTTTTATTTTACGTACTTTTAAAAATAAATAATTTATACTTTTATCTACCTAATATAGTAGATGGTACTTAACATCCGAGAAGTGGGTGACTAATGGTGACGTAAGTGTGCTCTGTCAATAGCCGGCATAGAGGAGGCGAATGCAGTGTGGTCACATGCCAGGCAAAATAAAAATAAAACAATTTCTTGTCTGGCAAGTCATAAGATGTGGAAACGTTTGTTTTTCTATAATATCGATGTATCAGTCCACGAGATGGTATTTGTGAGCGCAAAAACTTCTCTCGAAATAATACTCTCACTCCAGACTTAACTAGAAATAAACATCGCGGTTATGCGTACTTTGACGACGGGAGACATCCGAAAAATTCACCGGTCGCTTGATAAAGTTATGTATAGGTCGCGTTAAACTTTATGGCGTCTCGGAAGTTATTTCGCGCAGGTACAGTAAAGTTTACAATAATAAAATTAAAGAGTTTAATGTGAAATATGAATAGAACATAAAAATAACATGCGGCTGCTGTTCATCGTGCCCCGATGATACCTCAATTTGTGTACTGCGCAGCGACTCGTGCCTAACTTCCGAGGCGCCATAAAGTTTGAACCGACCTATACCTATTTAAAGATCCGTTAAGGTTACGACAATTTAGCACGAATTTTTGCTTTATCTATAATATTTAATAAGCATTTTTAAGGTTGAAAAGGTCAATAATCTTCGAAAATAGAACCGGTATTGTAAACAATGTTTATTTTTATTTCACAAAATGTTTAATGAAGCAATTATCGCTGGTTTGTCAACATTTTTACATGCGGATAATAATTTTGAGTCAATCAGACCAAATTGCTTCAGAACTTATAAATCTTACTTCTATGAAGTTCGAGTTATAATAAATAAAACTAATCAGGTACACGCATTAAGTAGCGTAGATCTTGGCGACATAGGTAATGCTGCGCAGACGCACGCGACATGCAGAAAGTTGGTTGCGCTCCGTTGCACCGGAAATCTTTGTCGTGATGTTGTGTTTCATTGAGTGAACCTCCTCCTACAGCTACTTACAATTTAACATGAATATATTAATTATTACCCGGTATGATGTGATTTTATTGAATACTGTGGTCCGCAACTTCGTACGATTTCCCATACAGACTTTTATCCCTGACAAAATCGTATAACAATTGTATAACAATGCAAATCTAATTGCAGCTGCCCTCCCTCTCTAGAGATTCTAAAAAGGTTGTCAAATGTAAAGTCTTTGACTTAGGCTTAGGACTTTGCTTGCTTGTTGATCATTCCCGCTTGCTTGATCGATCGATTCCCGTAAGTCGAATAAATTCACCAATTCCATTCCTAATATTCCGTACGTTCAACCTGCTATTATTTACTAGTTTTATTTATTGTACAGTCAAGAGCTAGTGTAGCTTTACACGTTGGACTCTGTACCGTTGTTATTACAATCGCCGTAGATGTAAGGCTCGTACTACAAGTGAAAAGCTTCATGTGCTCTCGACTTTACCAACAATTCATACTCTTCTCATCCTCCATATCAACTTGCCCCCGGCATCGGCTGGCGACGCCATTGAACGCAAGAGTAAGGACATTTGAGGGCCAAGTCCAGGGTATAAAGAGTGTTCTCACTCCACCAATCAGAGAATATTATTTTGACCGCCGAATCAAATTAAGCGATCCTATTGGTGCAGGTATCCCACGCAGTAAGAGCGTAGATGCAAACTCATATTCAAGCTGCTGTAGTGCTGTACGGGTAACCTCTAGTACCTCGACTCGAGGATGTCATTAATTTTTGTGTTCAAATATTTTTTTTTGTTTTATTTACATTTATCGCAGTTTGTAATCAATTTGAATATTATTACATCATGTAGGATATAGCAATTATCCATGGCTTTCCCTCCATGGTCACAAACGTACAAAATAACAATGTTAAAAAGTTTATATACATATAGAACAGACGTACCAACGATATTTATGACCAATTCTAAATTGAATCACGTACTTTGGAACTGTCGGTATAATGCGGGAATACAAATATGACTATGATTATTAATGTAGTTAATTCACATATTTATTGTATGATGGAATTTGTTATTATATCCATGCGCATTCCGCGCATCACATATGCCATCGGCTCCACCACATTATCAAATTGGTTACACGATAGCCGATTGTTATACCTACGGATCGTCCTTGTTTAATATCCATGTATCTAATACATATTAATATTTAAACTAGTATCGCGAGCTTTAGGATTTGAAAAAAGTGTCGATTTCGAAATTAGTGGAAACAAAGGTTATAGTGTTTCGGAACTTTGTATATATCTCTATGCTAATGGATATCTATTGTTTAAATAAAAAGTAGTACCTGATAGATAGGAATTGGCAAGTTTTGGAAAATTTTGTTATCGAGGTAACTTGAATTATTTTTCCAAACTTGTACGCAAATTATTCAAAGTTGGAGAAAGTGTGTTCACATTTACCCGCCAAAACTCTGAAAGTTAATTAGTAAACATTCCACTACTAGATTAAAAACAATTGAGAAACTGAAAACTATGCATTGCCTCTTCAAAAATAAAAGTATTACTAAGGCTAAGCTTCATGGGCAATAATCTCCTTGCCTTCAATAAAGCAACGAAAACGTTGGATTTTTTAATACCACTAAAATATATAATAAGTAGGTACATAAGTCACTCGGGTAAAACGCAAAATCGTGCTCTTTATTTCTATTGTAATGAATTCTTATCACGAATTTCTACATATCCGGATTGAGTAGCGTTTAATATTATATTGTTTATAAAATCGATTAAGTTGTTCCAACTATCGTGTAATTGACTAAATAATTGTTGGTTAATTCCGAATTTGGTAACAATATAACAGTCTGCCACCCGTTCGTTGCCTCACAATGTGACTCAGACAAGTGAGTCAAGTTCATTTAAACGGTGCTCTCTCATAATCTTAGGTTCAGGTATGAAATTTTTGTGCCCCAAATCATAATTTACTATTTAATGCTCCCGGATTTAAGTTTATTATCTATGTTTTTATTTTTAAAATTACAATTAAATCTTCATACCTGCCTTGTATTTAGGTACCTATATTTTTAAATTTTCTACGGCTTTAAATCTAGCCTGCAATTCTATGCTTTTTGACCGCACTCTAGTTTAGTCCAAGGGTTATGTGAACAGATGGTTTGCATAATATTTTGAAATTAAATTTCGTTACTTTTATAATTTAACTTGAGAAATGATGGGTCACCATACAAACTGTAATTTTCTTCAGTTTAGAATGATCATCTTATATTTGTGTATATTAATTGGTATATTGTTTGTTGCGTGGATAAATTGTAATCTCATCCTCACACATACAAAAACCCGACTATTCATACTATGCTGCGTAAAACTTCATTCTTTACACTTTCATTTACAAGTCAGCACACATACCTAAACCCGTAATGTGAAGCCCTTATTCTACAAATACTTGGTTGAAAGTAACGTTAACATGCTTTACTACAGAATAAATATGTACTTTTCTTCGTAATATGTGAGGTAGTAAGTTGGCGAACGACAGTGGGTCAGACGCTTGAATTTTTAACAACTCCATTAAGTCTCGCATTTCTTCGCTGTTTATGCACGTTTCTCTAAAAGATTGCGTCTTTCTACTTTCACGTAAAGATCGCTAAAGTCTTCGTCAAGAGCGCCCGGGGGTCCTTGCTGCTTCCCCTTATCCTCTATCATTTTCTTAACATCAGAAATGGTTTCCTTGCTTCTCTTTTAAAACAGTTTTCTTTAAATTAGAACTGTTTACTTATTAAAATATCGGCAATGTTAACTCTGCACACCAATTTTCTAGAAAGTACTTATTTGTAATAACTAAGCTGAGTGTCGGTTGAACCTTTACACAGACTTTCTTAATACCTTGTAATAGTCACTTAAGAAAACCTGTTTTCTTACAGCTTTCATCTCTAACATTTTTATTCGCGGCTATCTGATAGACGTTTATAAAAAAATATATAGAATTGCATTTAAGATTCAGGTTAATGTTATTTGGCAGTATAAAGCCGTGAAATCAGATCGTGTGTGACGGGCATACTTTAATGACAACTTTACCCTGCGGATATAATGTCACCTTGTTTGTTAGAGTATCGGACAATAGGCTTGGTATTAAACAAACGCCATAACCCGTGGGATTTATTGACGTCTTTGTTATTTGTGCTGCCACTATCGTTTATCAATACACAATTATCTATTGCGTAGCGTACAAAATTTATGAATAGGCAGACTGGTTAACGATGCTTATTAGCTCTTTTTTACGTGGGGAAATCCTTCAAGGATGCCCTTGACACTTTGGGGAAGATTACCAGGGTTATTTCGGACTCTCCAACCTGGCATGCCCACTAAAACCCCACGGATGCTTATTAGCCCTGCTATCTGTCTTCCCGGGGCCACATTACAAGTGTTATCCGTGAAATATACCTAGTCACGTTTGGTAGTAGCTGCATGTTGATCATTCGTTGCCTGGACAGCTGCTGATATTTCTTTGTGTTACATAAGGCGGAGTCTGCTCACATGTCTAGCAATTATCAAATTGATAATACAAGGGGGGTGTAGGAGGAGGAATGAAGAGGGTCGGTTTACGGTGCAAGTAGCTACATTGATGCGGATTGACTCTAATTAAATTAACTGCAACTAGAACACTCGGGGGCCGTCCACTGCCATACCTACAGTAATCCCATTGTTTGTTATTGAAATTTTCTATTTCTCCCTATGTATGGAAAAAAACGTGTTTTTAACTCATTTTTCATAATAATTTATAGGCTAATATACTTTTATACCAGGACGGCAGACTGGATCAATGGCCATCATCACACTGTCTACTTCCCTCTTTAAGACCGATGAAATTTAAATAAATTAATAACCCGTGAGAATAAATACAATTTCACCGGAAATTGCTGTTTATTTATAAATTTGTACAACAATCTTGCTTTTCTTGCGAAATTAGTTGTTCAACAATGGCTTCGTAATAACTACTCAACTCTGGCCAGTGCAACGCTATATCATTGCGTAAAGTGTTGTACATCTTGGAATCTTGTGTCTGCGTTTAAAACAATGCCCAAAAATCTTGTAGACTATGCGATAACATTATAAAGCATATATTTGAAGGTCTTTAAACTTAAACTAGAACTGTTAAATTTATGTCGAAATATTCATTGCAAATATTTCCATTTACCTAAAATTAAGTCGACGTGGTTGACAGTAGTAAATCAATATCTGCCGCTATAAAATGAGGTATATCGTGTTGGTTATTGTCGAGTTGCAGGAGGAAGGGTCAACCCGTGGAGTTACCGGCACGCACCGTACCAGGCTCCGTCGCAGGGATGCCACGCCTAACTAACATTCCGGACGAACGTGTACTCACTCGATTACACAACTGCATATATCCGCTCATACTTATCATTGTGTGAACGTTTAAACAAATGAAAGTTGAATTTACTACAGTGCGATATCGATTGTAGTCGAAAGTGAACTCGCCTCTCGGTCATGGCCAATCTTTTATGT
This sequence comes from Tinea pellionella, assembly GCA_948150575.1. Taxonomy (NCBI): domain Eukaryota; kingdom Metazoa; phylum Arthropoda; class Insecta; order Lepidoptera; family Tineidae; genus Tinea; species Tinea pellionella. The sequence continues at coordinate 3,589,427 of OX411250.1, forward strand.
TATGAGGCGACACGTCACAGCGGCCTCCGTTGACACGAGAGGGCTATCCGAACGGGCCGCGTTCTTGTACTCTGACGTGCCTCGCCGGAACGAAACTCGACTGCTAATAGTAACTGCAGCTGTCCTACTATCACTTTGCTAACATTCTAGTTGCTCTCTAAACGTAATGTCTCTCATTTGTATCGACTTTTTTTCCTTCGTATGCTGACCTACATGTGACAATTTTTGTTTATCATGCCTTCGATACATAAAAGGGGTATATTTGTTATAGAGACATTGAACGAGGGTAACGACATTTTCCTTTAAACACTCACGAGTAGTATTTATTGGAATGTTTGTAACTTGGCCTCTTGGTGTGTGCGACCTCACTAACAGGTTAATTATTATACAATATAACATGAGTATTATTATTAATAGGTACCTAAGTTACTCGATGTTTTGTATTTTCAATATAATGAACCATGATTATATACACTGTTCTGTTTGTAATTCCTTGTATTTATTATGAAACGTTATGAATGGAAACAACTTAGACTGCAGAAGATAATTGTATACAGGGTGGAGTGCAGACCTCGCGAGCTTTCCTCGTGAGTCACTCCGACCATATCCTACCTTCGATTCATATTACAAACAATGCCCTTCTACGCAGCCACCTACTTGCGTTCGTTCGTACGTGCAAATTACTATGCTTAGAAACGCACGCATTCAAAATTCAATGGTGATTTGTATTTTTCGTACACGTAGAAAGTTGTTAATTGTTGGAAATGTATAAGGAAAAAAGTGTAATATTGGCATTAATTGACGCTGGTTTGTTGTTCTGTATTTTGGGACTACGTTTGAAAGTAGCCGGACAGGTGTCCCGTCCCTTCTATGGAGAAAGTATACTCCTTTCCTAAAGCCAGAATAGCGGAGGCGAACGCCGCCTAGAGTCGTTTCTCTGTGGCACAGTTGTCTCCGCTCATGGATGGCACTCTAGCTTATTATCAGGCGGATTGTGGTCACAGTAATAGGTATTATGATGTTTATTCCAAATATATTAATGAATACTAAAGGGATTACGATTGTGTTGCTTCTTCTGTTGTAGTTAAATGTTTAATAAACCTCGCATGACAACGAGGTGTATGGTAATATTGAGAATATAACTCGTTTCGTCTAATATAACATCCCGTAAAGTGAGATGGTGTGCGCATTAATCGCTATGTCGCCAATTAGATTATTGCGTGTCAGAATAGCTCTACTGTAACTGTTGCATAACACCTGCATCATGGGAAGTTGGCGTGTTCACATAAAACTTTAACGATACTACTTACATTATTAAGGTAAGGCGACCGAACTTGGTCCGGTCCACATCACGTTTTCTGATGTATCATGAGTCCTACTGAAACGTAACGGTGGAGAAAAAACTTCAGTAATTTTTCCTACAGAATTCTGTTCACGAAATTTCGTCCGCGATCGAATCTAGTTCTTTTAATTAGCAAACATTTCATTCAGCTCTTTCTGAAACAACTATTTATACGTATCCGAAGCGTAAAACGAAATCTCCATATTCGAGCGTGTAGACAGTGGTCCTCCCGATATTATCCTCCGTACAGCTGTTTTACACGTTCGAATATGGTACGAAAGTTCACTATACCCATGGTGCAGGTTTGAGAATCTGTTAAGGCCTTTAAACAGCTTTTAACAGTATCAGTAACACAAGCTACTCAACACAAAAAAATGGAATTCCAGGAATTTCTTATGTCTTACCTCTTGTCGTGTTGACACTTGAATTACAAAAACTATAAGCTGCGGGTTAGGGTGAGTAGTTTTATGTAACGCGGATTGGTTCACTTGTTCCGCCCCTATGCACTTGACACAAGGGTCGATGTGCACACACAGTTTTTGCACTCTACTCGGACTAGGTAACATTTTACTTTCCCACGATATTGTTTGAACTAATTTATTGAATTGTTAACGTTAGTAAAAACGTAAATGCATGCTTAACTAATTAGTAATTATAGCCGCAGTTATTATAGTTTAGAATGTTTAGACAAGTGATGTTAAAATTATGGTTGAAATGTCTAAGCGTCCGACCGAGCAAATATTTTGATGCTTTAAAATGTAGATAAGATTATTTAGGTATTCTAAGGTCTGACGGAAGGTTTCTTATCAGAACATTTAAAGTACGGACAATGAACTTAAGAACTCCATAGTGACAATCTAATTTTCTTTTGTTTATTTTAAGCCTCTCGATAAATTATACGATAGATTATGCATATCATATAATTTTATATCGATATTAAAGCGATATTGGGCAAGAGACAGAAATGGGCAAGGTCGGCATCGGAGCGTGAATTTCCGGAGTTAACATGGACTACTAACAATACACTAAAAGGGATGTGTTGTTTGTATATTGCACGTTAATTATTACGTGAATGTAGCAATTTGTAATAGGAGATATTTTTTCTTCGCGTTTCATATTTACCTATCATATAAATTAATTATGAACAAATTGTAGTTTTTTGTTGCGTACGTATTCAATTTACGATACTTATAAAACTTGTACACTTACTTGAAAACTTTAACACAGTTTGTGTGGAGCGATAGATTAACCACCTTTTTACAGCATGATAAGCTAGAACGCCTGGAGATAACTGCTGCCACAGAGAAATACCTGCAGTCACAAAGAAGACGAGTGTGTACCTTCCAGTTTCACGGGGTATACTCCTCACAGTCGGCTACTTCTAATCTAGAAACGCGGCTAGGATACCTTTGATGGGATAGCAGACTGGGCCATTACCCATTATCTAGTTTGTGTTCTCTTTAATATACAAAGATGAGAAGAAACGGAAAAGTTGATTAATTGAGGTTTACTTTTTATACATTATCTTTCGTATGACATCAGTGTTTATTGTAATATTACCCTTTGTTTGAAGTAAAATCGTAAATCATGTATGTTTAGTATTAAGACGTCATCCTGTAAAATTGAATTCACATTTTTAGCTAAACGTTGCTTTGACTTGTCAGTGCTGTGCACTCTACTAATAACGGAAGCGTAACGAACCATAACAAAACAGACGTGTTTCTGTTTTCGTCGGCAGAACTAATAAACTGGTTTCAGTTGAAATTCTAAATAGGAAACGTGATTTCACGAACATACTCGTAATGTACACCAACTAGGTCTATCTATATATGTATTATAGTGCAATGACTGCATTTACTATGTCAATTATCGCTAATTTCTTTTATTAATTTTTGGAAAATGTTAGATTTGACTCTTATTAAATCAAAAAAAAAATCAACACGCCACACAAGCCTGAGCAGAGGTGGAATTCCGGCCATGCCCGCGAGATGTTCAATAAGTTATTTTTCTATTCAATTTTCATCTTAATTCTACATGTCCTATAACTATCTAGTTCATAATCTACCTTTATGCTAAATTTCATGATACTCTGTTATTATATCAGTATTGGTTTTTCATTAAATAACTAAGTAAATGTTTTAAATACTTCTTTTAAATACAAATGGACGATTTAATTAGCCTTATCATAGTAAGTTATGATCCTGTACTTGTATGAAGAAATTCTACAAACACTGTTTTATCAATGTTGCGCCAATATTGTTGACTTTAAAATATTTAAGACTAAGCCTTTGTTGTTTGATTGTTGAATATTATGTAACTAAATGCTAACTAAAATATGAGAAAAATTGGAAATTTTCCGTAGTAGGTAATTTATTTATTAATTTTTGGACATGATTCTGCTAGATCGATCCGTTCGCACATTTCTACTACTTCTGTATGTAACTTTCCTTAAAACCTAAAATCCTGCATTTTTGTCTCACTTTTCACTAACTTTGACTGCCATTTCACATGTCAGTTGTTTTAAAAATAGTGCAATTAAATTCTTGACTGGCCTAATGTAGATATTTTGCGCTATGATTGAGTTTCCCTTCAATTTTTAACTTTCATTGTTTGTTTTTAATGAATGGATTAATTGAAATAGATTGACCGCAAGTGCTGCACGTCGGGCGTCGCTCTACCTACCATATGTTCACTTTATAAATAAATAATTACACCGTACGTACGGTTGCCTAGTAGCCGTGCACTGAGAAATTCCAGACCAACAAAGCCCGTGCCTTATATCTAAACAAACTATTTTGGTCTTTTATTTCATGCAATTGAACATTTTAAACAGTCTTTGCATTCGTCGTGTGTTTTCACTAACTCATTCATTATAATTATGCGAAGAAAGATGAACGGAATTTAAATTATTTTTATCGCTACCGGCCATGACCATACTCCGCATGATGTTAAGCTAGAGTGCAGACGACTGTTGCCGGCTCGAGGAGACATATGTGTACCGTTCAGGTTAATAGTGCTCGTTATACCCGGTCACTTCCGAGCTGACACGCGACTAGGTCACTTCACGGGCGTTACAAAGTTAAGGTGAAGAGAGCATTTGTTGAATACTAGGTATTTTTGTATGTTCACGTATTTTATCGGAGTAATCGGTCAACTGAGTTATCAAAACTCTCTCTGTGTATTATTTTATTGTGCTTTGTTAGTTCAGTTTCAACATTAGGATTATTTTAGTCGCGTCTTTGTCGTTTGACCTCGATTTCTGCTTGGTGTTCTACCGATCGGTGATTCAGTGGCTGCCATAGTAACCGTTACACCGTAACTTCAGAAATGTTATTTGCACCAAAATAATATTTCACAACATACAATTTTCCACGTCTATAGAAGCGGAAAATTTAAATTTACTCACCCGCCCATGTACAAGTAGGTTTTTAGGAATATATATGACGTATTATCTTACCTGTAAATTGTCTTTATCGTTATCGGCTGTAGATTACAAAAACAATACACATACAAAGAAAATGTAATACAAATTGAATTTTTTGTTATACTAATGTAATGTGAGGTTATTTTATTTTGTTTCACAATTTTAATTATTTCTTATGATTAATGTTATTGTTTCTCACTTCCAGGTGCCGTGTTTTGATGCGGTGACAGGATGGACGCGGCGGACAAGCGCATGCTGGAGCGCGAGGCGCTCCGCAACATGATCCAGCAGTGGAACGCGAATAGACTTGATCTCTTTGAGCTTAGCGAACCCAATGAGGTAATTAGTAATTACACATTTAAAACATGATATTTGTATCAACTTATTTAAGTGTTTTACATATTGATGTATACTATAACTAGATAAGCAATAACACTCCTAATGTGACGCGAGAGAAATGATGACTGCAGTCACTTTTAGGTCCTCTGTCAGTTAGTATTTTACTTGACGGCAACATTATTAAATCGTTTGAAGCCGCTTACGCTTTTTCATGTACGATGTATAAGGTTTGCTCTAGTATATAATATCTGTATGGTTTTATACGGAAAATTGTGCCGTATTTCAATTAGTGTTAAGGGTCAATTTTGTGTTATCGACGCCCGTAGTAATAATTAAGCTAATCGACTCTTTTTTTTTTTTGTGACTATGTGTATTAATTTCATTCAATAATATAAGCAGTTTATTTTATTAGTTCTCGGTTTAATTTTATTATCCTATGTTTCAGAACTTGGAGTTTCACGGTGTTATGCGGTTTTACTTCCAAGATTCGGGTCAGAAGGTAGCTACGAAATGCATACGTGTCGCATCAGACGCCACGGTCAGCGATGTTATCGGTAAATATTACTTTTATTTTATTTTATTGTAGCTCGGCATGTGACAACACTCCGCCTGATGTAAAGCTAGAGTGCGGTCCATGAATGGAAACAACTGCTACTACAGAGAAACCTGTGCGGGCAGCAGTCGCCTCCACTATGCCGGCTTGATTAGACGAGCATGTACCATCTTGGATTGACAGAGCACACTCCTCTCGTTATACCTGGCTACTTTCAAACTATTCCCGAAACGCGACAAAGTCACTTTACGGGTGTTACATTCGAAAGTGGTGGTACTACCCCAGGACGCCAGACTGGAGAAATAACCATCATCAGTCTGCCTACCACTCTTTAATAGTGCCTATATGCACTGAGCGACCAAAGTACATATAACAAAGTTACATTGGTACCGGTCAGAATTAGCGAGGTTCGAACACGGGTCTCATCGATCCGTGAGTTCACGCGTCTTACCGCTAGACCAATCAAAAAACCAATTCCTCTCAACCAATCATTATTGTGTAAATAATTGGCAGTAGAAATTTATTTTTAAGTTAATAATTGTTATAAAATTTCAGAAACGTTGATAGAGAAATTCCGTCCAGACATGCGTATGCTGTCGCTTGGTTCTTATACTTTATGGGAAACGCACGGTCCTGATGATGAACGGCGTCTCGAACCGCATGAGAAACCACTTTTAGTTCAGCTCAATTGGCATGCGGACGATCGGGAGGGAAGGTTTCTACTCAAATGTACTACAACTATAGAGGTTTGTGATTTTTTTTTACGCTAATTAAATAAGAAACTTTCATATCACAGCTGATAAAATATGTGTCCAGGTAATTCCGAAACGGCAGACAGTGTTAATAACCAATCAGTAGCCTTAGTGCGGATTTGCTTGACGGATTCACCGCGTAAAGCGAGTACTTTTTTATTGCAACTCTACATATGACAAAACTCTGCTTAATATTAAGCAAGAATACGGGTTCCATGAGCGGAAACAACTATATATAAATTTCTACAGGCGGCAGTCGGCCCCGGTATGCCGGCTTGAGGAGACGAATGTGCACCATCCAGATTGACAGTGCACACTCCTCTCCTCCTATATAGCTGACTACTTTCGAACTGTTTTCGACACGCGACAAAACCACTTCACGAGTGTTACATTCAGAATTGCGGTACTACAACTGCTACTACAGATAAATTTGCCGGCAACGGTCGCCTCCGCTATGCCGATTTTAGTAAACGAATGTGTACCGCCCATGTTGATCCTGAAATGCGACCGGGTCGCTTCACCGGTGTTACACTGAAAAGTGATGGTACTACCTCAAGACGGCAGACTGGGCTATTAATCACCATCAGTCTGCCTACCACTTTTTAAAATAATGCCTATATTATAGGCACTGAGCAACCAAAGTTACAGATAACAAAGCTACATTTTTACGAGATTTGAACACGGGGTTCACTACGATCGTGTTTCCACTCTTTCTACCGCTGGACCACGGTCGCTCTTAAGTTATTTTCTTACCACATCGATTTCTCCTTTTTTTATTATTTATTTTTGAATTTTGCAGCAGGGTCCATTGACGTCTATAAACGAGAAAGGCGATCAGAACTTCAAGCGGAAACTGTCGAAACGCGAGAAAAAGGAGCTCAAAAAGAAGGAGAAACTCTCGCGTTTAAAGTCTGACGTTAACGATGAGAATCGTCCGGTTGCTGAAAAACTTTACACAGGTACCAGTTTATAGCTTTTTTTATAGTAGCTCGGCATGTGACGAGACTCGACGTGGTGTTAAGTTAGGTTAGATAAATAAAATGTCTGCAAGTCGCATCCACTATGCCATTTTAATGGAAGAATATTCACCATCCGTTAACAGGGCACTTCCAAGCTGATGCCGAAACGCTAGGTCACTTCATGGGTGTTAAACTTGAAAGTGGTGGTACTACACCAGTTCGACAGACTGCATTAATAACCATCATCAGTCACCCTACCAGTCTTTTTTCTATATATATAAAGATGAATGTTTGTTTGTTCTGTATACGTTTCAGAAATATCAGTTCATTGAGAAAGGTTTAGGGCAATCTTTTTTTTAATGCCTGTCCTAAGCTACTCGTAATTTAACGAGAGGAGTGTGCACTGTCAATGTAGACGGTGCATACTAGTCTTCTCAAATCAGCATAGTGGAGGCGACTGCTGCCTGTAGAGATTTCTCTGTAGTAGCGGTTGCTAGCGTGCATTATGACGAGTTACAATAAAAAATATAAATTAATAATGCTTGTATCACAGGCATTTTTTTTTTATTTATTGTAGCTCGGCATATGATAACACTCCGCCTGATGTAAAGCTAGAGTGCGGTCCATGAACGGAAACAAACAGAGAAATCTCTACGGGTAGCAGTCGCCTCCGCTATGCCGGCTTAAGGAGACGAGTGTGCACCATCCTCTCGTTATACTTGGTTACTTTCGCTGCTCCCGAAACGCGACAAGGTCATTTCACGGGTGTTACATTCGAAAGTGGGGTGGTACATCATCAGGCTGCCTACCACTCTTTAATAGTACCCATTGGCACTGAGCGACCAAAGTACATATAACATAGTTACATTGGTACTAGTCAGAAGTAGGTTGTTTTGAAGACGTGAGGTCCGTCCACCATGGTTAGATTTAATTTGCTACAAAGGTGGTTATTTTTAAATAGTATTGTTTTTTTATTTTTACAGAACTGCCAGAGACATCTTTCACGCGCAGTATCAGTAATCCTGAAGCGGTGATGCGTAGAAGACGACAACAAAAATTAGAACGAAAATTACAACAATTCCGTTCAAAAGACGGAGGCCCCGATACCGGTTAATAGAACAAGAATTTATAATCTTAAAAGCACATAAATAACGTTTCGGGATCAGTTTAAAAGAAGCCAGTTATAACGAGACGAGTGTGCACTGTCGACCTGATGGTGCTCATTCGTCTCCTCAGGCCGGCATAGCGGCGGCGACTGCTGTCCGCACAGGTTTCTTTGTAGTAGCAGTTGTTTCCATTCATGGACTGCACTCTAGCTTTACATCAGACGGAGTGTTGTCACATGCCGAGCTACAATAAAAAAAATGTCTCTTTCGCATCATATGTGCACGTAACAATATATTATATTGTTTTATTAATTTTGTTATTTAATTTAAAATTATTATTCAGGTGGTACGCTGAAAATATATGGTACTTCACTCTGTCCCGATGTGCCTTATAAGACGTTGCTTCTGTCGGTGGGCGATAGTGCGGCTGCTGTTGTTAGAGAAATGTTAGATAAATATGGCCTCTCAAGACATGATCCGTCTCAATTTTGTATTGTTCAGGTTTGTGATTTAATTTAGCTATTGCTGTATCCGTGACTGACGATGGTTATTTGTCGTCTGCCGTCCTGGGGTAGTGCCACCACTTTCGTGTGCACTGTCAATCTGGATGCTACATGCTCGTCTACATATGCCGGCATAGTGGAGGCGACTGCTGCCCGTACAGGTTTCTCTGTAGTAGCAGTTGTTTCCATTCATGGACCGCACTCTGGCTTTACATCAGGCGGAGTGTTGTCACATGCCGAGCTACAAAAATTTGTATTAACCATTATGGTGGCTCCGAAGTAAGACACTAGTCGCTAATATATCAGCGGGGCGCGACGAACACACTCCCGAGCTACCCGCCCGCAGGATATTTTCATATGTTCTATTCATAATTAAATTTTATTATTGTAAACTTGATTGTACTTGCGCGAAATAGCACCAGCAGCTAACTTCTGAGACGCCATCAAGTTTGACGCGACCTATAGAAGAGTGGTAAGGCAGACTAATGATGGTTATTAACCCAGTCTGCCGTCCTGGAGTAACAAGTACCACCACCTACGAATGTAAAATCCGTGAAGTGACCTTGTCGCGTTTGGATGTAGACAGGTATAACGAGAGGAGTGTGCACTGTCAATCTGGATGGTGCACGGTTGTCTCCTCAAGAGGGCATAGCGGAGGCGACTGTTGCCTGTAACAAATTATGTAAAGTGGCAGTTGTTTCCGTTGTCTAACTACAATTTAAAAAATATATTTTCGTCATATAGGTGAATACAACCGACAATTCTGAGTATATATTGGAAGACGACGAGTGCCCATTGGCTGTTGTCATGACGCATCAACAACCCAGTGAGTAATGTATTCATTTTATTTTATTATTAAATTATAATGAAGATTGTGTGAGCGCGCGTCTTTGTGTGTGAGTGAGAATAGAGAGTGTGTGAGTGTGAGAGTGGAGTATGTGTGTGAGAGGTGAGAATGAGAATAGAGAGTCGAGTATGATTGCCAAGAGTAAGAGTTTACATTTACGCTGTCACGGGGCGTAGTGTTTTGAAGAGCGGCCGTGGTCTAGCGGTAAGACGCGTGAACTCACGATCGATGAGACCCGTATTCGCACCTCGCTAATTCTGACCGGTAACGATGTAACTTTGTTATATGTATTTTGGTCACTCAGTGGCTATAGGCACTATTAAAGAGACTGTTGATGGTTATTTGTCCAGTCTGCCGTCCTGGGATAGTACGACCACTTTCGAATGTAACACCCGTGAAGTGACCATGTCGCGTTTCGGGAATAGTTTAAAAGTAGCCAGATATAACGAGGGAAGTGTGCACTGTCAATCTAGATGGTACATGCTCGTCTCCTCAGGCCGGCATAGCCCGTAGAGATTAGACTTACATCAAGCGGAGTGTTGTCACATGCCGAGCTACAATAAAAAAAAACAAGAACGCCGAAATGAGCGGAGAGGTGTCTCGGGATCTCATCGTACTTTATCATCTCCTCTCTCACCTTATCTCAGCTTTGGTTGACAATGACTCCAATACTAATTTCTGCTGTCTATACTAAGCTAATGTCCCAAAGGTACAATGGCGTGTGATCTGCATTTGGGAAATTAATGCACAAAGCATCGACGTAAAGAAGAATCGAATTGTACTTGACACAGATAACTATTTCATTAAACAATCGCGTTCCAATTTGCATACAAATTAGGTGTATTTTGCGCGTCGCATTTGATTTTAGTATCGCACTACAATTGGATAATGGTTAAGACTGCATATCAAATTAGACATAAATTTATTCATATATTCCGTTTTCGGCACACCGTCTACTATATCGGATTCATATTATGACGGCCTTTGTGGCGCAGTGGTTGGGATCCACTTCCCGTTCATAACAAATGTTTATAAAGCGAAAGGAGATTGACGAAAGGAATTTATACATCTGATGCGAATGAATGCATTAAAGAAGGGTGTTTTTCGATCAAATCGGAGACATCCTTATGAAGGCTGTGCAGTCTAGTGATTATTATAAATGGATTAAAAAACAAGGCCCCTGAACTAGGCGTAAAACCCGTAGTGCCCCTTGTTGTGTCTGGATTGTGGCAAGTGGCGTTCTGTTGTCTCTGCCTATGTTTATCTGTGGTAGCAGTTGTTTCCGTTCATGGACCGCACTGTAGCTTAACATCAGGCGGAGTGTTGTTATATGCTGAGTTACAATAAAATAAAATAACTTATTTCTTATGAATAGTAGACTTTACGTATTATAATGATATTTGCAACAAAGTCACGTATATCATAAACTGATCCCTGGTTTTATCTTCTTCATGTTATGTTATCACGTACTTTGGTGAGCTGCCGTTTATGTTTAAATCCCATATTTATGCGACATGGATTTGCACTTTTCGATCTATTTATTGGCTTGTCATTTTGAATAATTATAATTTGCATTTCAACTCGATAGAGATTGGAAAAAAAAAACACGAAGAACGCGTTTCGCGTCCAATTAATATAGACAAACAATATTATGCATTAAAATTTGACAAGGTATATGAATATGGGAAATAAAAAAGGATTCGTTTTCTTTAAATATCTGTGATCATAGGCACTGAGCAACCAAAGTACTTATACGAGTAACATAGTGGTGCCTGCCGGTCAGAATTTAACGAGGTCTGAAGACGGGTCTCATCGATCGCAAAGTCCGTCCTCTACCGCTACTCCACGGCCGCTCAAATTGATTATTCCTAAATAAATTAACATTATTCTAAATAGTCTACACGAATTTGAATAAAATTATAACAATTTTTTATTTATTTACCCCGAATATAGTGTTTTTTCCTATAAAGTTGAAAGTACTATTCAACTAATTATAATAAGTGTCGGTTAATGAGGGTGACGTCGACAGATAATAATTTCCACAAGGACATGATAATATGCAAGGTGCCCCGTACAAAAGCGTTGTCGGGTGTGCCACAGGGTGTGCTCACAATGAACATATTATCAAGCGCTAAGCTAAAGTTGCCAAGTTCGGAGGCGGGAGGTTAGCGGGAGAGGCATTCAGTCGCTTCGCAACCGCCGAACGGTCGAGACCGCGCGCCCTGCCGCCGACATGGACTGGGGCCTCCGTCGTAAGTTCATAACTTAAAACACTTACTAAAGCGTAACGCATATTTTTATTTTGTTAAACTTTGTCTAAGTTAGTAAAAACCGCCGAAGCCGGCATAATAGTTGTAAACAAAAGCATGTGTATCGGGTGCAGGCCAGTCTGACCGGTATGTTTGCAGATGCCGGTCAACTTTTGTGTCTGTTGTATTTTTAACTCGTTTCGCAGTTCGACGTCCGCTCATTTGCCAAATCTATACGCATTATTATTATCCTTATATTAAAAAAAAACTACTTTCTTGTTATATTCATCTAATATATTATTCAAGACATGAACTTGGAAGAAAACACAGAAGACGCAATCTCTGCTGTCAATTAAGCCTAAGTAGGAAAACATTATCAAGTTAAATCAGTTTTCGGGTTAAACTTTTACACTCTGGCTGTAAATGTAAGTAGATTAGGATTATAAATTAGTTAATTCCGTAATGGCATGCGAAGGGAACATTGTTTGAATGTTACTATGTTTTATGATATGCAAAATATCGTTCGTCCTATATACTTGCATTTCACATCTAAATTTTACGAGTGCAGCAACCTAACCCGCATAAAAATGTAATAAAAGGAAAGCAATTTGATCTCTTGCTGATGACAAATAAAATTTTAGGATGCTCTTGTTTTACAGTTCGTCTAAGTTTTAATGACTGATGTAAAAGTTAATGCTTTGTGTAGAGACTTTATACAACATTAGACTGTTTAGAGGTATAACTATACGTAATATGTATGCACCTAATATCTGAAGAAGATAGCCGGTAAATGTCAAGGCGAGATACACCTGCCTCCGCAGTCGTAGGATATATTGAACCTTTATTAGGTCCTGTACCTAAAGAATCACCCTATACAGGTCTACTCCAAGGTTTTTGCGATGAATTACACCTTTTTTCACAATATTTATTATCTAATATATAAAATGATTGTTTTTTTATAACAACAATTCGCCTGACGTAAAGCTAGAGTGCAGCCCATGAACGGAAACAACTACTACTAGAGAGAAGTCTCTGCGGGCAGCAGTCGCCTCTGCTATGCCCGTCTAAAGAGACGAGTATGCACCATCTAGATTGACAGTGCACATTTCTCGCTATACCTGGCTACTTTCAAACTGCTCCCGAAACGCGACAACAAGTCAAACGCCAATCGAGTTGTCACTTGATCGAATCGAAAACAAAATATATGGGATTTGACGTTTCACTGTCACCTAAGTGATAACGAAACGTCAAATCCCATACATTTTGCTTTCGATTCGATTACGTGACAACTATCGATTGGCTTTTAAGGTCACTTCACGGGTCGATTAATCCGTCTTGTATGCGTTCGCGCCGCGGCACATTCGATTGAGTTGAAACTTACTGTTATGCGAAATTCAGATAGGATTTTTTTATTGTTCTAATATAATATAAGGAATGTTTGTTCTTTTGTCCTGTATGCGTTCCGGAACTACCAACCTTATTAGAATAATATTTTTAAACCCGTTTATTGAGGAAGGTTTTGAGGTTGAGCATTGAGGGAGATTTTAACTCATTTAAAAGACTCCCCAAGGATAGAACGCTTAGTACAAACGAAGTTGCGGGTAAATAGCTATTGCGTGAATACAAGATGTAAATAGCATTGTGACGCATAAAACTGTCGCATTCTGCATAAAAGGATACGTGTGTTGGTGTAAACGAAAAGCTTAATTCTTTTATTGTCACATTATTTGCACTTAATAGGTGTTTTAATACAGAAACGTTATACCAATTTTTTCAATGAAAAGCAATCGATAGAGGTTGAGTTCGGTAATAAGCCCGTTACACCCCTAGGGGCTCGATTTTGAAGATCCTAGGTCGATTCTAAGTTATTAGTATACAATATGGAAAGTCAATAAAAAAAATAAGAGTACTCTACCGAGGGAGATGATGCAAATGCAAGATGGGTCTCCATGCAAACTTTCATCCTATATTTTAGCCTCTTGAGTTTTTTTTTTGGAAGTAATCTATATCTCTTTGCTGAAATCTAAATCTGCTCAGTGTTTTGGGCTTTTTTTAATGTTTTAATTATTATTATTTATTTTATTATTATTTTATTAATTGGGGCATCGAACAGCTTTATATTAAACATAATTTTTTATAAATATATATTTTACATCTAAGAGCCAATAATTGATACCACGATAGATACTCTTAGATATTAGATACGCAATAAACACAGAAAAAGCACAGTTTTTGGACACAATACAATACTCGTACAAAGTACACTGAAATAATAATTGTTGATTAAGTTACAATGGTTGAGAGCTAAAGAACACTGCAGCCATTTTGTTTTTCACTATATTGGTACGTCTTTCTTCCTTCCTATAACCTGGAATCCTTCAAGCGCAGTGTGAAGAGGCATCTCACAAAGCCGGCATAGCGGAGGCGACTGCTGTCTGTGGATTCCCCTCTCTGATAGCAGTCATCTCCGTTCATAGATCGCACTCTAGCTTAACATCAGGCGGAGTGCGGTCATATGACGTGCTAAAAAAATAATCTATTTGATACTTATAGGTATAATGTTTTGACGGTTCGACGAAGTTTTTTCTTTATATACATTTAACTTAAATATACTGAAAAAAATTCATACAATTTTCACATTTATAACATTTGTAGAGATGAGTGTAATTTACATAAATACACGTATGAAGTTGTTCAACATTCTCATTTCGTATAAGTAGGTGATTTTGTCGTTCGTTCTCCAATATTCGTATTCAGTTCAGGGAACACGTAGTGTGTTTGAACCAGGGCACGTCCTACCCTCCATGTAAAAGGTCACTTCACCTGATCAAGCCGATATTTCTTTCTTTGATCTGCACTTTCGATGTTTGTTCTACTAATGTTGTTACTTTCGCACTGAAAGGTTTTATAGGCCGATTTAGGGAAGTGAATTTGAACGTGACATTCGACGTTTTGACGTTGCGATATTTTCCAATTGGGGGAGTGAAAATTTTCGTGTATTTTTTTTTATGATTGTAGCTCGGCATATGACAACACTGCGCCTGATGTGAGGCTAGAGTGCGGCCCTTGAACGGAAACAACTGCTACTATAGATTAACTTTTACAGGCAGCAGTCGTCTCCGCTATGCCGGCCTGAGGAGGCGAATGTTCACCACCCAGATAGACAGTGTACACTCATATATATACATATGTATATTAATGCCACAAAATGTTACGAATTTTTTTTGCGTATTTATAAAAACATTTAGGAGCCATTTATTAAGTTAAAATGAGCATATAATAATAAAACTTTGCTTTGAAATAGAGTTTCAGTATTTTTCAATTTGGAAAGAGGTTTTATCATTGTACGAGTTTGGGGCACACGCTATTCAACCCCACCCATATCCTAATTATTCCCAACGTACTTGCTTATAGTCTATGTAAACATTCGTCTCTCAATTTCCTTTTGTGTTCCTTTTGCCCGAATAACATTAAAATCAAATATTAATATAGTTTTTGAACTGAAATGAAAGCGGCTTGCGGTTTCATAACACGTATATCGAATTTTCAATTACACTAGTTTTGACAGCACTGCTATTGTAGCGGTCAGGTTGTAGAGATGTAGCGGTTGGTATTCCAATTTATGAAAATAATTGATATTAAAATTTGTTTAAAGAGTGGTAGGCAGACTGATGGTGGTTATTGGCCCAAGAATGTAACACCCGTGAAGTGACATTTGAAAGTAGCCAGGTATAACGAGAGGATTGTGCAATGTCCCTCTAGATGGTGCCGTCGTCTCCTCAAGCCGGCATAGCTGAGGTGACTGTTGCCTGTAGAGCTTTACTTCAGGCGGAGTGTTGTCATATGCTGTGCTACCATAAAAAAATTAATTATATATTGACACAAACTTTGTTATAAAATAAAGCATTAACTTAAAATATAACGCAGACAAATGATAATGGAATCGTATTATAAAACCCTTTTGACGTCGCAGAAATATTTGATATTCTAAACGAAATGTATTAAAAAGAAGAAGTAATGACATTTAGCTTTCGCGCGTAACAATATCGTCTTACGGAATACTTCCCCCACCCACCATTTCCCCTGTGTCGCTATCTACTTGTTCATCATCCTCTCTATCTGCTTTATTTAATTTAACGAAATTTAATCAAAGCCCTGGTTGCTTTTGACACTTTATATTGGTTATATTATTTTCTCGTTAACGTTTACAAATTTATCAATATACATATATTATGTATACCAACCTTTTGGGGATGATCAAAAACGGTTTAGGGTAACGAGATTTATTACGCTCAATTTTATTTCCATTTATAATTTATTTTTTTGACCTTCTGAGGTCAGTTCGTGTGCGTGACAACAACGATTTTGCTAACCCATTTTGTTAGTAATTCGTGGATGAACTCGCCAATTACTTTATTCGGGTAATTTTTTCTCTCTATTCCTAGTTTAGGAACAATCGTTTCACAAGTAAAAGCTTTTAGTTTCTTGTTGACTTTTGTAGGAGAAATTCTATCAGGCTCTACTGCCTAAGTGTACAGCCATATGAAGATATAGGTCATGACGGAAAATAAAGTAGCAAAAGGCGTAAGTCTTAAATTCGAGAGTCGTAGGAGATAGCACTTTGGCAGATATCACTTTGCTGTAATTGAGTTTAGAGATAATGTGAATGGTGACAGTTTCGGGTTCATCGATCACCAGTATACTCGAAATTTCTTAGTTGCCCTCTGTGACATTCGTGAGAAACGACGCAGCTGATCTGTTACTTTGTTTTTAAGGTACCAGAGGAGTTCTATTAATTTTCTTCTCGTTTATAATAACAGCAGTGCGTAGACATGCTATAAAGGTCGTAATATCTGTCGTAATAAATAATATTTATTGTTTAGGTGCTTATTTATGTAGGTACCGATACGTCTGTTTGTTCACACATATCCTAAATAAGTAATGTGTCGATCAATAATGTACTACCATTTTCCTAGCCGCCGTTTCAGTTGTCATTCTACGAATATATCTGCATTAATTTTGTGGAAATATTCCTTATATTCCCCTTTTTCGGATTTCACGTCTGAGCAAACTTCTGTAATATTCTTAAGTAAACCCGACAGTACGTGTGTAGAGACGCACGATACGGACGCTCGCTTTTACGGTTTTCAATTTTACCAAATTGATATATTAAATTATGATATAGTTTATTTTAAATTCAAAGTAACATCGTGTTCCTTTATATTGAAGGGCTTTTTGTTCTACTTTCTCTGAAGACAATGACGCATTAGCCTTTGTTTGAAAGTCATGAGCTTCGAACACCACCAGTCAATTCGCCGAATCACACTACTCGGTCGACTTAACATAAAACCTATTTGCATGGAAGACGGCACGGCACCGTTATATTTTCAAAACGATTCTGATATTTACTATCGGAACATTAAAAATTTCTTTGTTTCCCTAATTTTTTTTATCGTGTTTCGCTGTATTCAATGTTTGCCTGCAACAGGTTAATTTATATAGAACACGCACAGGCGAGGCAGTGGTGGACGACGCCCACCTTTACATATCGTTCTCACTACCAATATATGTTAAGAGTGTACCAGTTGTTTGACAGTATGTCTGAATACGCGTTACCTTTCAGTCGTTGTGTTGTTTCGATAATTTAATCAATACAGGTATTTTTTGGTAATATTAAAGACATAATTGGTGTATAATTTGGTCGGTCGATGTGGTGGGCCGATACAGAACACGCACAGTGTCGCGACGTGCACGTGGTATAGCATCCGCCCACCACTGTTTACAAAAATGATGCTCAACCGTTCCTTCAATTCGCGACTGCGAGCCGGACAAAGAGAAATCCTCCTTGGTAATAATGACTCCCATCTAGCTTTTATTTTAGGTGTTTGTTTGTCTACTATTTTTTTTTTCTGTTTATTCGTAGTTTTTTATTAACCATACACGTTTATCATCACAACATTATCGATTTTCTAGATTTCACTATACAAGGGGTTAATAGATAAAACACACTAATTTCAAATTTGCTCGCTCAGATGTTCATATCAGAGTTGTGAAATTATGTCCAGCTGATTGAACGCAAAAAGAACAAAGCCATTGTCGGCTAATGAGTTCACTTGAGTGGCAAAATCAATAATGATGCATAGACGACTACTGCATTATTTATTATGCCATGTCTTACATTCTTCGATCTATCATGCTTTTATACAACGAACTTTTATAAAGAAAATAATAATTTTACGTTTAAAATCCAATTTGTTATTATATTATGATGTAAACGCTCGTAGCTTCCGTAGTAAAAGACGTAGTCGTCTCCACTACTCACCGTGCTATGTCTTCGACGCTAATGATGTAGACATAGTATCTCGTGTGCTCGTGACCTCACTCACTCGGAATGTCACCTGCTCTTACAGCCCCAACAAAGTGCACTTAACAACCCTCGGCTCATCTTACAAATGGAATGTTTTAGCTCACCACCCCTCCTCTACTAAATTGCCTTAATATTATACTATACTTATAAATGTTTAAGTATGTTTGTTCGTCTCCCTATAATTCTCAAACGACCGATAAAATTTAGTATAAAGGTTAAATTACGGACTTTTTTGTTTTTTATTTTTTTTTACCTTCCTCAAAGGTTTGACCTTTTATTTTTTTTTTGTTTAACGTGTGTGAAAGTACGAGCGTACATCTATTTCAACCCATTTAAGAGGTTGTTTCTGGGTGAAACGGGAACGTTAAACGCATAAGTAGTTTCGGGTGTATACATATTGTATACACAAAAGTCAATTATTTCGGTACTTAATAAAACTAATAACGTGTCGCTACTTTTATATTCATGACGTAGTTTCTATCTAATTGTACTATTACGTCGTTAAATGTACAAAATCTGATTTGTCCTTCATTTAATATTTATTTAAATGCTTTATAAACGTTTCGTTATTTTTTTTAATGGCACTCCTTCTGATGTTAAACTAGAGTGTGAAGTTAAAATAACTGCTACCACAGAGAAATGTTTCAGTCATCAGTCTCTTCGTTACACCCGGTTACTTCCCAGCTGTTCCCGAAATGTGACAAGGTCACTTTAAGTGGTGGTACTACCCCCACGACGACAGATTGGGCTAATAAATTCTAATTATGTTTAATAATTCATCCTACCACTCTTTAATTTTTTTTTAATGTCTATACTAAGCTTGTATTATAAGCGACTAAAGTACGTATAACATAGTTACATCGGTAGTGGTTAGAGTTTAGCGAGGATTGAACACGGGTCCCGTTGCGAGCTCCCGCCATTTATGTATCGCTAGACCGCGACCGCTCTACATACTAAATTATAACAGTACATATACTATTAATTTAATAAGGATGGACAGAATTACACTTTATCTGAAAGCTATCACAAGTAATAATATAATATAAACATATGGTCGATTTATTAATACATCTAATAAGAGTACGCAAAGGTTGTTCATCAACATCAATTACTCTCTTTTGGACATGACGAGTGTCTGAAGATCAAAGGTCGTCGCATTGATGGATAGACTAATATATAGGTCGAAGGGTGGAATTTTTACCACCCACTCGAGCAGTTGCGTCCTGTGCACAGCCAGTGAACATTTTGTCCAATATGAGGGGTAATAAATATTGTTTTTCCCGAAATACAAACATCTGTCGCTTACAGCTTTTAGTGTTTAAGCTTAATATGCATATATGATGTAATTGTAGTTTGACATACAAGTTTCATCTCTAAATTGGCGAATACCTTATTACGTTGTAGTACCCGTGCGTGAAATTACTGCGCAGTTTTATTGAATGCTCTGCAATTGAACGATGTCTGATTGTTTTTTTTCTTTCACTAGATTCGTAAGTGATTTATTATGATTTCAGGCTCCATAATGTTCCACGTCAGGCGGCGGCCGTCGGACTCGCAGCCTCGACGCCGCAAGAAGAAAGCCGGTTCGAGTACGGGCAGCGGCGGAGGTAGCAGCGGTGGCTCCCGCGCCAGCAACAATGAACCGGCCTTGCTCGAAATATCACCAGATGGTTCACCACTCGAGAACGGACGACGCATACGGGTGACTGATGTTCTTGAGGTAATAAGAAAGAAACCTCGACCTTTTATCTGTTTCATTATTTATTTATTTATTCTGTATATGTATGTAATTATTTTCGGTTTGATTTATTTTGGTACGAGGCATGGTCACGACTCACGTTATATTTGGATTTAATTGGAAACACGACTTTTGTAAAAAATATATTTTTTAAAAATTTAATTAAATTTGTTATTATACAATTATGATGAAAATTATGCAGAAAAAAAGCGAGTAACTTATTGGTCAAAGCATTCGTGCGCAAAGGATTCGATTTTCATTCGGGGTGTATTTGCGCATTGTTTTTCCGAATGAATATGCAAAAAATAAATAAATACAATTTATTTTTCCAATTGTATTTAAAAAATAATAGATTATTGTTTATTTACGACACATTTAGAGAGTTTTGTTCTTGAACAAATAACAGCCAACGTTTTGTGTTTGCGTTTATCTTGTATACCTTTTTGTATGTAAATATCGCCCGCCTAAATTATACGCTATAATAACTAAGTAATTTGTTTAAGCTCTTTCTACGTCTCAAAATTATTCCCATATGCACTATTAAAGAGTAGTAGGCAGGCTGATGGTGGTTATTAGCCCAGTCTGCAGTCCTAGGGTAGTACCACCACTCTCGAAAGTAAGACTATGTTGCTCATAACGAGAGGAGTGTGCACTGTCAATCTAGATGGTGCATTCTCGTCTCCTCAAGCCGGCTGTAGTAGCTGTTGTTTCTGTTCATGAGAGCTCTAGCTTTACATCAGGCAGAGTGTTGTCACAGATAAAAAAAAATTGATTTTCTATTATTTTGATAATTAAAGGTGGGTTCTGGCAACGGCATGACGCTTCAACTCTATGGTCCATCAATTCAACCGAGACATTGCGTGGTAGCCAGTGCAGACGGAGGAAACGCTTACGTTGTTACGCCGTTGCATGCGGACGCGCAAGTAACGCTCAACGGACAGAGGGTAGTGCATACGGCGAGGCTACAGGTAAGTTTATACATTGTTAATGTAATTTAAATAATTATATGCGATAAGAATGGCGCAGTCTTTAGTTCTTTAAATTATTCATGAATTTGCAAATGTTTGTTTAAAGTCTTGTCTACACCTTTCAAGTGTACCTGTGGAGTGAGCTATTCGCACCATGTAGACATTCGTCACTCGACCTGTGATACAAGCTACTCCTTCCTGTAGACACTAAGGTCAAATTGCACCAAAAGGCCCGTTAAAGTTAATTTGACTGTTACATTTTACGATGACTTTAACGGTTACGGTTACATGTACTTTGTTATATGTACTTTGGTCGCTCAGTGCCTATAGGCACTATTAACGAGTGGTAGGCCGACTGATGATGCTTATTTGTCCAGTCTGGCGTCCTGGGGTAGTACCACCACTTTCGAATGTAACACCCGTGAAGAGACTTTGTCGCGTTTCGGGAATAGTTTGAAAGTAGCCAGGTATAACGAGAGAAGTGTGCGCTGTCAATCTAAGATGGTACATGCTCGTCTCCTCAAGCTGGCATAGTAGAGGCGACTGCTGCCCGCACAGGTTTCTCTGTAGTAGGAGTTGTTT
This sequence comes from Tinea pellionella, assembly GCA_948150575.1. NCBI lineage: Eukaryota > Metazoa > Arthropoda > Insecta > Lepidoptera > Tineidae > Tinea > Tinea pellionella. The sequence goes on from OX411250.1 coordinate 3,611,156, forward strand.
CCATTCATGGACCGCACTGTAGCTTTACATCAGGCGGAGTGTTGTCACATGCCGAGCTACATTAAAAAAAAAATTTACTCCACACGCGTTGCTCCATTGTGTAAATTCATATCGTTATCGATAAAAGGGTGGCTGATGTAATTGGGAGTACCTTCCCGAAAAATTAATAGACAAACATATTTGCCCTATTTTCATACACGTTGGTGACATTGGTTTACCTATTACTTTAATTTTGACCAGCCAAAATTCGCTCGTTACGGTTAACGTTAAAGTAAGCGTCAAAACTGACAGGTTTTTTGAAGCAACCCAATTTTAAATTTAACCATTCCTTTAATGTGAAATTAATGGTTATGTCATGTGGTGCAATTGGACCTAAACTTCTTTGTGGTAGCAATTTGAGTAGCCGTGGTCTAGCGGTAGAGGACGGAACTCACGATCGATGAGACCAGTGTTCAAACCTCGCTACATTCTGTCCGGTACCATTGTGACTTTTACACGTACTTTGGTCGCTAACGGAAGCAACTGCTGCTACAGATAAATCTCTATATGCAGCAGTCGCCTCCGCTTTACCGGCTCGAGGAGACGAATATGCACCATCCATATTGACAGTGTACACATTTCTTTTCCAAACTGATTCCGAAACGCGACTAGGTCACTTCACGGGTGTTACATTCGAAAGTGATTGTACTACACTAGGACGGCAGATTGGGCTAATAACCATCTTCCTGCCTACCACTCTTTAATAATCCTATAGGCACTTTGCGACCTGTGATACAAGCACCAGCTTAGAGCTTTGGCACTTTTCACTCAAGGGGTCCTTATATCAAACTATTATATAAATATATTTGTCGTTGTACAGCACGGTTGCCTGTTAAAATTCGGCCGAGTCTCCACTTTTCGCTTCATCGATCCGGCTCAGGAGAATTTGCTCAACAGAAACCTATCTCAGTCGCAGCACTTCGGCTCTGGTTCCATTTACGACAGGTCAGTACGCATCGTATTATAAATTACCTTCGATTAGATGTTTCTTCATGTAGAATGGTAATTTTCATTCAGATATCATTTTTTCATTATTTTTGTTGAATCCATACTTCTCTCGCTGATTATACTTTCAGTGAGTTTCTGTTTTATGTTGTGTTATTGTACTCGTATCATCGATGGTTTTTCTTTGTTTGCATGTTCTTATCACGCGCCTGATTCGCTCACACCATACGCTTGTGTCCGTTTCCTTACTCGTGGTAGATCTGTGGGCTCCGGAGCCGACGCCGACGTCACTAACGCTAACACCACGGCGGAGACCGACTACCAAAGAACGATGAGCCCCGTCTCGTACAGCGATAACAATAACACGCTCAAACTGGACAACGAGTCGCTGATAATGTCGCCGACCGACTCGAAAGATGATTACATGAGAGACGAGCACACCGGGTCGGTTTATAACGATCAGGAGAGTCGTGATCAAAGCGCGCAGAATAGAACGAGCGGCTCTCAGTATAAGGATAATTATGAGACCACTTTCGACCTGGACGGTAATGTGGAGACTAAAAGCATTTGTAGCGCTAAGAGTGGTGGCTCTGGACATGAGAACAGGTGAATTTTATTTTTTCACACCTTTACACTGTTATGCATCTTTATTTTTATTTATTTAGTTTGCACTATTTACGTGTTTAGTTTAATTCTTTTTTTTTAAATATATTATTGAATAGAAATTATTTGGACACGTAAAGCTCCAATTGATGTGTGGTTTAGTGATCAGGACATCCGCTCGCAAACTGAACGGTGTGGATTCGATATTTTTTCTATTCGCTCAATTATTTTTTTTTTTTTAATGTCAAAATATTTTAATAATAAACAATTCTGCCATTTTGAAATGCTATTAAAACAATAAAATGTAACAAATATTTTTTTCTAAAATATATGTTTAAATAATTATTTAAATATAAATTACGATTTTCTTTAAAACACTAATCTTTGCATTTAAATAAATTTTCATATTTCGTTATAAATGTGTATACAGGGTGGGAGCTGCACGTCCAGGTCAAGAAGCAATATTACCGGCAGTTCTGGAGTTCCCTGAGGCTGGACAGGCGCAGTTCTTGGCCGCTGTCATATCACGTCTCGATCCTCATGCGCCTGCGTTTAAACTAGCACCAGTTTATACACTATATCTTTGTGCAAGGTAAGAATAAAACATATAATAAATTCGGAAACTTGTATTTTCCCTTTATTTACAAATTTGACCTCGTAAGAGTTATCAAGCAACACCTCCTTGATCTGAATTATGCTGAAACGGAAGCTATTCTAGATATAGTGACATAATATACAAATCATAGCTGGTATAAATACTAGACATTTTAACACATTAATTTAATTACATATTTATTTGTATAATCGTATTTTACATACCTTCCCCCCTCCTATGTTTTACCCTTAATTATCTTTACATACCTTTTAGTAAATAAGTAATATAGTAATAACATAATCTAGTGCGTGAACACATAAATGTGAATTCATATTGTTACTAGATCCCATAGGACAGGCCCGACCTAGTGTGGGATCCACCAGTAAACTAAATTTGTAAACGCTATTATTGTTAATAAAGTTATTATTATTATTAAGCCTAGTGGTTGAAAGACGATCGAAAGATACAAGTTCAAATTTCGCAAAATAGTGGCCGGTACCAATGTAAAGGAGAATGCTCATTCGCCTAAGAGAAATGGGCCCACAATTATTTTCTATAGTTTGTCGATAATTTTTAGTGCATTTTGTAGGAAAATTAATCTAGATTCTTTATTATCAGTTCAAATTTTTTTTACCCGGGTTATTGAGTAATTAAACTTTTTCTGATGCAATATTTGAGGTTATTATTACATTAAATGCTTTAATAATTGATGATATCTGTTTTTTTATGTAATTAAACATTGTATATTGATTGGTAAATGATTTGTTGATATAATGAAAAACAAATACAAAAATAAGATATTATTTTAGAATATTGTTTTGTTACCAAACTATTAGGTATCAAGTGGGCCCAGAAATGGGCATTCTCCTTTAATATTAAAATTAAAAGAGGGGTAGGCAAACTTGTAAATATAACAGCTATGAAGTAATCTAGTCGCGTTTAGGGATCAACTTGGAAGTAGCCGGGTTTAACGGGAACGCCCTGTTAATGGATTCGCCTCCCCGAGCCGGTATAGCTGAGGTGGTAGTATGTTTCCGCTCATGTGTAGCACTCTAGCTTTGCATGAACGGAATGTGGTCACATGAAGAACTCATAAAGATCTATTTACTGAAGTAAAAATAGTAAAGTGTTTGTCACATACTTGACTCGACTATTATTTTTTTTTTAATTTACAGATACCGAGCATCGACTCATTACCGACCAGAGTTGACGCCGACCGAGCGAGCACATAAATTAACAGCTTTCTTACACCATGTTGCAACTCTAATACATGCAACTGTACAGGTTAGTTCATCATTAAAAACATGATTAGAAAGGCCGTGACGTCATCACTTTGATGTAGTAGCCAGTTATAATAAGAGGAGTGTGCACTGTCAATCTAGATGGTGCATACTCGTCTCCTCAAACCGGTATAGCTGATGCGACTGCTGCTTATAGAGACCTATCTGTAGTAGCAATTGTTTCTGTTCATGAACCGCACTCTAGCTTGACATCAGGCGGAGTGTTGTCATATGCCGAACTACAATAAAAAAAAACCGCACTTTAACCTAACGTTAGCGTGGTCACATACTGATCTACTTTTTTTAAATTATACAGCTTGAGTTATCGCAAACGAAATTAATCTTTATCGGCTTACTTTTCAGGAACGTTGTGCTGATTCAGCGGCACAAGCGTTTTGGATGGCAAATGCAAGTGAACTCCTACATTTTCTCAAGTGTGACAGACATATCTCATCGTTTTCAACGCAAGCGCAAGAGCTTTTGCCCACCACTGTTCAAAACGCTTTCAGGTTAGTTAATTTGTAATAAAATTCAAGAAGTTCACTTTCATAATAATTTAATAGTACTTATACCAAATCCAATCTAGATGGTGCATAGTCGTCTCCTCAAGCCGGCATAGCGGAGGCGACTGTTGTCCGTAGAGATTTCTCTGTAGTATAGGTTGTTTTCGTTCAAGGACCGCACTGTAGCTTTATATCAGCCGAAACCAATAATGAATGGCTTGCGTCAATTAGCAATAAGCTCAACTGCAAAGTAGAGCTATTAATTGTAGTGAAAAAATTCAATATGTAACGTTAAACTAGCAGTTAGACTGCGTTAAATTGCCAATAGAAAAATAGAACGGTGAAATTACGACGTGACAATGGGTGTGTGGCTTAGTGGTCAGAGCGGAGAAATAGAAAACGGCGAACGTGGGTTTGATTCCCATCTCAGCAGGCTGTTATTATGTGCTAGTTGATATTTTATTTAAAATTTTATGAACCCGTATATAAAGCGAAAACTCTGTAATGCGGTTACTGCCATGTCATAAGTGCGATCCGTGAACGGAGGCGACTGCTGTCAGAGAAGGAGATCTGCAGACAGCAGTCGGGTCCACTATGCCGGCTTGATCAATTGAGAACAATATTTGACAGGCCGTGCCTGATAGATATCGAAAGTGCGAGAGGGGAAACAATATTGTTTTTTATTTTTTATTGTAAGTCGACGTGTGACAACACTCCGCCTGATGTAAAGCTAGAGTGCGGTCCGTGAATGGAAACAACTGCTACCACAGAGAAATCTCTACGAGCAGCAGTCGCCTCCACTATGCCGGCTTGAGGAGACGAGCATGTACCATCTAGATTGACAATGCACACTCCTCTCTTATACCTGGCTACTTTCAAACTATACCCGAAACGCGACAAGGTCGCTTCTGTATATTGCTGTATATTCACTTATTAAATATATTTCATTTCAGTAACCTAGTATCGTGTTTCCAAGAAGAATTATCGCCAGCTTTAGGCATATTGACACGCCCGAGCGGTGGTGACGCCACTGAAGCGGTCGCGCCCTCATTACAAGCATTGGCTGCGGCTATGGTCTTATTGAGGCGGTGTCGTGTCAACGCGGCACTTACTATACAACTTTTCTCACATTTATTTCACTATATTAATGCTGTTTGCTTTAATAAGGTAATATATTTTCATGTTAACATGTTCATTACATTTTGGGAAGGACGGATGAAAGGAGATTGACTAAAAAGATTTATTTGGTGAAAGTGGGGCGCCCTAGGAAGACCTTTTTCAGTCAGATTGGTCAACTGCTCACATGCATGAGGGGAGTAATGGATGTGATCGAAGCGAGTGGTATGTAGAGAGGATATTGTACTTTCGTCTCCTTAAGCCGGTACAGCTGTTTGTAGCAGTTATAAGTGTGGTTGCAAGCTGGCTATAAGATTTATATTTGGCATGGCGGAGTTTAAAAAAATGTTTTTATTTCTAGTTGGTTAATGGTGGTGCAGGCGTGACGTCATCATGGGGCGGAGCGTTGTCTGCTCGTCTTGCTTTGTTAGGGGCATGGGCAGAGAGACAGGGACTGGAACTGGCAGCAGACTGTCATCTGGCAAGGGTACATCAAGCAGGTTAGCTTTATTACACCCTACTTACTCATAGCGAGAGGAGTGTGCACTCAGGCCGGCATAGCGGTGGCGACTGCTGCCCGTAGAGATATCTCTGTAGTAGCATTTGTTTCCGTTCATGGACCGCACTCTAGCTTTACATCAGGCGGAGTATTGTCATATGCCGAGCTACAATAAAAAAAACCTTATTACTAATGGCATAAGTTGATTTTGTTTCATGTTTTTTTTAAATAATAGATGAGTGAGGGAGAAAGAAATATATTATTGTCTTTCTTTATTTAGTTAATACTGAACCCTTTGTTAACTTTATATAAAATAAAGCAAGCTAGTTTTCAAATCGTACCGGTGGTTTCAGAACGCTACGGGACAAACAAACAAGGAAACATTCATTTGCACGATTAGCCTATTTACATTTTATTAAAATATTTATTTTCATCCATTACTAGCTCGTCTCATCCAAGGCGAATACAGGACAGTAGAAGAAGTACGCGCGGCTTTATCAACCTGTTTCAAATTGAACTCAGTTCAAGTACGAGCTTTACTTACACCAATAGCAACACCAGAAGTAGTCGAAGCGGCCGTTGCACATGTGAGAGCTTTGGCCGATGAACTGTACCGAGCTGATGGGAGAGAGGTGAGATATGAGACACGCTTATTGTTTTATGATATTTTTATTGTAGCTCGGCATATGACAACACTCCGTCTGATGAAGCTTGAGTGCGGTCCATGATCGGAAACGACTGCTACAGAGAAATCTCTACAAGCAGTAGCTCTGCTGTGCCGGCTTTGAATTGATTTGATTGCTTATTCAATGATTGAAGGAGTCATGATGAAAAATTGAGAAGGGGAATTAGTTAAAGGAGAATGCCCATTCGCATAAGAAAAATGGGCCCACAATTTTTTTCTCGAGTTTGTCAATGACTTTTAGTTAATTTTGTAGAAAAATAAATCTACATTCCTTATTACAATTTATTAAATTTTTTAACCCGGTTTATTGAGTAATTAGATGTTTTCTGAGGCAGTATTTGAGGTTATTATTTTTTTAAATGCTTTAATAATTGATGATATATGTTTTTTATGTAAATAAACACTGTCTATTGATTGGTAAATAATGTGTTAATATTATCAAAGTGAATTAATAAAAAAAATTGGAGATTATTTTAGAATATTGTTACCAAACTATTAGGTATCAAGTGGGCCCAAAAATGGACATTCTCCTTTGAAAATATTTTTTTTTTATCCCAATTTGTGAGGAAGTTTTGGGACTTCTTTAATTTTCTTTTCGGGTTTAAAATTCACTTTCTTTTTTTAATGATAAGCATTTATAAAAATTTATAAAAAAATAACTGATTAATTTTTTTATGTTAATTATTCAGATAATACTAGAAGAAAGCTCGTGGCTGGGCGTGGGTCTCCTGATCCCGGGTGACGGATTCAGTGCCGAAGTTGTTCGCGGTGTCCCGCCAGGTCTTGCAGAGTTCGTAGCGCCATTGCAACGGGGTGGCCTGTGTCGACTAACACATCAGTCACACGCCTTGGGACTATGGACTGTGTACATGACTGGATATGGTGCCGCCACCACTAGGAGACAGAATGAGCCGAGGGTTCACATTATACAGTTGAATAAGAATTCTAATGGGATGGGATTGAGCATTGTCGCTGCTAAGGTTAGATGTTTTTATTTTTTTATTATAAACGGGTATTATTTTAGGTATACTTGTGGGATTATCGAGCAGGCGGATTTAAAGAACAAGGCAATTCTACTATTATCACCGTTTATTCTCGTCTTTTACACAAATAAAACTTCTTTACAATTACAACACACGTCTTGCACCTCTTCCGTCAAAAAGCAATCTCCCCTCTCGCTCGTACAAAAATCATGTTCACATATGGACAGGCGAGTTGGAGAAATACTTTGAGGCTTTGGGCGTCAAATTAAATCCCACATACATATATACAGTGTTGCCAGTGCCGATTTTCGAAATTCCCCAAAAATTGATGTTTCATTCATGGTAAATTGATGTTTTAATCATTAACCATCAAACTATTTGAGTATCAGCTGTCGATAAATTAATAAATAATGAAATGTTAAAATTATTTTCCCACATAGTGCTAATACACACGTAATCCCCGATCGAGTTGAGATTCCCTAGCGTTTGGGGAATTGCCTACTAATTAGCAACGCCAGGCGACGTTCTCTGTGATCAAATTATCGAGAGTCCCTTATTTATTTTGTTAACAGGGTGCGGGTCAAAGTAAATTAGGTATTTACATAAAATCTGTGGTCGCCGGTGGTGCTGCGGCGGCTGATGGTAGACTGGCTGCTGGTGATCAATTACTCTCAGTTGATGGACATTCACTCGTTGGCATTACACAGGAAAAGGTATTTAGGAAAATATATAATTACATTTATAATGCAAAGCAATGTTGTCTGTATACTACGTTAAAAAAGATGTTTTTACTTTTTAAATATTGTACGAATTGAGTAATTATGTTTTGTGCCAAAATCGTCACATTTCAAGAGCAGTGGGCTCTTGATCGATCTATTGTTAAGTGTTACATCTTTTTCAATTTTTTGACAATTTATTCCAACCCTTAAATACATGATTTAATGTTTTGAATTAATAAAATATAGGAAATTTGTAATTAATAAAAAAAAATTCAATTCCGATTTTTGTTATGACACAAAGCAACCTAGCATTTGATGCACTAAGTACGCGAAAGTCCTGTGAAAACGCACACTCAGGTTTTTGATTAATTTTATGTGAAAATTTATGTAGACAATTGGCAACAACATGCATTCAAGGGTTAAAGTGAGTAGTGCCCTGTAACTGGACACATTTGTCTATTTAAGCCGGTATAGCGGCGAGTGCCTGTGGTACTAAGTCGCATTCGGTGACGTCCATTCGCACTCCATCTTAACATTAGGCAGAGTGTGGTCATGCTATTATAATAATTTGACTCTTTAAAAGTGTATTTAATATGACAGAACGGGAGAGCGGTCCAAGGCTTCTATCCTCCATTCGTGGGCGAAGCAAATATGCTGAAACACGACAGTTCTTCCGCACAAACAATTCTCAACGTGTCCTCCGCGTGACGTGTTTTCAGAGACTCTGTCAAAGCGTAACGACGACGCTTTTGTTTCATATTCAGTTAGTGCTTGTACTCATGACCGCGTATTCATTTTGTTCCAAGTTAGTTTCCATAATCATTCAAATTAGAGTCCGTATTCATGACCGTTCCGACAAATATATATTTTTTTAAATTTCTACTCGAGTTTAAGTTAATGTATTTATTTGACCAGGCGGCTGAATATCTTGTAAGGACCGGCCCAACCGTCACTTTGGAAGTTGCGAAACAAGGTGCTGTGTTACACGGACTCGCTACATTGCTACACCAACCTGCGTACAATCAAAGACAAGGTTTGTTTTTTTTTTTTTTTTAAGCAAATATAAAATTTCTGTTTTCCTTTAATCTATAATCTGAATAAATGACTTGAGTAGCTTCCTGGGAATATTTTATGCCGGCGCTATACGCTGACCGAGCATCAGCATCTTGATTGGTGCGGTCTGCTAGAGTAGGCGCCCGAACTAACTAAGGCTTGGCCAGTCTTTGGATTCGGCTGCGTAAACGAATCACCAGGCGAAGATTAGCTTGCTCAAATGACTAAAGTCGTCTTAGATTACTTGTAACTGAGTACAGTTCAACATAAGTGCTTTAGGTTCGACTTGAGTTGATAGACTTGATGTTGGATTTTATTGTTTGGAGTGGAATCAGTAATATCGATATTTTCCTATCTGGAGAAATGTTTTTTTCGTTGCTCACCTTCTTCAAAAAAAAAAAAAAGCTAAATGCAGACGCTATTTATGGAGGACCGCAACCGACCGTATGCGTGCAATAATAATTATTATACATTTAACTTGAGAAATGCAACATTATTTCCTCATACAAATTTTCATCATTATTTTGCCGCTTGAGTGATGATTTTACAAAAAACGCTGAAACGGGTAAATGTTTATTTCTTACCAAAATCCTAAATATGTATTTCCTATTCCTAACTTAATAATGAGTTTGCCACATAAACTTTATCCCCTTCGGTTTTTTTTTAGCTACTAACTAGCTGGTGCAATCTTTATCCTTACTTACGGGGACAGTTTGAAAGTAGCCAGGTATAAGAGAGGAGTGTGCACTGTTAATCTAGATGGTACATGCTCGTCTCCTCGATAGTGAAGGCGACTGCAGCCCGTAGAGATTTCTCTGTGGTAGCAGTTGTTTCCATTCATGGACCGCACTCTAGCTTTACATCAGGCGGAGTGTTGTCACATGTCGAGCTACAATAAAAAAAAAAACTAAATTTTATCCAAACAATGTTCAAACAAACAGACAGAGTTACTTTCACATTTATAATATTAGCATAGAATAATTCTACTTTGGAATGTAAAGATTTTTTTATAAAGTTGATAATTTTAAGTATTATAATATTTTGTTTGTTTTGTGCGTATAACAGAAGAGGATGTGATGTATGAGGATCGTCTGCGTCGTAATTCAGGAACGTTCACCAATCCACATCCAGCTCTACAGCGGCCGACATCGCCCAGACTTGAACTAGCGACCGCAGGCAAATGATTATACGATCTATCATTTTGTTATATTACATTAATATGACAAAATGATGATCAATCGTCAAAGTTAGATTGTTATAGTTTTATTATGTTGCAGCTTTTGTTTTTTTTTATATTTCAGTTATATAACCTATATTGATCAGACTCATTTTAGATCTTAAAAAAATGTTATGTTTATTGCCGTTATTTGTTCAGCTGTTTTATTTATTTATATAGAATATCCTTACTGTTGAAATATGTTTAGTTCATAATCTCATTCCGCAGGTTATGGTCACCGGTCATGTCACGATCATTGTCATTTGAAAGATGACTCGAGTGACTCTAGTTCTGATGATAGCGAAGAGTGCCAACCTCATTACCACGGCTCCATTCCTAGGCTTATTATTACGCTCGATCGGGAAAATAATCAACTGAGGGAAGACCAGTCACCAGACACCCCAGGGTTTCCTTTAGAACTCAAATGTACGACGACGCATACTAGACCTATACCCGTATTCACGTTCACGTGCGAGGATTATGACAATTGTCGAGGTGGTGAAAGTATAGAGGAAGACCCACCGCCGGTCCCTATCCTCCCAAACTATGATGTATGCGGTGAGAGCAATGAGACATTCTGTTTACCCCCACAAATGCATCCTATCGATACCAAGCTGACGTTAGATCTCTTCCATTCGAATAATAAAGAATTCTATAGACGTCGCTGTACAGCTTTAGATGAGTGTGTTAGCGCATGCGAGTGTTGTCGTTCCCCACTACCAGACCCATCACTGATACCATTTATCGATGAACCGAATTGTGAACCGCTCATATTTGAAAGCGAAGTTGTAAATAGAGTAGTTACACCCAAAGTGAGAAGAATATTTCCCTCGTTGTCGTTAGATAAATCCGAGGAATCTAAACCAGAAACTGCCGATGCGATGTGCCAAACTCCGACGAGTAATTTAGACGATGCGAGCGTTAAAGAATACGAAACGCCGAAGAAGTCACCTCCGTCGTACAATAAAAATAATTTAAAATTAGAAATTAACAACGAATTGTCTAAAATGAATAATGTGCAATGTCGCCTGAAACGATCTTTATTTTCTATGTCAAAATCCATTTCTAGCAAGTCTGATGATACAGATATACCGACATATTCGACAGAATCGTGTGGTACCAGTAACAGTGAACATATTAACGTGAATGATATAATTGAAACAACTAAAGCTGGGGCTAAACAAATATTAGACAGTGTAGATAGAAAATCATGGAAATCACCGGATGAATTCAGACCGACTGTCGGCACAGTCAAAGCGCTAACGAAACATTTTAATAGCATCAATTTACGATATTGCGTAAAATCATACAAAAGAAACTGTCAATCTAGTCCCAATTTAAGCATACGTGATGATAAATACATAAAAATTAAAGAGAGTGTACAGAGCAGTGCCAGTTTGGCCGATATAGTGTACGAGTCAAACAAAACAGAGTCCCCAGACACGACTAAACGTACAAAATTGTCAGAAGAAGAGGTGAAAAGTTTTGTTATACAATTAGAAGATTGGTCCAAGTTTGGGTCTCGTGGGAGTGAAGATACATTAGCGCAGGGAAACGAATTCGAATTGCCCAATTTGCCGTCAGAAGATAATCTTAATAATCCTATTGTATTTAACGAAATAGTTGACAAAAAACCAAAAATTATAACTCTTGACAATATAAAATTAAAATCAAATCAGTCTAGCTGTAATTCTGATCAAAATAAAACCATTAAGGTACAAGAAAGACGCGGTAGTTTAGAAAAATTGACGGGAAATAAGTTACCTCGCGTGGTGGCCGTCATTCCTCGCAGACAGGCCTCGTCATTGTTGGATGTATCTGATGCGAGGCTGATGCTTTCGGACATGGACAGCGATCAATCTGGAATGTGTCGTCTGCGTGAGGTGATACGCCAAAGCTGTCCACATCTACTCTCGAGTAAGGCTCCAACACAAGCATGAAATAGGTTTGTTATAGGATGATTGCAGATCGCACTGTATGTTGTACGTTTACTTTCAGTTCGTTTATTTTGAACACAAAGTTCGGAGCACATTTTCGTATCAATTGTCGTCTTATTTCTTTTTTGGCACTTAGAAACTAGATGTTTTTGTACAATTTATGGTTTTATTTTTATTTTGTTGTTCAGTTTCCTGATGTTTATGTTAATATAGGTCGTTTTATTTATTCTTAAACACAAATCGAGCGAAATTCTAAAACTGCTTCACTTATTGCTTGGTGTGAAAACACCGATGTAGAAAAATTAGAATGACTCCTTGCAATCAAATTTGAATTAATGAAAATTGTAGGTCCGAGCGGAGTCTCGGGTGGCTTGCGTCGTGCGTCAGAACGAGACTTGCCCTCTCGTCTCGCAGCCGAACCGGTGAAGCCAGCCAAGAGTACACCCGCATTACATCATCATCTACCCAACCACAGGTACATACGAGTTTTACTTCTTTCTAGTCATATTCTGTTTTTGCTGTTCACAATACACTCCATTTGGATTCATACTCGTACATGTTAGTCGATGGGTGGTTTGAATTAATTACCTGGGATTATTTACCATTTTCATGGATAAAAAAATAAATAAAAGCAGAGTTTGTTTTATTAGGCATTAGTCATAACTCATATTCCATAAGCTTTACATGTGGGTTGTCGTATAGTGTATCCCCGGGAGGTTCAGGCATATGGTCCGCGGGAAAATCAAGATCAAGTCACAATCTCTCAGCACCAGCTCCAATACAAGATGGATTTTATCAAAACGTAGCCTCTGTTCAAGCTCATGCTCTCAACGACAGGTATGTTAACCATTTGTCGGCTTCGCATTTACATTTTATGGTATACGATGCTCGAATACATTTTAAATTCATATAAGTGTAACCTTAATTTGTATGTTAACAAGATGGTCATCGCTTCGAGGTTCAGCGACTGGGCCACGACCGCAGTCCACGATGGCACCTACAGCTACTTCGCCAGAGCCCGTCTCAACCTTAGATTCAACTTTACACCATCAGGTCGGTTTATAATATTTTGAGTCCTACAATATCGAAAAAATATATGCGAATTATATATTTGAATTTTGAACTAAATGTGAAAATGTTTTAGATGCACCAAGGCAGCACGATGAGTATAAGGGCCGCTAAACTAGCTGAGATGTCAGAAGAAGTAACGCGTCGACAACAACAACAAATGCAACAATTTCAACAACAAAAACCTCCAACAATATTACCACATCAGCACTTGCAATCGCCACCGATGCAACACAATATACAGAATATGTCACAGCCTCCGAACCAACAGTTGATGCAAATGGCACAACAAAATGTATTACAGCATGCTTCACATCAACAATCGATGTTGCAGCAACAGCCGACACATCAGCAACAACAGTTGTTACAACAACAGCAGTTACAACAACAACAACAGCAGTTACTGCAACAATCGCATCAGCATCCTATGCAACATCAGCAACCACATACGACAATGTTACAGCAACAACAACAAGCACACTCGCAGATCTTACAACAACAACAGCAACAACACGCTTTATTACAACAACAACAACAACAGCATATGTCTCCACAACACATGCAAAACTCACCACATCCTCCACATCATATGCAAAGTCCTCCACCACAACAGATGTATCAACAACAGTCACAACAACAGAGGTTTGTATTTTTCTTTGAATTCCAGCGATTTCAAAGAATAAAGACTGAATTCATATTTATTATTTTTATTATTACAGATATGAATGGCATCAACCACAGCCTGGACCACCTTCTCCCCATAAAGTACAACCGCCTGTTGCGCCTAAGCCACAGGTTTGTATTAATCATAAAGCTACAAGGACATCAAGCCAGCATGGCATGTAGACATTTCTCATTTTTGCCATGAACCGCACTCTAGCTTAACATATAGCAGAGGTGGTCATATGTCGGATATCTCAAATTGTTATATCTTTTTCATGTTATTTAATTTAAAAAAAAATAATTTCAGAGTGTGAGACGTTCTGAAGCTGAATTAGAAGAGTCCCATCCTACAATTGTACCACCTGAAGATGGTAAATGTTTTAGATTATGACTATTAAAGGAGAATGCCCATTTTGGGCCCACTTGCTACCTAATAGTTTGGTATCAAAACAATATTCTAAAATAATATCCAATTTTTTATTAATTAATTTCAATGATATCAACACATTACTTACCAATCAATAGACAATGTTTAATTACATAAAAAACTGATATCATCAATTATTAAAAGCATTTAATATAATAATAACCTCAAATATTGCATCAGAAAATCCCTTATTACTCAATAACCCGGATGAAAAAAATAAAACTGATTGGCTATAAGGAAGCAGATTTATTTTTCTATAAAATTAACTAAAAACCATAGACAAACTTGAGAAAAAAATTGTGGGCCCAATTTTCTTAGGCAAATGGGCATTCTCTTTTGTCAATTTTAAGCGCATTAGATTTTAATTATATTATTTATGCTTACAGAATGGTATGTGACATCTGAGTCTATGGGATCGCCGCGTGGTGCTCCACACAACCCGTGGCAAAGAGAGGAGAGAGAGCGCGAGGCTGAGGCGAGACGAGCGGTTGCACGGGCGAGAAGGTAACCAATATGTCACAATATTTGTTGTGTACAAGTGATCATTTTCTGACTAATATATTGTGGTATTCAGGGATGCGACGATAGCGAATCTGGCAGCGCTGGGTTCAGCTCGTTCACCACAACAAAATCAACAGTTACGTGCTCTTTTACTCGAGAGGGACTTTGAACGACGCGCCAACCAACATAATCAGGTAAATATTTGAAGTAATAAGCACGGGTATAACGAGAGGAGTGTGTTCTGTCAATGAATGTTGCACAATCGTCTCTCCAAGCCGGCATAGGAGAGGGGACTGCTGCCTGCAGACAGTTCTCTGTGGCAGCAGTTGTTTCCACTCATAGGTCGCACTCTACTATAAGAAATAATAATTAAGGTTTTTTATTTCTAATAATGTTAAAAATTAATATTTCCAGGAGGAAGGTGCCGGAGATTCTATTTTAGATAGTGTGCCTTTAACAGCGAATATGGAAGACGATCATGTAACCCAACAACCGGCGCCGCCTAAATCAATTTTGAAGACCAATGCGCGCGCGCATCACGACATATCGAATGGATATAATAATGAGAACGTATGTTTGTTTTTATTTATCACACTTGAGCAGTTGTAATGTAGAATATAAATTTTTTTTCAATTGATTGGCAGGTAACTACTGAAGAATCTAGAGTGAGCACTTTGGCATCCAGTGTGAACACCATGAGTATTAGTGAAAGTGGCCCTCCGCCTCCTCCAGAGCGCGGTTCCTCCTTCGCTGTAATGGCAGGTCGCACTCATGCCTTATCACCGCTATCACCTCCAGTCGCCTCTGCAGCCCCTGCTCCCGTACCTGCGCCTGTTCCGTCATCTCACAATCAAGGTCCTCCGCCGAGAGACAAGAGAGTCTCCTTCCACGAACGACCACCGCCAGCCCCTCCTACTTCTGAGCCTCCGCCATTGAATGATGACGAGGATGAGGATGATGAGCCGATGTCGCCGCCCCCTATGAGGGAAGACCCTGATGTAAGTTCTACACATTTTTTTGGTGCTTCTTGAATGCGTATTCGTGAACGGCGACTCTTATTTTTTTTCTTTATAATACAGCGTTTCTTGTCTGAGGCGTCGAGTATGTTATCGACTTCTCCGGGGACACCTGCAGCGACACATACTCCTGGCGTCATCGGAGCTCAGGAGGTCTATAGGTAATCATTGTTTATACTTTGAATGTCATTAATAAATAACAAATTGTTTTATTACATCAATAAAGGGCATAACTGATTATAAAGTCGTGGAACATTACAGAGATCCTCGTGTGCGTCGGTTGGCTGAACAACAAGCGGCCCGAGCTCCTTCGGCGGTGCCAGAACAAC